>JAKRZM010001323.1:1316817-1415246 GCA_036379175.1 Heliconius cydno galanthus
GGCCGCGTACGCGCGCTGCGGCCGCGCGGGCTGCCGCTGCCGGCCGGCGGGGCCGCCGGGGCCGCTCTCCAGTATTATCTAGTCGCCCGCGTTGTACAAATATTTATTGGCGGAGTCGTGGACTCGTGGTGCAGTGTGAGGCGCGCGGGGCCGCGGACGAGAGCCCCGCGCGCGGAGTGTTCGTTTCCTGTAAATATAGTCGTATAGTGTGAATGTACGTGAACGTGTCGCCCGAACGCCGAAAGTCTCAAATTTTTCTTGAGACCGTAACGTGTCATAAGAAAACGCTAAAATTAGTATTTTGGATTCCACACAAATCCAGAGAAGATTAAGAATGAGATATAAAACATACTTATTAAGATGTAGATAATTTACCATTTATTTATTAACTGAATTTGTATTTATTTGTAAATAAAACGACAACATTATATTATAAATACGAATGTTTACTACAATTTTTGTTTTCTTTTTTGTTAAACTTACCTTATTTTTTACAAAACGTGCCCTTTTAACACTATTTGGAATGATTGTTATTTAAGACTATCTTTGTAAAAATTAGTGTGTACAGTACTTTTACAAGAGTAATTATAAAATTGAGCTTTCATTAAAAGTGTAAAGATAGTCAAAACTATGTAAAATATTGTATAATGTAAAATATATAAGGCTTATTAACTAGTGACGTCCAAAACCTAAAAGATGTTTCCTATATGAAAATCAATAATAAAAATATATAATTGAATTACAAACATAATTCTTTTTATGTGTTTACTTAAATTAGATATTTACATGACGCCACCTCCCGATGCAGGGATAGGCACAGGATAGTTAGCGAAGGCGAAGTCACGTAATGAAATATTTAACTGAAGTATAAATAGAGATTCGTTTATGAGTCGACAGGAAGTGCGGCGCGCCGCTTCCTCCTGTCTCACTCTTCCTTCCTTCGAACCATGTTTATTACGTTCCTGGAATGCAATTCGAAAATATACATTCATATCTTTATATTACTGTACAATTTACTGTTATTAACAATTTGAGAACTAAATGATGCCCATTACTACACCTCTTAAAACTTACATATTCATTAAAAAACATGAATGATACAAATTTAAAGAATTTAACGTTTAGCGTCACATTCTTATAAAATTACTTCATTGTAATAATATTGCAAAAACAATATATAAATTACTTCGTTGTTTCTCAGTGCCACGATGCTACTTAGTTTATTAGCGTATTCTTTATGGATACGCACGGCAAGTAGCGACTATTCACTACTTACTTGAGAACGTACTTAGCCGGATCGTTTAAATTGGAACAGCAGATGTCGACAAGCCGCCGACAGCATTTGATGGGCGGATGGGCTCTGGCATGGGATAAAAGGAAACTCGCTATATTAGGACATTAAGACGAGTAGTAAACAAAAAAAACGTACCATATGCCAGAAATAGAACACCAATATGTGTTGAACTGTCTCTATTCTTTATTTTTTGTAATACTATATCGTATTTTGCATTTTACTAGAATTTGTTTGCTAAATAAAGTGTTACTGTAGCGACGGAGAGTGCGTGAGATGTGTCACGCTAAACCCTACATTGTGGTCGGTAGTTAGTACCACGAAATCGCTTTCGATATATTTAGGATGTGGCGTAGAGCGCGACACTCGTATAGGATGCCTATTTATTTGCAGCGTGCGTAAGCGCACCACATCGAGAATTTTAATGTTAGTTATTTGCAAGTGTACAGGATCCTCTACTCGGAGTTCGGACACAAATGTGCCTAGCTGATGTATTACAATAGATAAACCTGTTTGCTTCGACTGAATTCATGTTTTACATTAAGAAAAAATAATATAACGTATAAAATATGTGGCCCCGCAGATCTTTTGACCTGTGCCTCATGGATGATGGATTATTTGAGTCATTGTGAGGCTGATTCGTGATTTGTGAGAGTCGAGGCGGTGGGGGTGTTCGTAAACACGTTATTTCACTGTCAAATCTTGCTATTTATCGATCGCATTCCTTGACCTCTGCCCCAAGATGAGATGCAGTGGCACTGTGATTGTTCGATTCTCCGTGTATAATGCCTCATTGCAAGAACAACCACAGATAACTAACTGTCTTTTTACTTTTTATACAGTACTTACGTAATATATTATCTGTCAGACGAATAGTTGTTATAAAATATGCGGTAACATGGGGAATACTCGTGTTATTTAATCGTAATCGATAAGTATCTACGTATACACAATAGAATTTGTAAATATTTATTTACTCAGCTTATATTAATCTTATAAAATTTCTGTATATTTAAAGGGATTAAAATTAGTATTTTAATATTAAACAGTAGGTACATCGTTATACGAATACAGTAAAAAGTTTATTTGATAGCTACTTAAAGTTCAAGACATGTGATATTTTGATAAATATATATTCTATTAATAAAGTGGATATTATCATCTGACGCCTCACGTCACGTAGTCAGCGGGTCTGCGAAATAATCTAGACACTAACGAAAATATTTAAGTATATTTTTTTTATTTTCTTTCAGTTTTAAGTTTTTTTTTTGTAAAACTTAAAACTAATACAGATAATGATTATAAGTTTTTTATTTTACAATATTTTTTACATATACACAAACAACAGTTTTTTACATTTTGCAACGACGTGGCTTCCTATTAGATTTTTAGAAATTAACAATATCCAAGAAAATAGTAGATCAAGGAGCAGTTTTAGCAGTAGCTGGTGAGCATCATCTGCAGTACACTCGCAGGCGATAAGGCGGGTCATCGCACAGGAAGCGGCTCTTCAAACGGGCTCCCGATGCGGTGATAACGGGTTGAGCAACCGCCGCGCCTGCACTCATTCCGTTGCTAACCTATCTCAAGACCAAAATTAAACAATTAGACAGCTTGCCGAAACATGCGTAATCTATTACTCTGTTAGTTGGTCTTAATAGGCACAATGGAGACGGAGTGACGCGAATTCGAAACACCTGCTAGAGTCAAATAGAGTTCAATTATAATTTTACTCTATAACAATTATTCTTAATATTTGACCGTAAAGAGTTAGTTAAGAAATGTGGTTAATTGACATTAAGATGAGTACGTAGATGTTGAATAACCTTGAGACCTCTAAGAAATGTCTTCAGATTAAACTTGAGGTGTCAGTTTTACGACTGCTGATTAAGTAAATTGATGAGGCATAAATGGAAACATCATTGGAGATAAGAAATTTGCCACTGTAAATGATTCATGCTTGCGGTTTTGTCAACACAATTCCAAGTGGTTTCTCTGGCTTCGAGCAAGAGCTGGTGCGTCTGTGGAGTTGGGTCAGTTTATTGGTTCCCCGCTTAAGATTCCTGACGTCAAGCGGGCACATAAACAGTGTCCGCTCAACGAAACCATAAATCGATTCATTCATACGACGTTTCGCTTCATCAATCAATCGTCTATAAATAAAAGATGAAAACGCGGCACGGGTGAGGCGGCTTCCACTTGGAATTCTGACGTCAGTTACAATGGATAGAGTTTTTTTTATTCTACTTTAAATATATTTTCTAAAGAAAAATTACATTATATAGAATTCATAAATAAGAAACAAGTTTCTTGCGTACGGACGGCAAGTGCAACTTGAATATATCCAGTAGGTAGTCTTTTTTGTTCTTTCGTAGTACCTACCGATAAATCTAGCTCGATATCCTGGCAAGCTGAATACGTACAACTAAGTTGAAATTAAATTTATCGAATAAGAGTTCTTCTACACATAAAATTGAAAACTAAAATAAAGTAAAAATTATCATTGGTCATTACACATAAAATATTTCTATAATCTCAAGTAATTAATAAACGTAGAGTACTATTTAAACAAGAGCAATTTAATACAAGTTATAATTTAGTTACAAGTTTTAAATTCTTGAATATAAGATGAAGATAGACGTGCCGCATAGCACATCCTCCCGTTTGTAACCTTCACCTCAACGAAGTGAGTAAAATGAAGTCATTTATAAAACGTATTACATAACAAAAACCTAGATATTTATATATATTTCTATATAAACATTAGGTCAATTAAAACATGTTCTCAAAAGTAATAATATTAAAATATGAAGGATTTCTTTTTTTGCATACAGTAGCTATAATAAACAATACTGATAACATTCATACAACCCAGACAGCTTTACGTTTGACACCATTAGCTTTAGAGATATTTGTGTCAATCTGGCTGTAGAAAAGTTTATCTAAGCTGCGTATCTATACAGATTGGCAGTAGCGAACTACGGTCATTGGTCGTGAGGCGGGAGATAAAAATATGTCCTCATTGTCGGCCTACGCGACGTCGTAGGTGTGCGTCCTCAACTCCTTCCCATTCATGTTACTTGTGTTGCTCTCAGCTAATCTGTACTAATATAGTAAATAAGAAAAATTGGATGCTATAGTGGTCAGTATTTGAGTGGGGACGTTGGTCGTGGGTTGGATTCCTACTCGGGTTAATTAGAGTTACAAAATATTTTCATTTGCTTAGTCTTTTAAGATAAATCAGCACTGAGAAGAGAGTGTTGAGTTGAGTAAAGAAATTTCAGAATAATAGCATTGCACGACGAGGATAGAAAAACCTAAATCCACAGATTTTCCAAAAAGACCAGCAAAAATAAAATAATTTTACTAATGCATATTTTGATCGAGAGAGAGTTAAAATAAATAGTGTTATAGATTTTTTGTAAAAATATTTAATGACACAATTTTTTATACTATTTTTTTATTTATAGTAATAGATCGAATTATTTTCAATCATTATTTTGCTCTGAGAACAAGGCAATGCGCGTAATTTCTCTAACATTATGGGGAATCCATCCATCCATTTAAATAATACAAACAAGAAAACACGATTCAATATAAATCCTGGCGTAGAATCTAAACCCAAACTTATTATAAATATGTCGCATGGAAATAAGAAGGCAACAGCAGACGTGTTAAGTAAACAACTTACGACCATAAGAAACTTAAAGCTCTACTTGAACATGTCTAGATATAGAAGATTTTATTAAGAAGGGTGAACCATTTTTAGGTATCTAAGATACCTGGACGATACCTTAAGAGTTTGCATTACTTTTTAGTAGTCTAAATTTACGGAGTTTTAAATTTATTTAATTCATATTTGAGAATTAAATGTTTAATCTCTTTTGAAGTAATTAACTAAAAAATAAGAGGAGTCTTGTAGGAGTCCGGAGAAGTACTCACTTAATAAATAAAATGTACTATTCATTATTTACTTCAAATAGTGTTTAATTAAACCTAAATAACAGCATAAAGTTTATATTTGTCATTATAATAAACGGCTTGCCCACTTCTATTTGAAGTTGGTTCGAGTAGGTACTAGGTGCGTGGGCTGGTGTTCCGCGTATGCGAGCTTGCGGGAAAACCTACTATAGTGATTTATAATTATTTTACGGTAAGCAACGTCACTGATGTGAAATTCCACTTTAAAGAATATTTATTTATATTTAAAATACAGATATTACCTTGTTAGGGCTTAATTTACTTTATATTAGATTTTATGACACACTCTAAAAACCTGCCTTCCACACAAGTATACATTATTTTATTTATTGCATAAATTTGTATGGAAAAGCATCTAATCATTCAAAACATCTTTTCAAAGATTTTTTTAGCGGAAAACACATACGGGAACCTAGTGTTAAGGCACTCCGTTCCCCAATCAAACAATTCCCCAGTGAAACTTATAAAAAAATAATAATATAAAATGAATATTTATTTATGTAAGTAGACATAATACAGTAAGGCCAAGGCAATATTATGTACTTAACTACTTAACATCATTATGTTCCCGCCAAAGCAGTCATACTTAATGTAGGGAAAACAATCGACCATTGTCTCTGATAGACGGGGTTCCATTTACATGCAGGTAGACTGGTAGAGGCTACAAAGAAAAATACGAAGTTGAAACGAAAATAATTTTATGATATTCTATTAAGGCGTTCGTAGCGGCACAAAAGTGCGACTGTAATTCGATTGGTTGTGGGTTTGATGCCCAGTCGGGAAAATGAAATATTTATTTAAATTTATAGTTTCATTTCTTCTCTCTGGTGTCGAGGTAAAGTGCAGCGTTAAGTTCCGCCACTCAACACGCCATGCCTTCAAAATTGAACAGAAAATGGGGAACGTTCACTTAACACTAGGTTCCCTCTGTCTACTCTGTTGTGTGCAGGATACAGCGTGAAGCTGATTTAATTTAAATTTAATTTTAATATTCTATTAAGTGTAAGTTGCATATTAACCACATTTGTGGGATTGTGTGCAGTGTTGTGTTACGGTGTCGTGTGGCGCGACAGGAAGAGCTCATATTGCGGTACCGATAGCCAATGGTAACAGAAATCAACTTTTAACATGTTCATATTTATATTTCTATTTTGTATTTTGATTTTTTTTTGTTTCTTATGTCAAGGGCAATGTCCTAGCGAACTAAATGTGAACGCGACGGTGTGGGTTCGATTCCACCTTGAGGAAACGAAATATTTAATTCATTCATTCTTCGCGCTGGTAACTAGGCATAGCGGGGCGTTGAGTTTCGACACTTACACTGCACAACACGCAGTGACGCGGGCATTTGACACACTAGATTTCCGAGTACCCTCTGCCTGGACTGCTGTGTTATGTACCGATACAGCGCGAAGGAAAAAAGGTGATAGAATAAATCTATGCCGTATTTTTTATTACCTATCTTCATAAATTAATTTGACAACACAAACTTACAATAATATATTTTGCATTGAACGCCATACAAATTTAGCTTATTATAAAAAAAATTAAGCAGTAAGCCTAAAAACAACATTAGGGAGGTATAATTGAAGAATTAAAATGAAAGCAAAAAACATGCCGACTCGAGTTGAGTTCTTCAGAAAGCGGAAACGTATATGTTTATGTTTAATAAAATGTAGTCGAATTACAGGAAATACTTACTAAAAATAAAAAGAATTGCTTGTGATTTGACAACCGGATCCATGATTTTATTTGGGATTGGGTTTATTTGGGATTGGGTGCCGCCGCCGCGCCGCCAGCTCCAGTATTAGCTGCAACTCCATTTTTCTAACCAAAGACGATGTCGATTGCTTTTTACTTTCTTTCTATAATGGCTTGTTATGTCGTTGAGTTTTAGTGCAAAAAACAAATTAATCTATATAATTTGTAAATAATTAGAAGAAAATTATCAGATATGTTAAATAAAAAAAAAAAAATATTTTTTAGAGATAAAGGCATGATAAAATAGGATATATATTTACTAAGGTAGGACATGGAAGCCGTAGTGGCGCAGGGGCACAAGCGTGCGACTGTGAACGCGACGGTTGTGGATTCCCACTCGCGAGAATGAAATCTTTAATATTTTTGGTTTAGTTCAGGTTAAGTTCCATCACCCAACACGCAGTGCCTCGCGAACTCGATGGAATGTGGGGAACGGAAGTGTTTTAATGGGAACGGAGTGTATTAACACTATGTTCCGTCGTATCCTGCTACGTGTGAGATACAGCGTTACAGCGAGAAGCTAATAAAATAGATTTATAAAGTACAAATAGATGTAGGGGACGCAAATGAAATCTTTTATTAAATATAATGACAATATTCTAAATTCTTTTAGTAATTAAAAAATAACAAGATGGTAAAATATTAATTGCCATAATGAAGATAATATTCCTCGTGATGTACTAAAGAAAAAAAAACCATGAGTTCTAATTTTCAATTTGCATAACATTTAAAGTTTCTAGGGCAATCGGACATCCGCCACTGTACGAGTACGTCAGATACAGCACCCGCTCGCTATCAACGCGTTACAAAAGATATTCTGTTTATTATTTGTTAATACAATAGATATCTACTGTTTGATTAACTGAAAATAAACTAATTGTGATAATTATCTATTTTATTCTTTATAATATCATGTTAAAATCTCAGTTTCATCTAAATATGTTTATTTCAATTTCACGCTATATACAGCATATAGCCAGGGTAGGCAGAGAGAGCCTAGTGTTAAGACACTCCGCGTCCCAATTTCCACCGAATTGTGAAAGCATTATGTGTTGAGTTGGGGAAATTTTATTTCTTCGAGTGAGAATCGAACTCAGAACCTGTCGTGTTTACAATCACGCGCTTGTACCACACCATAACTGACCTCACTAGATTTTCCCATGTTTATTTATTATTCAAAAGGAAACAAATTATACTTATTTTATAAGACGTAATAAATGTGAATTAATATAACATAGCATAGCATTCGAGGCGGATTCCAGAGCAATCGCTCGTGACGGACGCTCATCCGCCGCGCCGGTGTTCGGTGCTGCACGCCTGATAGCGCATCCGCCCCGACCAGCCCGCCGCCCGCCATCGGTCGACTAAATCATGGTGTAAGTTTAGTAGTTTATTTTTGTTTTTCGATCAAATTTTGTTTAAAATCAGATAAAAATCAAACAAATGAGCTTCACAGTATATCCTGTACACACAGCAGGGTATGCAGAGTGGACCTAGTGTTAAAATATTCCGCTCTCCATTTTCCGCCGAATTCAGGATACACTGTGTGTCAAGTAGCTGAACGCCGCGCTTTGCCTCGACACCAGACCGAAGAAAAGCCAAATTATATATTATATTTAATGTGAATTTTACCTTAAACATCTGTGATAGTTCTACCTTATATTTCTATCGTTGTGTCAAAAGTGAAATACAAATTTTATTAATAAGTTTTTTTATTGATGACTATTTTTAATAGAAAATAATAGAAACGAACTAGCGCCTTGTTTAAGCCACATTAAAATGATAAATTTAAAAATATACTAAAATATATGGCCATACAAAACATTACATAAGCTATAAATAAAATAATCTAAACGTACACAGGTAGTGGTGCAGGTGGTAGATTCCAGCACAGCGGACGCGCGTCCGGCCAGATATACAGCATCCGCTACTAACTTCACCATTGTTTCTTAGGTATATTTAGTTTCTAAGAATAATGACGCATCAAGCGAAAATCATTTATGGATAACAAGTGCAGGCCTTCGTGGTGCAAGGGCAGAAGCGAGCGACTGTATGCGATGATTGTGGGTTCGATTCCCACTCAGAGGAATTAATTAATATTTTAATTCTTCGCTCTGGTACGCAGCACTCAACGCCTCGAAAAATTCGGAGGAAAGTGGAGAACGGAATAGCTATAAAAATAAAGTAAATACTCAAATGGTTTACATATTAGGTATTATTTTATCATTTCATGAATCGACTCCATAGAATCGATTTTAAGATTTATTTAGAACGAGGGCGTGGGTTCATATCCATTTTCATAATCACCAAAAGGCAAATATGCAATGTTGAAATCGTAATTAAAGGTACTGTTCTTAGTTCGGTTGTCTAATATTTATGATCTTAATTCTAATGTTGCAAGTTCTGCGATCGTAATCGTGTTGAAATTATCATTTATAAGGCATTCTGTTCACATTGGCAGTTCATTCATCGGTATCCACCCACACTCCAGTTCCTCACCCTCGACCTCCCTCCCGCCTCCTCTTTCGATGACGCTAAACACGAACTACGACGCTTGCTTTCCAAATTAGGCTATATCTATGCTTCGTACTGCCCCGTAATTAGATAAAATGTCGATTAAGATATAAGAACATGTCTTTAATTAATTTAGTTCTATATCCCACGCTTTCTAACATCACAATTTTGAACTATACAATTCGTTCGTTCCTATTTAGTGCATATTTATAGGTATGTTTACATTTTAAAAGAATAAAAAATATTTTAATTCCTTATATATCTTCAAAATAAACTTCATTATTTCATGTATTTTATTTTCTCCAGAATTCGACTGAAAATGTGGGACGGACGGTCCTAACACTAGGTTCCCTCTGCCTTGCTATATGCGGGATTCAGCGTGAAGCTTAGTTATTAATAATAGCTCAGTATCAAAGTGGCTTATATAACATTGAGTTGGCAACATCAGGCAGGATGGCGACTCGGCGATTTGTCTAGTAGCTAGTGTATTACGTCACGCTCGGTCCCATCCATTAATGAAGTGTTGCGTCATACTACCACGCAGCCTTTGCTGGTATTGTTCCATGGAGTTTGGTGGAAATAAAATGTTAAAATTAATTTAATAATAACGTACAACTGAATATGTATTAATATGGATACACTAGGGGTGAGGCAGGAATGACATTTCATGTAACAATTATAAGAAGGCCAGAACCAAAGATAAAACGAAATTAGAATATTCCCCAAGTTGACATCTGACACAAAAATAAATATATCTAAAGAATACCAATATAACTTACAAAAATTTTAAAATTTTCGCAATCTCTGGCCAGTAGGTACAGTACAGGCCGATTCATTCACACTTTAGCATATTTAATTGATATCTTCGATTATTTTTAATGTTTCGAAACTTGAACACGCTTCTGAATATCATTATGCAAATAGTTAACGTAACGAAGTCACCCTGATTTTATGAATGAAGAGTAGACAGGGGGGGCGGGCCTCACCCCCACTACCCACCGCCGTTACTCTGATAGCGTGAACTCCAATTTTGTAACACTGGCAACGTGGCTTTATTAACCCAAACTTTTACATATTATGTTTTCTTGATATAAAACATTTTTTTTTATTCTTATTTTTTTAATATAACATATAACAGAGCAGGCAGAGGCAACCTAGTGTTAAAATACTTCGTTCTCCACTTTCCGCTAAATACTCCAGGCACTGCGTGTTGAGTGGCGGAATTACCAGAGAGAAATAAAACTAATAAAAGATTCAATTCCCCGTGTGGGAATCGAACCCACAACCGTCATATTTACAATCACACGCGGCTTTTAATTGTACATGTATAAACGATTAGGCAAAAGAACTAAATATTAACTTTTGTTATTTGTCATATTTAAGAATTAATGTAATAAATTTTTATTTGCTTATATTTAAAATATTATAAAATTATGAAACCCGATACATATAAGGGTTACTTTGTACTGTACTTGTGCAATTTAATTAATTTCACGTACGAGTCAAACGAGTCGGCCGCCGCAATTGGTCTGTCTCCTCTCAACTCTGCACAGCTTTGACATAGAATATGAAACAAATAGACAACATCATCTTAAATCTTAATCTATATCTATCTATATATATAAAAGGACTTGTCCTCACTGACTGAGGTAAGACGCACGGGCAGCCGTAACCGCTGTAAGTAGAAACGTGAAGTTTGGACAGATGTTTGTTTTTGAAATCTGGACACCCACTCAGAAGGGATTTTGAAAACTATTAACCCTAAAGAGATGAAATAGGGGTTGAAAGTTTGTGTGGAAAATTTTGGCCACCGATTTTTATAAAATATGAAATTTAGACTTAAAAATAGTGTGTTTCAATGTTTTTTTTTTTTCACCCCTAAGGGTGGACATAATCAGGCGAAAGCTGCGCATACCACAAGAGAGTTCCGCCACTCAACACGCTATACCTCCAGAATTTAGAAACTGGGGAACGGAGTATCTTAACACTAGGTACTATTAGGCCTACTCTGCTGTGTGCGGGATACGGATTGAACCTGATGTTCATTTGATTTTTTATTTAGTTTGTATTTAGTTTCGAGTGTCATATCTATGAGAGACGATCGCCGAGCCTACGCTGCAGGGCCCGTGGCTGGGCGTAGGCGAGGCTCGGCGTGGGCGGCGGGCGTGTGGGAGAACTATATTATACTAACTTGTATATAATATTCGCATTTGAGTAATAATTGTATGGCTGACGACTGTCACTCGACTATTTGAATCGAATGATTTTTAATTAGTCTAAAATTTATACATTTTTAATCAAAGTCGATTAGCTAATTAGTTGCTTATTACTCAAATGTAATTCTATAGTAATTACAGTGATAATATTTTTCCTGGTATTTGGGACTGATGCCGTGGGATGGCGCTAGTTTGGCTGCGCGGGACAGCTGCGCCTATTATTCACTTTTCTTATATCGCATTGCCGTTACACCGAAATTCGTTTCGTCAAAATTTCCTTTATAAAACTCTTATGTTTAACAGTCTAATAACTTCGACCACCAGTAACCCCAGACCCCGACACTGCTCCTACAAGCCCTTACACCTGGCATTTCGCTCGTCAGCTACTGATCGCTTCGCTCGCTGTAAAATGAAAAATATTTTAGAAGTACCTACAACGGTGTATAATACCACAATAGCCAAAGACGCCTAAACTGTTTCACCGTAGGGGTGAACTACGTAAAAAGCCAAGTTAATTTTATAACAAACTTAATTTTGGTCTCACACTTTATTTAATTATTTATTCCTAATGAAATTTCAAGCACGTATCGCCGTAGTAGGTAGGTTGAAGTTGTAGAACAAACAAGTTGCATTCAAAGCTTCATGTAAATGTCAAAGGTCAAAGTTATGCAATATGAACCCAACGTTTTTATTTCTATTTATAGTTGCAATAACTTGTTCAGTCTCTACGCAAAAGAAATTCTGTGAAATCAATGGTTGCACTTCGTTTGAGAGTTATTAAGCGAACTGGATTCTCGATATATCAGCGCATTTTGAATTGTGACTCCTACATTGTTTTAAAATATCTTTGAAATTATATAAATTATGGATAAACTATATTCGTATACAAATAAATATACTAATAGATATAATATAGATATTACTTTAATGTATAATTAGAAGCCATCGTGATGCATCGCTAACAAAGCATCTTACTAAATATACGATTGTTGCGGGTTCTATTCTCATTCCTGGGAATGATTTATTTTCATATTCACGCTCTGGTCAGGCAAAGGGTATTGTAGTCGCGTGCTACCTATGAGTTCCACCACACATAGGTAGCACGCGACTACAATACCCTCCATTATAATTTACTATAATTCAAGGAAAGTTACACATGAACATTATAGCATTACTATGATCTCCTTTTTAGGTGACAGCATCGTTTGAAACAAACACTTTTAGTGATTTTTATACACTCGTTGTCTTTATTATACAATAATTAATATTAGCTTTGATAAAGCTAAAGTAACTAATGTGTTTTAATACAACTATATATCTCCTACTATGCATATTAGTAGATAATCGTATTTTAGCCCCTAGTGTCGTAGCTAGAGAGAACGGAACACCAAATACTGTTATCTACCCCTTCATGGATACGCTCTATTGTAGAGAACGGAGCTAGAATGTTTTCTTGCAAATTTTATTAGGTGACATAAAAAATATGTAGAATATAATTAATATAGAATATTTAAGAATAAATAGAGATGTTGAACAGTGATGTTGAGTCGGGCTCGGTCGGGCATGGTCGATCGCGCTCGGCTGCGCGTGCGCCGCAGGAAACAGGAAGTGGACTAACCGCAGGCTTCCGCTCCCATTCGTTCGCCGGACGCGTTGCTGTGGTAGGGCTGCTGGTGTACAACTCTTAAAAATGTTAAAATCATGCCTTATAGTGTCAAGTAACATATATGTATATAATACAATTGCATTTACTATTTTTGAGTCTTCTACATATTAAAATTCTTGATCAATCAATCAAAGTAAATCCTGTAACAAAAACAAAAGTTGGCGTATTTTATTTTTATACAAATAAAATACGACAGGATTCCCTTATTTTTATTTTATAATAAATAAGATATATTAAGATAAAGACATTACTGTGATGTTATTAAAGCTGTCAAATTAGAACATTTAAAAAAATAAGTTCTTCTTGTCTTCCTTATTATTATTTGATTATTTTTCTATTATATTATTTTCACACATCCTACTTTAATATATGTAAAGATGAAATTTGGCTCAATTTGTATAGGTATTACTTTTCAGTACTGTTTCAAATCGTGAATTTGTACACCATGACTAAAGTTTTTATTAATGACAATACCCACTCAGTTTGGAGATACTGATAATTTTTCGGCAGCAGCATTACTACCCTTAAATATCATTCTTTCAAATTGAAGAAAGTACTCAAATGTAGGTACATTATATTTTATGTCATCTGTAAAAAATAGTAATTATCTCCTATATTTAATTATTAATATTGTCTATTTATAAGTATGAATATAAACAAAAACTATTTTTCATCATTTTTATTATTTTGCTAATTTGAAAAAAAATATATTGTATATTTTGATTTTGAATTCGGCAAAGATTTCAATTAAAAAAAAAATTATTACTTTAAAGTCATGGTTTAAATTTTTGCGCCAATTCTGACAACTTTTTTATACGTACATATTTTACTAAGATTTATATGTCTATGTCTATTTTAAATATTATATTATATTATAATAGAGTCAAAATCATACCAATGCAAAAGTTGCAATCAAGCTATAAAACTTTTAGAAGACGTGCTTGTTTATATACTTATTTATACAACTTTGGTCACAAAACATTAAATAAAAATTTTTACATAATAACCACAGAAAACTATAAGCACCACCACCACACCACACCATATCGAAAAAACTAGAACTTGGCACCCGCCACCCCTGCAACAGCTCGCTCTGCGTATTTCGTGCCATTGAAGTAATATTATCTAGTTGGCTGACAGTGTACTCGTACATACCGGATACGCGCGTAATACGAGAGTGTTTGTGCTCCTTTTCCTTTGCGCTGTTTAATTGTTGTTTATTTTTCAATAAACTAACACTGTTTGTACTACAGACCTTGACAATTTGCATTTAAAGTTCCAATTTCAGGCTGTTTATTTAAATTAATAGTTTAAACGCCGGTTGAGAACTAGATGCTGTTATAAAATTTTAAGCTTTAGCCCTAAGCTTACTATTATTCTACTTTTAGTAAAAAAAAATCAAATCAAATCAGCTTCACGACGACGAGCCTAGTGTCTTAACACTCCCCACTTTTCGACGATATCTAGAGGCACACTTTTAGTAGATAATTTCAAATAAAAAAATCATGAACTTACAATAATAGATACGAAAGGTTATATTCTCAGAATAGAATAGAACTGGTAGTAAAGGTTAAATATAAAACTAAAAGATAAATTTAGAACTGAAAACTAAAATAAGCATGGAAATATCTCATCTTGCATCAGAAATTGAATTGGAATAATCCAAGGATTTATTTGGCGAGGTAAATTGCCTGTGACGTCACTCGAGGGCGGGCGTCGCTTGGGGGTGAGGGTGAGCTCGATGGAACTAGGTTATGTCATCATACTAACTCGGCGCTCCTTTGGAGTTAGTGCTAAATATAACATTGGTTATAAAATTAGTATATATGATTATGTTTTTGTTTTATTTGACAAAAACATTAAATAAAAGTCGCTATTTCATAAATACAACATTATTTTATGAAATAATAAAAAGAATTTAAAGATGTCTATTGTTTACTAGTTTTTTAATTTATTAATGAATAGCTTTACAATTAATTTTAACTGTTGTAACTTAAACAATCTTCTAAATGACTTCTCCAGTGTTGATAGTTTTACATTAATTATTAAGTACTGTTTGTAAACAATTTTAGGAGATTCCGAAACTTTTTTAAATTATCATATTTATTATTAAAAAGTGCTTATTATTATGATAAATTAGTCTGTATATGAATATGTAGGTAGTTCTCTCTGAGTACAATATTTTATTATATGTTTATGTAATTATTATGTTACTGTAGGTAAATTATATGTAATTTGCCTATAATATATTAACAAAATAATCCATAATCGTCAAAATACTATCATTTACTTAGATTTCTTCGACTAAAAGTGTATTTTCTCATATTTTAGTAGTTTATAATTTTATTCTTTCACTATAATAAGTAAGTTATTTAACTATTACAATTAAATAATTAACTAAAAACAAAAACAAAATAATCTGATAAAAACAAAAAGTTGCATCTTACAGTCGCCCCTTGCCTCGACGGAAACATCAATGAACAAGCCCGCACAATTCTTGGCCCCACTTCCGCTATTCGTCCTTATCACACACGCTAAAAATGTATTAGCGTAATGAGACAGACATATATTGTGCAGTGCGTCGCGAATAAAACAATTTCATTGATTGTGAAAGTTGTGAATCAGATTCAGTTTCGGTGTATTCGTTAAGGACATTGCAGCTTTTGTCGGGTGATGTCAATGGAAGCTCCATTCGCAGCATTTTATATGAGATTGTATCATCGAAATAGAGTATTGTATAGTGAAGTTAAATAAATAGTTTATATGATTTTATAGAGAGTGGAGAGTATTTGTATTCGGGAGAGTATTTATAGTATGGTTATTTTTTCACACTAGTTATAGATGAATAAGGAAGGGGTTACACTAAGTAAAAACAAGTAATTTTGTAATACAACTCTTTTCTGAATTCCATAACTCATAATTTAAAAAAGTATTACTTAAAGGAAAGTTTGTATTGTTGCGTTAAAGGAACAATTGAAAGTAATTTTATGAGTTTGATTTATTATACTGTATTTGTAGTAATATTTAGATATAAAATTTCCTAGATACTAATAGAATTATTATTTAATATTATTATACAAGAAATATAACTAAAAAAAATGTTATTTAAGAGCGGTTCTGCAACGAAGTTCAAGTTCAAGTCTTACAAAGTAGTATTCAGTTGTTAAATAATCTTACACGAGTAATTACAGCCGCCCCTAAAGGAAACACTAAGTAGGAAATAATAATTGACGCGAACAGGGAACGTACATATCCGGCGGCGGACGGAAGTAACGCCATACGCCTCTGCAAGGGAAGTGGGCCCCTTTCTTTCCTGCCTCTTCATCGTGCGCTCGCGCCGCGCTCCGATCCCATTCACTACCGTGGGAGAATCATGCCGAACCACCCGTAACGACTAATTTATGAATGAAAATAAAGACATCACTTTAAAAATCCCTCGTTTCTTAATAAGGAGTACTGTTAAAACCATCACCATACTCGGTCGGTTCATCGCTCACGTCATGAATGAAGGGGAGGTATTTTTACTCGAACTAAAGTAGATACCTTGAATTTAACCTATTTTTATAGAGACTATCTAAATAGCCCCCGAGGCGATAGATAAATGTGAGTTTCATATTTGTTGGTACTGTATTCATAATTTTTTTCGGAACTAAAATAAAGACCGTTCGTAAATCAATGTTATTCACGAAGTGGCTCATGTTGGCAGTGGCCCAAATATATAGGCACTCGGACGATCTCTCATTCAGATTTAGCAATGTTTTTTTTAACTTTTTTTTATGTTAACGGATCTTAAGCTTTTACTGATTACTCAGAGAGAACACACCACTCTGTTCTCCACTAGGGTTCCCGTTTAGAAACACAACGCTAAGACCTACGTAAGCACTAGTGGTAATATAATGTACCTATATAAAGTCATTTAATTATTCCTCAATTATATTTTTATATTTTTTTTATTCAAGCTTAAGATATACTAATTAACTACTTACCTGAATCGATAAAACAGAAAAATATAGTAATTATTCGTTTACTCTCATCTAGTATCGATATGTAGATGTTATCTATGGAACCTGTATTGATGGTCCAAGTAATTTGTGCTGCAATAAATAATGAATGTTTGCTAAGCGCATTTGGTATGCGTGCCATTAACATTGTGGTCTGGACAATCTAGTTTTCCATATACTCTGCAGCGTGTCAGTACACGCAGACTTCTAGCATGTGCCTGGGAAAATCGTTCAACGTGGGTAATCAGAGTCATGCCATTACCTTCCTCTTAGAAATCGATTCTCTTTTTTAGAGGGGAAACAGCTTTATATAAGAGAAATAAACGTATATCAATCAATCAAAATTCCATATTAGATGTATTAGTTCTATTCTTTTTTTACTTTCACATATTACTTGCCTTTTTGGATCACCAAAAGAACTAAGATAAATTTTAACCATATTTTAGATATATTAAGTAAATTTTAGTACCCACTAAGTTTGTCTTATGGTGAGACCTGGACCAAATGCATTTGCCATTTAAACATAAATAAATCGATTCTTTTAGTCAGACACTACTTTTCTAATCCAATATAGCTGAAAATATGTTTTTAGGGTTCCGCACCGTAACTAGAAAAATGAAACCTTAATAGGATCACTTCGCTGTCCATCTATCCGTCTGTCAAGATCATTTATCTCGAGGTCGCGTGGAGGTACTAATTAATAACAAGTATTCAGAACTAAGGTCCCTTGGAACTCATAAAAAAACAAGTCAACACAATCAAAGAATACGAAGATTTTTACATCGTTTTAACTGTATTTTGTATGAAATTTGACGCATAATGGAAAATTTACAATGCAAATAAAGAAAAAAAAATAAAAAGTGAAAATTTATACGAATTTTACAGAACAAAGGAATTGCAAATTATATTTCTACATAGAATCCTGAACACAATCCTGAAATTGACATAAAACTATCGGTGAGCGAGACCGACTCGCGCTTGACCGTTTTTAAATGGCATGTCTATTAAAACCAAATGTACTTAGCATCTTTACGTATCAATCATAATCATTACTAGCTAATTTTATAAATATTACTTTAAATTTTTAAAACAGCATTTTGTCTTTATTATTTTTATATTTCGTTTCAAAATTACAAAATATATTCTTAAATCATTCGATACTATTGGCAAGCAGCAGCTGCTTGTTCATTCATATTAAAAACAATATCGATCCCAAAGATCAAAAGAAAACAATTTTGTTCAATTCCATTGTGAATCATATTAACATTATGATAAGATTGAAAATAAAGTAAATATGAAAATACTTATATTTTACAAAGCTGGGTTTAGCAATAATTATGTAAGCTCCGTTACAGGCTCACAGCTTCCACCTCCACAGCTTTCATTAAGAAACTAGTAGATCGATGAGTATTAACCGACGAGATAAATTACGGTACTTAGAAATTGTAGTCTTTATTAAATATCTTTAATGTCGACTACTTCGAATATTAATTGCGTTCTAATAGTGACATTTTTAACTTTCTTTCAATTTATAATAATTTGTCCATATTTAAAAAATGAAAATAAATATACAAGAAAGTCAGCAGAAAGTGGGAAACGGAATCTTAGCACTAGGTTCCCTCTACCTACCCTGTAAAAAGAACGAAGAAGAAAGAAGAAGAAGTAAAATGAACATTATTTAAAGATTATTTACTAATTATTCATTACCAAATAAGTGTTCTGGACTATGCTAAAAAGGACAAATTCAATTTTATTATACCTGGACCCGCGTTGAATCTCTCATAAAGAAGAAGAAAATAAAGACATCTTTTACACAGGTATAAAAACAACACCAAAAAATATATATTATATATTTAAAATACTTATATATAAAGATACATAAATTTATTATATGTAAATAGTTTGATAAACACTAAATGTAGATCATTTTGGACTTCAATAATAATCTCGTTTATATATCACTAATGTCATATGGTGTCTCCTTATCACGGAAATTATGAATGAAACAGACAGTGATAATGACGGTATTGGAGTTAATGTGTTTTTCGACTAGTTCGAGTGGCGAGCAACGAATAGGAAATTTGATAGCGAGTCAAATGTCAGATAAGAATATAAAAAAATATTAGGTACCTATTGAGGCCAGTCGTGGCCCAGGGCCACAAGTGTATGGCTGTATACGAGCTGGTTGTGGGTTCTATCCCCACTCGAGGAAATAAGATATTTTCATTTTAATTGTTAATTGGCTCTCATGTCCTGCATCACGATATCCAACCAGCGCTTCCTTGGGCGTCCGGGAGGTCTCACTTCCAACCTATCTTGAGATAAGTGCCGACATTTAGAAAATATATTTTTAAATTATTTTACTGCCAATGTTTTATAAACTGTATAATTTTAAAAGATTGCTTATTTAAACAATCACTTAAATAATACATAAAGGAAATATAAATAACATTTTATACAATTTAATTTTTCCATTTCAATTCGCACGAACGTACAAACACGAGGATCTATAAAAACACGATGAATGGGGCGTAGCGTCCGCAATTGATAAAACTTTATAGTGAATTTGAATGGAGTCGCGCATCTGCCGCGCCAGGTGCGCCCGCGTCCGCCCGCTGCCGCCTGCACCGCCTGCACCGCCTGCTGCCCGCGTTCGAGAAACTGCGAACCATTCGGTAGATAACATCTCAACTGATAAACTGACATCCTGATTGAGCCCTAATTCAATACACGAACTCTCACCTGTTTAATAAAGTGGCACAAAAAATATTTTACATAATTACCTACTTTAAGCAGAAAATTCTTGTAATAATCAAATTATTACAGCAAATTAGATATAATCGCTGTAACTTTAGCATTTCGCTGGCAGATTTAATCTTTCGTTGTATGCATAAAACTACCGGTCTTGCAAAGAAAGTCAGTTCATAATAGCCGTCGAGCAATCAACCGCGATCAGATACGACGACAGACATCTCCGTGCGCGGGTTTGTATTTTTACTTGGTGTAAACTCAAATTAATTAGTATCCGTCATTTAATCTGTGGAGTGTAGGTGCGTTCCCACGGTGCGCCCGCGCAGCCGGAAACCACCTCCCCCTGCCCCCCTCCCCGGCCCCCCACCCGCGCCTCTAAGCCGTGCCTCGTCCCGTCGCTCACGCACGCTCCCTACTCATCACGCTATTCACAGCAGCCAAACCAAAGTGAAGGCACGTATGGCAAAACTACCTTTATTCAGTTTTGTTGATATTAGGCACACTATTTCCGCTGCCTTATGTTCATGTTGTTAATAGAATACTCTTACAATAGAAGAGCTTGCAAAGAATAGAGATTATTTGCGTCTCTGTGTGCCTTACTTCCGAACGTAACTTCCTGTTTCCGATTTTTCTATGGTCCGTCACGTGCAAATGTATCGTTAAAATTTTATTGTGATGCCATTATAAATAGTTACTGCTTTTTTTTGCTTTTCAAAACATGGTGCAACTGCATTTAGAAGGCAACAAAAGATTAAAATTTGGTCAGGAATATGATTTCAAATTCAGGGTTACAGTTGCTTACTATTTTGAGCCACTTGGGTTTTACATATCTATTTAATAATATTTACTTGGTGATGATATCGCTTGATATTTACTCATTAATTATTGTAAATTATGAACAGATTTGGTGGATTGGTTTGCATTAGGTAAAATTTTCTAGAGGTTTGAAAACATTTTTATCAGGTTCACGCTGTATCTCGCATGTAACAGGGTAGGCAGAGGGAGCTTAGTGTTAAGACACTCCGCTCTCCTCTTAGCTATGAATGCTGGAGACATTGTGTGTTGAGTGGTGGAACTCAACGGTGCTCATTGATTAGACACCAGAGCGAAGAAATTGAAAATATTAAATTCTAAAATTTAAATTAAATGAAAAAAACGTTTCACACATGTTTTATATTCTTAGATCTGCGATAGCCAGAACATTTCTGTGACACTAAGTTCATATCAAATTAAGACATCTTAATTTTCTCACTCGTTTTATGATTAGAGTACAGGATGTAAGTGATAGCGGATGTAGTTGTACTTTTAAGTACCCATACTCATAGTGCAAGACGATTTTATTTGCTCTTTAATGCAGCTTTAGTTTAGATAATAATATAATATTATTATTATATTTTATTTGTAGCCGTAAGTCGTTTTAAGGTTATTCTGACAGATTAATTTTATATAAGTAATCTTTACAAAGTATTCATTTTTTTAGGTTCGTCCTGTTATATAGCAGGGTACACAGAGGCAATTTGAGAACCTCCCAACGGAGTGAACAGATAGACACTCGGTTCCCTTTAAGACAATTCGCTTCTTCGCTTTCCGCCGAATACTATGGGCATTGCGTATTAAGTGGCGGAACCCAACGCCGCGCTTTAACGCGTTACCAGTACCACAATTTTACGTGTTTACAGTCACACGCTTGTGCCCCTGCACCACGACTGACCTCAAATAAAAGATTTACTTTATAACAATAAATATTTTTTTTATATAGCAATAAAATAGTACATCCTTGCTAGGTAAACAGTATTAAAATAAAGAATGAAAAAATTATCACCTTTCTACCTCTTCATTGCAATTCAAGAGGTTTTTCGGGCAGAGTGACATGTCTAGTGCCTACTTGAAGTGTTTTAACAGCGGGATGTCTGCTCTGGGCGGAAATCGGGAACGAGATCGACGTATCGTGGGAACTGAGAACTCCTTACATTGTATAGAATTATAAATTATAGACAGTTTCTATGCATGTTATATTTTATAGAATATTTAAATAAAAATATATAAATAACGTGTTACGTTACGTATATGAATATGTGACAGAAATTTTAAAATAACTTTTTTTATTTTCAATGTGTAGATATTTGATGTCTGTATTTTAAATAATAACATTCATGTATATCTTATACACGATTTTTTTTTTATTTTGTGCAATATATCAATGTAGATTTAATGTTTATATTAAAATTTGATCACGTCCATTTATTTAACCGTATAAAATATTAGTAGGACTTAAGGCTAGGCAAATTCTATTTTAAAAATTAATTAAATTATAATAAATATATAGCTATTACCATGAAAACTATATATATGATGTGTATAAGCATTAGAATATTACTGCTTATATAATTGTTAAATCATTTTAAATTTTTAAAGAATTTTAGGATATTTTTCCTTCATTTAAATATTATTTTAAGCTGATCTGAATTTTATCTGTACATATATTTTAAGACAGTACACCGCACAAAAGAGAAATGGCACGTGCGCGTTATATGGACTACACCCATTCGTATAATTCATTTATAGTAAAACATGACGATATAATAAATAGTTGAAACAATTATTTTCACGCAAATGTCATTCATACAAACAAGCAGTTAAATTTAATTGATGATCACATAAGCCTTGTTTTACATCATATTATATGGAAGATTTAGTTGTGAGATTAATTTTATGTTTTTCGTTTTACTGCCACATTCATTGGGCTGGCATTGGTAAAACACAATTACTATTGACCATGGCACTGGCTTCTCATCTTACTCTGCTCGAAATTATTTAATATTTAAACTAACTAAGTGAAAAATATAAATTCTATACTGTAGTAGGCTTGCCTGCTCGCTATCGTTTCTATAAAAAAAAAATATATGATACTTTTTTATGTTTTCAATGGAAAAATAATTACGTGTGGCACAGGAGCACAAGCGTGCGACTGTAATGGTGACAGGTTGTGGATTCGATCCCAAATCGAGAAAATTAAATATTTAATATTTCCCTTTTCGTCTTTCAATCAACACGCAATGCCTTCAGTAGTGGGCGGTAAGTGGGGAACGAAAGTGTTTTAATGGGAACAGTGTTTTAACACTAGGTTTCGTGGTCCCCTCTGTCTACCCTAAGAACTTTCTAATGTCGTTATTAATAGTTATTGAGATAATTGATTTTTAAGTATTTAATAATTTTTATTTTTAAATTTAAGTGTACAATATAACAAGTATATATTTTATTGTATTAGGTGTGCTGTTAATCACTACAGCTGTTACATTTTTCTCACAAATATGCTTCGTATATCATAAATGGTTAATTACTTCATTGTTGGTACGAAGGTGAAAAATTTAAATAGCTATTATTACATTGATTACGAAATTAGATTTTTGATCTAAGTAATTTGTTCACACAGTTATATAGATGTTATAATAATATTAAGACATAATCAAAGAAAATTGTAATATCGTCCTAAAATCTTAATGTCGTCCTATACTTTCCAGTATGATTTGTCCCAAACCTCAATAGCAGCAGACCAGCCAATATTATATTTGGTACCGTAGGTATTCTACCGTACAAATACATAATTTTATAATGAAAGAGTGTTCTCATTTAAACGTGAATAAATAGACTTCAAATGACTTTTAATTTTATTTCAAACGATTGTAATTTGGCTTAATAAAATATACTAAATCTTCAATTTTCTTATAATATACATTATATTTTTACCTGTCATTGCAGTATTACAGCAAAATATCATGAAGTATATAAAAAAATAAATTTGGTGCGGTGTGCGACCGAAGCCGTGCGAAGGACGGAATGTGTCGGCAGGTGTGTTCCAAACTATCGTTGAACTTATATGGAAGTTCCACTATAAAATTATATATCTAGAAATTATTTAAATTTTACGTATATATGACGTACCTAATATTTATTTTTATTTATAAATGTTCTTGTACCAGATACTAATATTTTAATAATATTTTTACAGTATTCAATAAAATAAGAAAAATATTTCATTGTATGTATATAAGAACTCTATAATCAACTTAAACATATATCTAAGATTTCTTAATTAGAATATATAATTAAAAATAAATAATTAAATTATAATAACTTTCGAAGTTATTAAAATGTATATAATTATTTATTTATATTCTCTTACTAAACTTACCTTCTATTATTATTTATGATAACTTTTAAATCAGTGCAACATTATATAGGGCCATATCCTTTTAGTGTCAATGGAGGCAGATTTCGGGAACCACATGTCATTTCCTTTGGAGCCATATGCGGGGTAGGGGCTATCGGGACGATTTCAATAAGCACGAACACTAAACGAAGGGGTAACTTGCAAAAAATACGCCCGCACCGCCTTTGTCCAAATTCGATTCGCCTTATGCACTGAGTTTTTAATTACAGCCATATGTTTACTTAGAAAGTTGTATTGTTTGATATAATGGCCAAGAAAAATATGTAAAATAGAATGTTAATTTCATAATTATTACATTTTATCGTTTTTCTTATCTTAAGTATGTCTCAAACTTAATAAGAAATGAATCGAGTTAATTAATTTTCGTTAATAAAATGCGGTGATTAATTTATTAAATCATAGATACTGTTATTTTTTTTCAGCTTTATCTTTTTATCCGTCCATGTACGTTATGTACGTAGTAGTACGTAAAAACTCTAATACATTTAAGCTATAGGTATCAAAATTGTTTTGTTTTTTTTAATATCTAACCAACCAACCAAAAAACCACGACGATTTTTAATAAATTAAGAAAATAAGAATTATTTTAGTTTATAAGCATTTGATGACACTTCAATACACACCACACGTATAAACATTAATTTAACTAAGAATGACAATAAACAATTAATAATAACAATAAATTAACTCATCATAACAATTCAAAGCTATCGGTATTCAAGGAATGCTGGCGTGACTGACATAATCGTCGACTTTCCCGACACAATAAGTCTTCTCAACTAGTGACCGCCTGCGGTTTCGTCTATAATTACATTTATCTATGGTACATTGGTATATTATATTCTAATACATATATTACACTTTAAACGTTTCTACTATACGATTGCTATTGTCTATACTATACCTACTTAATAATTATAAATACCTATTCTAAATGAGTGCAAACATTTCATCAATGTTATTAATTAAAATAAAATTCAATCTATTTTGTCAAATAAGATGGAAAACAAATAAACATGGAAAAATAACTTCTTTTTCTTGTGTCGGTGAAGTAACATTTAAACATACTGCATTGTCTCGAATAGTTCTGCGATATGTAAAGATAATGTGGCACTAACAATGATACAGCTATCGATACGATTTACATCGGCTTGTATAGTTCGCAAAACAATAGCATTGTCAGTGAATGAGTATTATCGCGGTTCGAAGCTAAATTTATGGGTTTAGAGCCGGGCTGTCTATCTAGTACTTAACTCGTGACGAGAATAAACTTATGTGTTTGTTAATAAGGTGTTAATATGGCTTGATATGTGGAGAAACATTAGATTTAGTGAGGTGAGGAACTCTACGTAACATGATCGTTGCAAATTATTTTAGAAGAATGGAGAACCATTTTAAATGTAAAATTAATACAAAAATATCCTTCTTCAACTTCCTATTTTTGTTTCTTAATTTAGCCAATAACAATATGAATAGACTGACTAGCTTAAGTTTAGATTTATTGTATTATAAATAAATATTACATAATTAATATGAATAGACCGATGCAATCGCAATTTAGTAAGTGTGACAAAGTTTCGCTGCGGATCGATCCAGGAACGAGGACGGGGTGCGCGGGCGCTGAGCGAACATTAGCATTCAGCAGCACGCGCCCGCCGGAAGCCGCGCGCGGTAACATGGCTGCGCACTAACATCCAAGATGGCGGCGCACCTACACTGAATCGATAATTAACGATCGATTTCATATTTCAAATCCGTCGCCATATAAACCAGATGTGATGTAACCTGCCCCTTACCGGGAGCCTAGCCTTCCGATACGCGCTGGCTATCCTTGGCTAACCCAAAAGGATCCACTATCTTGTGTCATTATTGTTAAGGAGCTGTCCCTTTTGGTGGGAGGTTAACGGATACCTTAGCTGGTGTATGTGAGCTTTTTATGTGTGATTGTCTCGATTCTTTGAATCGCCGATCATCATTGTTATTAATCGTGATTGAATGGGACCTCTGGTTGGGCATTTGCATTTTTATTGCCATCGTAAACATTATATTTAGACTTTCCAGCTAATCGTCTCAAAGGTACCAAATATCAATTTCGTAAACTTTGTTTCTGTGATATTTTTTTTATATTGTGCTCATATTATATGTTAATATATTTTTTTATATTTTTAAACGTCAGGATCAGGAGCAATTTTGGTGTACCTAACCGACTGCATACAACAGACGTGACTTTTAATCAAATCTACGAAATGTACGTACCTATATTTGAAATATTTTCGTTTTCCAAGACTAGATAGAGAAAGTTAAAATTCAGAAAAGTCTGTCATCTATATATATAAAATCGAAAGGTCACTCACTCATCACGAAAACTCAGAAACTACAAGTGCTAGGAATCTCAAATTTTGCATAGGAGTTACTTATAGGACGTAGGTGCTCGCTAAGACGGGAATTTGCAATATTCGACTTCTAAGGGGTTGTTTTTGGGGTCGAAAGTTTGTATGAAACTTCGTTACAACAATTGCTAATAGTCTCAAATTTTGCATAGACGTCACTAGGACGTAGTCATGGAGACATCAATTAATAATAACATAGTTCACGCGGGTGTAACCGCGAGCGGGCCGCTAGTTACTAGATAAGTTAGACTCACTATCTGTCACACAACATTGGGTTTATTTTGGACGTATTCATAATACCAACGTAAATAAGTTATCTTAAATTGATTTTAATACCCATTTAATTGTTAATAATAAAATTATACGTACATATTACATTTATAGTGCTTAAAATATATCAGATACCCAAAACTTGGACTAGGCACAGCATTCAATATTATAAGTTATAACTCTTAATCATTAACCATTGAAGACATGTATATAGTAGGTAGGTAGATATCTACAGTAGGACAGGAACTTGGAGAACTGTATTTGAAATCTTTCATAAATATTATTTAGTTATTACCAATAGCGAACTCTTATAGTAATTAATTATCCAATTGTCAACTGCCGAGCATTTTAATGTGAAAATTTCAAAATTTCCAATGACTTCTTGTTAAGCTAAGACAGCGAGTGTAATCGCGGCTATCCAAGCGCGTCCAGTTTTTACAGCTACCCGCTAAACGCTTGAATGCCTCTCCCCCGAAGCCTGTCACGACGACCACTACCTTCGACAACGAATCGTAAACATCCACTTTTTGTACTGACCAGTGACCAGTGACCAGTGACCACTCTTTTTGCCCAGTCTCGTGTTCCGCGCCATTGCACTAGGATTTATTTTCATTTTTAGTATCTATATTGTCTTAATATGATTTGTTACTGATAGAAATATTTTTCCTCATATCTGATGATCATTTTACTATGATTGATATTCTTGGTAACATATTATATATATTTTTTTGGTTTTTTTTTATATATTTGGAAGAGGCTAAATGTTTATCAATAAGAACTAATAAATGATTCATTTATAATAGATTTTTCTTAACTTTGACACTATATGGTAAAATAAAAGTTAGTATTTTTTAAAATATTCGTCCCTGTTACTCTTTACTTTAAAAAAGTTACACAAATTAATAGATACTTTCACGTCATTATTATATTTTCTTATAAAAAACATGATATCGTAGAGTCACCGTTAAGTTATCCAACTTAGCATTGCTTCGTGGCTATAACTATTATTTGGTCAAAAAACCTAGTCCCGGGCGTGTAGCGGCCGTGGAGGGGGAGCGAGGACGCTGACCCGCGGACCGAGCTCCCGGTACCCGCTATCCTGTTAGTGTTTATATTGCTTTTTTAAAGGAACTCTACGATCATGCCAGTGACAATTTCGAATAGCAAATTATAAGAGTAAGTAAATATGTTACTTCTAGATACTTATATGTAGAGATGTAAATATATATTTTTTTCAATTCTTATTTGTTAGTTGTTAGTTAATAAAATAAACAGAAAAAATTATAATGTAATATACAAAAGCTTTAATTGTAAGTTTTTTCTAATTTACATAATAAGGTAAGTAGGAGATACATTTGTATTAAGTATTTCTTATAATTTCTATAGATGAGATATCTGTAAGTTAGTCGTGCCGCAAGGGCATGTGGGCATGTGTGTGACTGTAAGCGCGACTGGTTATGGGTTCGACCCCACACGATAAAATGAAATATTTATTCTAATATATATTTTCATTTCTTCGCTTTGGTCCAGGTCCAGGCAATACCTCCAGAATTTGGCGAAAAATGGGGAACGGAGTGTCTTAACACTAGGTTCTCTCTACCTACCCTACTATATGCGAGATAAAGCGTGAAGCTGATAAGAAGTCTTCTTAGATGATTTCTAGTTTTATTTCTAAAAGTCATAAATACATCAATTTAAATTAGACACATCAAATACGTTACCGTACAATCTAAGTCGCTTGCGTATACTCCAATCATCATTAAGAGCATTTAATTTAAAGCTTAACTAATCCGGATTTTTATTATAAATATGATTAAATAATTACATTTACTATACCAATTCGGGTTCTATCAAGCCGTTTGCATGTCAACTAAGCATCGATATTAATTATTCATCACTAATTAGCTGGTGGTGCGGCTCAGATCAGAGCCGCGTATGCCGGAAACAGGAAGAGGGCAATCAACAGAGCTAAAAATATCACACATTTGGTGTTCATCCGGCGTGCGTACGCCGCGCTGGCGTCTACTCTAGGGCTAAATTATCTAAAATTCAAGTATTTTTCTTTAATTATTAATAATCATCTACAGATTGATTCTTGTAGTAGAGGAGGAAGAGGAGGAGGAGGAGGAGAGGAGAATCGGAGTATTTTCTATATCACATTACCTAATTTCAACATCCGCTATATAAATAAACTTCTACGGGAAACTATTTAGTTATAATACTTACCTAAGTATATTACTTTCGAAATTATATTTTTTCGGCTTCACGCTGTATCCCACATGTAGCAAGGTAAGCAAAGGCGTCCTAGTGTTAAGGCACTCCGCCGAATTCTGAGACATAGAAAATATTAAATACATAATTTCCTCGAGCGAGAATCGAACCCACAACCAGTCGCGTTTGCGCCCCTGCGCCACGACTGGTTTCATTAATTCATTTAATAAATGCTTTATCTACTTATACATTCATAGTAGGATAAGAATCTTGGAAGATTCGATTTCAGATATTTTTCAGATCTCAAGTTTATTGTGTTAAGAATCGAACGCGACTCAATGAAATGGGTCGAGCAAGTGTCCAAGTTTACATACAATTAGACAGCTTATCGTTCTATAACAAAGTGTAATAGTTGGGTAACCGATAACGTCGACCTTCCTATCGAAAAAAACGTTTAAAATTTATCGGAATGCCATCGTAATTATTATTTAGTGGGCAGCCGCGATGGCCGATACGAGTTACGACTGTATTACGATTTACGATTCCCAGCAAGTACGCGGCCAGCACTCGCCGGTAAATAATTATATAATTTCTATTATTTATATGCGAAGTCGGTGCGTGTGCCGCGCATCGAAACGACACGGCTTCCTTCGACCGGGGTCTACGAAGAAATCCGACGTAGGGTTCTGGTTAGAGAGGATGTACCGCCCGCCACCAATCATTTAATTAACAAAAAGTTCCTGTCGCGGCGTCCGTGGCTCTTCCTGCAGGTGACCACGCTCCTCGTTTCCTCTATGGTAATATTGATAAACGTGTCAGCGTACTAATAAGATACAGTGCCGAGTCACTCACGACTTATCGATGCTTTGATTGCTGATTGGCAATGCTCTACGCTTACCTTTACCAATCAATGAGTTAATTTCGATTAATTCCAGTAAATAATGTAAATGAATATGTTTGTGGTTTATATCATTCGAGTATCTATAATTATAATTGTCTTTTTTTAGTAAATGTTTTATTCAATCTATTATCGGCTTTGACAAAGGATTAATCAATTAACACTACTTGATCTTTAGGTCGATTAAAACTTATTTCATTTTTATTCTTAGCTTCATTTAGGATCCAGGATACTAGAAATTAGGATACATGATCAATGATTGATGATGCACATAACAGTTAAGACACCTTTCGCCACTTCCTGCCCAATTTTTGAGACATAGCGTACTAAAACTCAACGCCGTTCATTTCCAGAGCGCGGAAATGAAAATAAATCATTCCCCCCAGTGGGAATCGAAGCCATAGCCATGCTTATAGTCAGACGCTGTACAGCAGCGCCACGAGAACCTCAGTACCGAGTCACAATTATTTATCGTTTACATGGGCAAATAGATATTGTAAATAAAAGATAATTAAAATTAAATATTTTATTGATAATTCATTAAGCTGCAGAATAAGGTAAGAGATTTTTTTGAATCGATTTAAAAATGGCAGAGAAGTCAAGGGACACACAAAATAATACAACTCCTCATTTTTAAAAATTGGTTAACACATAACTGAAATATTACCAAGGCCGTTGTGGCATAGAGAAAAAGCGTCCGACTGTAAGCGCGTTTCCCACTCGAGTGAATTGTACATTTAAATTATTATCATTTTCCTGCTTTGATAGACCAAGCGCGGCGCTGAGTTCCGCAACACAAAATGACTTGAAAGTTGGGTAGGCAGGGAGATAGTGTGTGTCCCCTTGCCTATCCCTCTATGCGGTAAAAGCGTGAAGCTATTTATTATGTTAAATATTAGGTGAAATTACATTAGTGCCCTATTTATTGATGACTAATGAAAGATCCCTTTATAGTGGGTGGGATTGTTATTTTTAATAGTAATTTTGGACGGATAAACTTGTAATAAACCCAAAAAACCACTTTTTTATTATTATATAATGATATTAGTATGTAATGTGTAATTTAAATATAGCAATGACAATAGTAAGCTACGACTAATAATGTGTGTTAATTTAAGATGTAGGTCTACTAAGATAAGAAATTTTTGAAAATTAACTATAATGGAAAGAGAAACATCTATATTTAAAACTTTATCGTTTTAATTTATTAATTTTATATGAAGTAAATTGACATAGTATGTTTCATAGTAACCTAATGTAATAGTTAAAAGTTTAAAAAAAAACGTAACTCTACTTTTAGTATTCACTTACACAAATGCAAAGCTTAACTTAAGCAACCTGAACTTACTTACTTATTGAAGAATGACAAAATATCGAAAGTAATAACAATATAATAGAATTATGTGCAATTCAAAAAAACTGATGTTATAAAAGTTAATATTAAATAATATTAAAGAAAACGGCGAAAATAGACACGAATTTAGAAATACTTTTCTTTATATTGACTTATTACTATCTTAATTAGTATATTTCAGTGAACATTTACATCCCAAAGTGATGACTAGATGTATTTTATAATAAAATTATTTATTTTAGTGTACATTTAAATGCATTATATTTAAAACATATATTTACTAAGTAAAATAAATGCTGTGCGATACAAAATGGTAATTATACGTAAAAAAGTCGCACACGCGATGTAGTTATCAGGAGATCGGCATCAAAGAATTTCGTTTCTATAACCACATTTCCACTGAAATAAAAAATATGGCTGTTTTAAATAAATCAAAATAAAATTATAATAATATATGTAACTTCCAACATTAACTACATGAATTGGCAATTTATCTATATATAAAACTGATACTCATTGCTGTCTACATATGGAAGACTAGCGGAGGCGCGCAGCTTCGCTAGCGTATTTAAGGGTGAATTCTAATGACCCATGAAACATGTGTTCAATTAAATATTTTTAAGAGTCTAAATTTCAAATTTTATAAAAATCGGTGGCGATTTAATTTTTTCCATACAAACTTTGAACCCCTATTTCACCCCTTTAGGGTTAAAATTTTTCAAAATCCCTTCTTAGTGGATGTCCAGATTACGAAAGTAAACTTTTGTCCAAATTTAACGTTTCTACCATCAGCGGTTACGGCTGTGCGTGCGTCTTACCTCAGTCAGTGAGGACAAGTCCTTTTATATATATAGATATATGAGAAATTTATTATTTAGTATTATACAAAATGATAACATATTCAAAGAGGAATTTGTAAGCGTAAGCTTATGAAACTGAAACTCAAACATAACAACTAAAAAACCAAAACAACTCAAATTATATATTAAAAAAACTTCTACTAACTTTAATACATTTGCAGGCATCATTTGGGACTCGGGTGCAGATTCAATTATGGATTGCCATGTATTTGTTGAGTTCGGAATGACATAGCCAAATTCAAAGAACCATTCCTCCAAGCACCTTCCCTTGAACAGAACTTTCTGGAAAATGACATATTATTATGATGTTATATCAATATTAATAAACACTTTGAAAAGATGAGACATATCCTTTTTCCTATATTATTACAATTTTAAAATGGAGCTTATACTCCAATGCAAAATATACAGCTATTGTATAAACATGAAGGGTTCAAATCACACTCAGAAGAGTCAATCATTTTAATTTTTCTTCTCTGGAAAAACAAAAAGTAGCATTGTCATATGGAGATATTACAAGAAAAGAAGCTCACAATAGTTCTATGGACTTGTATAAGGTGTAGGCTTAAAGGCTCCTTAAAATGTGCATTGATTGCAGTGTCCAAGCTCCTCTCTAACTGCCCAAATTCAAAATTATTCTACTGCACCTCCTACATAGTATGCACTAAATGGAACTGATTATACACTACTAGACAAATACTAGAAAATAACACTACATGAAAATGCTTGGTGGACATACACATCTTTAGTAGGTATATATTTTACTATTGTTTAAAGATGTTTTAAAAGTTTGCCTTACTATCATAAACCTTATGCATTTATTTTTACCAGATAATTGTGAATCCATATAAATGTCTGGATAATCCAATCATCACTGAATAAAGAACATGTGTTCAATTCAAAGTAAATGTAATTTTTGTTAATTTGTATATATTGCTTTTACTCACTTGTTCCAACCTAAATTTCTCTATTGGTTCTACAGAGCTAAAGTTCATTTCTCGAGAGACCACTCTACATTTAAGGATGCGCTTGGGAACTCTTGCTTCGTGTTCAACATCTGGATTTGACATATCTTCATTGTGCTGCCAAATTACTTTACCTAAATCCATGAAATCCCATTAATTATTCTATTTATTAAATATTAATGATTAATGATATTATACAATACTAATTGCTAAATAAAATGTAATATATGAGGCATATAAAAGCAAAAGCAGCAAATTTCATTTTTTTTTTTAAATGTAACTATAAGTGTAATATGTAGTGTAGTGGCTACACTAACAGATTACATATATAATAAATTTTCAAAAAAAATGGATGTTGCTGCTGTTGATTCTATATGACACATATGATTGAGGAGTGGTTTTATTCAATGTTCGATTGACATTTAATAACATAGTTACCTGTGTCAACATCTCGTAGATTCATATAATTACTGGCAGTATCTGTCAGGAAACTATTGTACAATGTACATGTATGTATGTAAGATTATAAAACTTTAAAATAAACAATGGTGCGAATGTTTTAAAATAACATATGGACCACAAAATCTTAACTAGTTACTTAACAAACATCATGTATATTCTTAAAGGATACATTTGAAAGCCATTGAGGACCGACTTCACACGGTCTTGCTCAGATTCTTCGAGAGGCATAAGCTCCGTCATGTTTAATGTAGTTTCCGAATTCCGCTTCTAATTTTCTTAAATTTTCAATAATATGCAAACAAGTTATGGGAAAATGTAGTATGATAAAAAGGCACGTATTAAATGATATAAATTAGAATGTTTTTGTAAAATATATGGCTATTCACGAAGTTATTCAAAAATATTCACATTTATCAAAATTTTACAAACAAAAAGGATGCCAATTCCATATCTATAGCGAACTGTCAACTGTCAATGTAACATCGGAAATCGGAATGATTCATTTACAATTACGTTTAGTAATTTTAATTCTTAAATCATTTCTTATATATCTTTATAATCATTCCTTGTATATTTAATTTTAGATTGATAAAGTTGGAAATAGAAATATATTATGTGTTCAAAAACTCCTAACATTAATATACACAAAATTTATAAAAAAAACTCAATTGTATATCAAATTAATATTTTTTCGTAATTGTACCTATTCATTTCAATACATGCAGCGTATTTTTAATTTGTTGTAATGAAATATTTACATCAACCTCATTTTTTCCCTAATTTAGAGTATGAATACATAGAATAAGTATATCTTAGTTTTACTTCCTTATTTATAAATTTTAGGTGTAAAATATTATTTAATATGTTTAATTTTTTATTTAGGTTTTTTAATTTTAGAATTTATCTTGTGTGAAACGAATACCAAAGTTCAAAATGGTTGACAGATTGTAGAAAGAGAACAATTGGTGGTTTTTTGTGTACCTGCTTAATTTGTTTTGTAAAAACATTGCCTTAGAAATTCAGCAAATAACGAATGTTTTTCTGGTGCCTTCGCGTTAACTATATTAGATGATTAGAAGTTGTTAAGTATTAATATTCATTTATTTCTATGAACTCAAAAAGCGAAACTGACGAAGCTTCAAGGTAAATAAATTTGTCGTCATTATGTCTTTTATTTTTAACTTCAAAATAAATTACTTCTCTTTGTATCGGTTTGGACGTATGATTATGAACAGTTTCTTTTCTATATTACATTTTGCGTAGTTCGAATAATGCAATTGTTAGAGGTTATGCATTACTTGCTATTTTTCGATTGTTGTTGACAACATTTCGTTTGCGACAATACATAAGACCTTATTTTATCCTTCCTTAGGGGGAGCGAAGCATCATCGTCAAATAACAATTCAACCCCAAGCAATTCTAAGGATCATTCTGCGCCAGGTTTATGCGCCGATTCAGGTTCAAGCAATACTCAAGACATTATGAAGCGAGCTGCGGCGAGACAATTGATTGAAAGATACTTCTATCAGTTGTTGGATGGTTGTGGTAACCCTAATTGTGACAACCAATACTGTGCATCAAGTGGGGAGGTAATATCTTCATGGCAAAGTTTCTCAGTTACAAATTTAATTAGTATCAACTTGTTATCATTTAAACTTAATAGTAAAACTTTACCACTCTACTAAATTTATGAAGTTACATGGTATAATTTTATTGTAGGCAAGAAATTTAACCCCTAATGAAGCAGCAGCTGAAGCAATAAAACTTTTTTATAAAGAAGCTCGCCTTTGTGACACTTTACCTAACAAGGTGCCAAGAACAGAAGCAAGTACTTGTGATTCCAGTGCAAGGTAAGTAAATACAGGTATAAATTAGATGACTTGTATTATTTATTTACAATGCTTTAATATTAAAAACAAAAACACTTTAATATTTTGGAAATAAATGTAAAAAAACTTGGGGGAATTATAAAAAAGTATATTGTTTAACATATTGATAAGAACATAAATATTTCAACTACTAAGATCAATATTTAACATTATGTAGTTAATATATTTACTTATTTGATAAGAATACTTAGTCTTATTTACTTACTGCATATAATTAATAAATAAAATTAATTGCTGTAATTAATGTAAATTTTTATATTTGTTAAGAAGTGTATATATAATGAGAGCTAATCTTCACTTATAATAAAATTGCAACAGAACTGTATTACTACATGAAAGATATATAAGAAAAAATATTATTGGTGACATTTAAAATTGTAATAGAGCTTAAAATAATGAAAAATTATTAATAACGTTGTTAGCAAAGTTATTTACTTTTCAATATAGGTTTCAAAATTGTATATAAAATTATATCATTACTAGAAAATTAAAGCAATGCTGAGTATTAGTTCAAGTTGGCAAAGCCGCAAACAGACAAACAAATTTCACTCTTTTAAAGACTATTTCTAAGAGAATAATATTTACTTTATAGAAAAAATAAGTGTTATTCTTAAAAAGTAAAGTAATTTTCTTTCCCAAGTGTGGGATAACACTTTAAAATTGTTAAGAATAATATTTCTTGATTCCAGCACAACTTGCACAACTTCTAGCCCAAAAGACAAATCAAATGAAACGGAGAAAAAATCTGAGTCTGCATCATGCAGTACATCACCAACAGGGAATAAAATGGAAACAATTTCTGAAGCTAGTCAAAATGTATCTCAAGAGGATTATAAAACTCTAAGTCATAATAGTATGTGAAAAGTTTTACTAATATATAAATTGTATGTAAAAGTGTTAAGAAAAATTAAAATTTTAACATTACCTCTTTGAAACTGTCCAAGCTCTCTAGCAATTGAAATCCTAAGTTCTTATTGAGCTGTGTCTAAATTACTATACACTCAAGTCCACTTAATTTTGTATGTAAAACTGTGCAAAGTATATTATATAATAAGAATCTATGACTTAAATGGCTTAACTACATTAAAAAAAAATTTATTTATCTAATTACATTTAGAACAATTTTAAAGAAGCTATCATTATGATAATTAAAAAATTATATTATTTATATAATTCTTTGTAATTAATTACTGTAAAACAAACTTCCAATTACCTAATTAGGATAGTAATTATTATAATAGAAAAACATTAACTAACTGCCATTTAAATCCTTTATATTGCAATACTAACTGCTACAATTTTACTTGACATTGAGAAAAGATAAGAGATATGTCTAGAGTAACTTTATTTGATATTCGTTTAAAATCGAAATGGCTGATAGATACTTTAGACGATTTGCTCTTATCACTACTTACAGATGGTGTTCCACTAACAGAGGAACGTATATACGAGTTGTGCAATGAGTGTATTCAAACAAAAAAACCACAGTCGCTTATAAGAGCTTTGGGTGAAGCTTTCACACAACCACCGATATTAGCTAGATGTTTTCAAAGGAAATTGAAGGATAGTGATAATGGTAGTGATGGAAGCAAAAAAGTAGGTATGTATACATTTTATTATAATATTTATGAAAATAAGTACGCAATACTTAACATCTGACTGTAAAATATGTGCGTTGCAAACAGTTCAATACCCACTGAAAGTAATGAATGTATTTTTCATTTCCTTCATCTGGTGTCAAGCCAAAGTTCTACTAGTAGCTATGTGGTAGCTGAGATTAGCATGTTCATCCAAACAAACGCTAGCTTTATAATATTAATGTACCCTGGGATCCGGCCGTTGAATCCTGCATATACGAGTTTTCTTAATTAAACCTATATTAATGAATAATACATGATTAGTAGAACAGATTACACCTGGGTTGCCTGGAAGAATCCTGCCGCAATCACCTTTAATTACATTTTTTCGTAACTCGTTTTTGGAGAAAATTGCACCAATACGTTTTTTATATGAATCGCACATCATTTGAAAGATAATCCCATAAGGAATTGGAAAATTAAGGGTTGCCAGCTCTCAGTCTGCCGCAAGTCTAGGGTTGCCTGGTTTAAACATGTCACTAAATGTTAATAATTTGCACTCATGTGTTTTTTTAATGAATTATATATCAAATTAAAGCTTATTTTTTTCTTAACACTATAAAACAGGGTTGCCTGGAAAATTCCTGCCGCAAACAGGGGTTGCCAGCGTTTGAAATATTTTATTCCGGTTCCGTTTGACTATGAGAATAGACGATGAAATCCGCGGTCTGCCTTATGTTTTAAAGTAAAATATTATATAATAGAAGGTCAATCTTAAAATCAATGTTTATTCTAATTGTTCAACTGTTAAATGATGCAATTTTTGGTGCAATTTTCTCCAAAAACGAGTTACGAAAAAATGTAATTAAAGGTGATTGCGGCAGGATTCTTCCAGGCAACCCAGGTGTAATCTGTTCTACTAATCATGTATTATTCATTAATATAGGTTTAATTAAGAAAACTCGTATATGCAGGATTCAACGGCCGGATCCCAGTCTAATGTAGATGACAATTTTTACAGATAAAGAATCAAAAGCAATGTGTTCGTCGAGTGATCCAGATAAAGATGTAGACAGTGTGACTGGACCAGGACTAGATGTAGCATCGTGTAGTAGAGCATTTCAGTATCTTGCCAAAGTAAGTAATTATGCCAATTTTATTTTTGTCATATTTTTGGATATTCGCAGATTTTTCTATACTTTAATTGAATTATCATTTGTAAGGAGAATTTATATGTATTTATTTTTATACAAGTTTTAAAATTTTTACCTAAAATTTTCACTTTCAATTATATTTCTGTGAAAATCAAATATTGTGACATGTCACCATCATTCGTACATACGTTAATTTATTAAATTTTTTAATGAAAAATATACATTTATAGCATATAATATTTTATTCTCATCTTAATAGGTGCCATCAGATTATTACAGTTCAGCATTAGTCACAGCTCTTATAACACTTGCGGAAAATCTCGAGATAGATCTTCGGATAGCCAAGAACATGAGTATGGAGGATACGGTCAATTGTTTCGTTATTGCCTTTGAAGTGCCAGACTTAGGTTGTAATGATTACTTGGAAATCGCCTTGCCTGCTTTGTGCCATGCAGCTGAACATTTACCTGTAAAAGGTAGCAATGATTTTAATTGAATATTGTTCTTAAAATGTGAAATAGCGCTTGATTGTGACTACAATGTTTGCGGGTTTCATCCCTGTTCAAAATAATTAATTACATTTATTTCTTTGCTATAGTAAGAGAAAGCATGGTGTTATCAAGCAGTCAAGACACAATGTGTCAATCTACACAGAAATCTGAGAATGGAATGGAATTATAATAATACTTTAAAAATGACAGATATTTTTTAGTGACTTACTTAATACTTTAAATATTATACTATATAATAATATGTATAATATTTATCAAATCATATTCAAGAATAATTGATATAAAATGTCTACTAAATAATATTTTTCCAGCCCAAGCAAAATTAGCTCGAGTATGGGCGCAACATTGTAAAGAAAGTCTTCAACACATATTAGAGACTTTACAACAGTTAATAACATTGAGGGTTATATCAACAAATTATTCTAGAAACTTTCAAGTACAAGATGATGAGAGTGTCACCATGGCTACTAAATTAATGAAGGTAGTTTGTTCTTCTAATACTATTATTCATATAAAAGCTAAAATATACATTTATACATCAGCTTAGCATAGGCCAGTATATGTAGACAGTAGGCTTGTGTTATTCTGATATAGTTCCTGAGATTAGTGAGTTTAACCAAACAAACTTTTTACCTTTATAATATTAATATAGATACTATAATATTTATTTCAGATAGTATACTATGCTAACATGCTTGCTGGAGTGATGGAGCCTAACACATTAAGAGAAGAACCCATAGTCATCACTAACCAATTAGATCCATTGGGTGATGCGTTAGACCATTTATATCCTTTATCGTCTATTAAAAACTCTAAACAAGCACAGCAAGATGATCCGTTAGGTGAGTTAAAATGTTTAAATAATCTAAAATATGTTAATGTTTTAAATAAACAATCTAAGACATATATTAATGTTCAAATAAGTAGTGCAGAAAACAAAACACCTTTTTCTGGGATACTTTTGTTCTGATTTCCTGTCATAGATATAATTAGTGGCCATAATAGAGCTAAGAACAGCTAATTTTAATTATTCAATCATGGTGGTGTGTGGGAAATGGAGTATATTAATTCTATATTTTCTCATATTTCCCTACTATAATCGAGATAATGTGAAAAGCTAAAAAAGAGAGTAAAGTAGGTGGTTAAACAAAATAATAAAATGGATAGCTGTTATAAGTAATGGCTATATAAGAGAGAAATTTAAAATAAATGCATTACCCAAAAAAATCAGACCTGTGTCCTTAGCAAATGAAATTATATATAAAAAAAATTTAGCTTTAACCACTATCTAATCTCAATGTTTGATTGTACTTTCAATAATATAATTATCCCTATACAAGAATGGAGTGACAAATCATGGAGTCACACAAAATTATATATGTGAAAATGCTTCATTAAATAATGAAAATGATTCTTATATATTTGTTTTGTTTCCAGCAATTGAATTAGATATAAACGTATTAGACGCTAGGAAACCTTATTTGCCATTTGAGGAGTTCTACAATGAGCCCCTCAGTGATACTATAGAAATGGATATAGACTTAGCTAATTGTAAAACTGAAATAGGTAAGTGCAATATAATTAAACTGTAGGTAAAATAAACACTATAATTGGAGTTTTAATGAGACTTGACAGGAAAGGTTATGGGTTCGATTCCCACTCGACAGAGTGAATTATTTTCATATATTTGCTCTGGTAAGTAGGCAAAACGCGATGCTGAGGTTTGCTACTCGGTCTCAATCACAGTAGGTGGTGCGTGGGGAATGAAGTGTCTTAACACTCAGTTCCCTTTGTCTACTTGACTGTTAGTAATGAGTCGGATCGTCGGACAAAGGATATTCGCAGATATAAAACCAAATACAGATATTTAAGATCAGCATATACAGATCTTAACTTACTAACTTAATCAATATAGATGTTTTAAAATTAACCAGAATAAAATTCAATTCAACTCTTTATACAAACTAATACCAGCTGATCGTTTATTTGAGTTTGAGAGAAGGACAGATATATAAGGACGTTGGCTTTGGTTTATAAGATTTTTTTAAAGAAAATATATATTTTTAATAAATAAGGTAAAATATCCTAAAAAGATCGTCAAAATAGTCACGGATACGGATCTGTCTTATCTTATCTTATCTTTCGCTTTGACTACTGATTGTATGTGAGATGCAGCATCAAGCTAACCGAAAACCAAATGTGTTTGCAGGTAAAAAGTTCTCATTCCTGAAGTACCCGTTCATCTTGACGGCGGCGACCAAGTCGCTGGGGCTGTATTACGAGAACCGCATCCGCATGTACTCGGAGAGGCGCGTGTCGCTGCTGCACGCGGTGGTGGGCGCCGCGCCGCCTATGCCCTTCCTACGCCTCAAAGTACGCCGCTCGCACATCATTGACGATGCGCTAGTCGAGGTGAGATGGCAGTACATACATTGTTTTTAGTTCATAAGTTAGATTTGTTAGAAATGAAATAACGTATAAGCTGTTTGATTTGTATACTAATAAATACCGAATAATAGTCGATTGACTAATTACTTGATTAGTTGATGAACCAGTAGGTTGATCAGTCGGTCATCTGTTTTAATGTAAGTGGCCGCAATTTTGTTATATTATGTAATGATCGGCATAAATTGAATCGAATTCTTATGAGTCGAATTAATATTTTCCATCTTAAATATAAATTACACTTACTTTAATAAGTCTACACTATATTTGATAATTACACAATTTAAATATAAAATTATCTTTGTATAGCTGGAAATGATAGCAATGGAGCGCGCGTTAGACCTTAAAAAGCAATTAGTGGTGGAATTTGAAGGGGAACAGGGTGTGGACGAAGGTGGTGTTAGTAAGGAATTCTTCCAACTAGTCGTCGAACAGATATTCAATCCCGATTATGGAATGTTTACACAGAGACCCGATGAGAGTACTGTTTGGTACGTGTTTTATAACTTGTACTAAAAATACAATTTTACATATTAACATTACAAATGAATATAATCAAATGTAAATTAATAAAATTATTGAATTTGTGGTCAAACTACAATGCAACATTTCAAAATGTTGTCCTTAATATGTTGCTAATAGTTTTATGTAATTAATTTTCTTTATCATTTTCGTTATGTAAATTAAAAAAATGAATGAGGTGATGAAATAAATTTCGTTTTCTTGGCTCTTACATAAGTCACAATGTCACGAAAATTCACCAAAAGAGTCTCTACCCTGGTATATGCAGTATACAGTATGAAGATAAAAAGTAATATTAAATGATTTTTTAGGTTTAATCCAACATCGTTTGAAACAGAAGCTCAGTTCACATTAATCGGAATAGTCTTAGGTCTTGCAATATATAACAATATTATATTAGCCGTCAACTTCCCAATGGTTGTGTACAGAAAACTGATGGGAAAGAAAGGTTCCTTTGAAGATTTGGCCGATTGGAATTCTGTAAGTTACTACATTTTTAAAAATATTAATATAGTTATCTCCTTTACCCTTTCTCTATCTTTTAAATTATTACATTTAGTACTGGATTAATGAATAACTCTAAGTTGCTGCACAAAATATTCAAAGTCATACTTGATTATGATAAAAAAAAATATAATATATATTTATTATTATAAAAATATAATATAATATATATTTTTTATTATTTGTATATAAAATTGTATTCAGTAAGATATATTTTTTGTTAACATTAACTTCTATAATACTTATATTTTTTTATTACAATAAAAAAATATATTTAATTATAATTACAGACACTATACAATGGTTTAAAAGACATGCTAGAGTACCCTGGCAGTGATTTAGAGGAAGCATACTATCAAACATTTAGGATATGTTACACAGACGTATTCGGAAACAATATATTCCACGATCTGAAAGAAAACGGCGATAATATATTTGTAACGCAGGAAAATAAACAGGTAAATGTGAATGTCAAGTTAACAATCTCAAGGATTGTAATATTGTTGAATGAATGGATGAATGGATGATGGATGTATGGAGCATTCAATGACACCATAAAAAATTGTAGATGTTACGTTTTAATAGTATTTTGCAATTGAATTGAGTAAATGATAGTGATTGAAGTTTTCTAAGTTTTTTTTTTGTAAATCAAACATAATATATTTATTTTTTTGATAAATCGTTGAATTTATTAATTGATAATATCTTAATATCGAATGGCCAATTTACTTACACATTGAGTTCTAAGATACATATCGTCGTTGCGCTTGCCAAAACCGCTATGTGTTTTTAGTCAAGTTTTCAGGAGAGACAAAAAACTTATTATTTAATAAATCTTATTTATTAAATAATAGCTTTATCAATAAATTATAAATGCAGTATGGTGACAAAATATATTATGTTTGAACTGAGATACAAGCGACAATGATAAAATGTACCCTTCACCTGCAATATTTTTTTTTAACCATTTTGATGCACATATCAGATTTGTCTTGTAACCACCATTTCTTACAAGTGAAAAATATGCACATATCAGTTTTGTAAAGGAACATAATCGGATTTATTTAATGTTATTTTGGGAATAACAACAATGTATTAAACTTAAAACAAATATGTATACTAATGATTAGTAATGATAAACGTGCGGAATTGTTGGTTTGATAACGATAAAACAGTATGGTACTGGTATATTAATCTTATGGTTATTAATACTAATAATAATTAACAAAAAAATGTTTAATAGAAAACTCGAAGGGTTGTTAGAAAGTGGTGAGGAAAGGTTTATAGATAGACTAAGCTTTTAATGCTTATCCCTTCAATAACTAGGTAACAGCGCGACAGTATTTCACGCCAAAACACCGATTGGCCCTGAATAGGGCCCAGGTTCTGCTTCATATGGTACTCTTCTCATCTCTGGGCTGGTGCATCATCATGTAACAGCTTGACCCATTTGATACATACGCATCGTATACAACGTAGAGCCGTACGGAACGTTGGAGCCCCAATGATGTGTGAAAGGCTTGACACATTCGCTTTGTGCAGAGATGTCTCCTCGCTGTGCTTTCTCTACTGCATTTATTACGGGGAGTGTTCTGCAGAAATGTTTGACCTGTTACCTGCCGCCGAATTTTCTAACCGCACAGTACACGCTCGTCACAAACTGAAGTATCATCCAAATCATCTGGATATGTGCCACTCCACTTCTGTGCGGTTTGGTACGAACTTCCTTCCACGCGCCACGCAACTGTGGAATAGCCTATTTATGGCAGTGTCTTCAGGTTGATACGACATGGATACCTTCAAAAACCACGTTTTCTCCTTTTTTTCTCTGATGTTACACGAGGTCGTTGGCGTTGGTGGTCACTTACGATTAGGTAACCCGTAAGCTCGTTTGCCTTATCTTTTTTTCAATAAACAAGGAGGGTTTTCCAAGCTGAAGCTAATAAGGACATATCTGCGATCGACAATCTTGCAATCTAGATTAACAAACTTAATAACTTTATCAATCAAAAATGGAATTGCAGAAAACATTGACTTTGAATGCCTAATAAAAGAGTTTGCAGATAGAAAGGCAATAATTTAAATATTTTTTTAAATAAATAGTTATTTCATTGTACCCATTCTCTTTTTTGGATGTTATTGAATGCGCCGGTAGTGCTAAAACCGGCACTGTATACTTCAAACATGTGTGTCGTGATGTGCTTGCTCTGCAGTAATGATTAAACTTGAACTTTCAGCCCTAAGCCTAAAACCATTCTCACAGGCTTCTTACAGAAGCTGACTTACAAGAAGGATTTCTTGGTTTACTTTCAGAAGATGATTCTGGTTTGGTGGCATACAATTCCTTTATCCATGAATTAAAAGTATCGTTAGTTAAGTGTCTTCTACAATTATATCAGGTACGCCTTTCCTATAACTCTCTGCTTCGTATTAAAGTCGAACTTTTTTTATTGTTGTATATTTGATCAATATCCATCTCCTTGAAGTTTTCTCCAGCTTATTTATCTAGTATGAAGTGACCAGTTCGGCTGACTTCCGCCTTACAAATTCTCCAGTAGCTTCATCTAGGTACCTACAAATGAGTCGTATTTTCAACCAATACTATACCTGCTCGCTCTGAATCTGTTATTTCTATCGGCAGTGGCTGAGATTTGAGCTCTGCCTCATTATATACCGATAAGGTAGGGCTCGAGTGACGGTTCCCCTTAATGTATTACATTACATAATGTATTACATTCCTCATCAAATCATTGCTGCTGGATCATAACTGCACATGACGAATTTGTCATTGCCAAAAATAAAAATTATGTGCACTTATCGATTTTGTTAAATCGACTTCCAGACGGAATTACTACATATTTGTTTTTGTAGGCTATGCAGAGTACTATTTTAATGCTATTTATCAAATAAGAAAAAAATCAAAAAAATACACATAACGGTTTTGGCAGGCGCACCGACGATATTATATTATATTTACTCATATATTATATTATTTCGTTAATTTCCTAGGAGTTTGTAGACCTATATGCTGAGTTCCTACTGAATAAGTCAGTGGAGACGCAATTCTTGGCGTTCCGGCGCGGCTTCGTCATGGTGACGGACGAGAGTCAGCTTGGCTTGCTGTTCCGGCCCGAGGAGGTGGAGACCCTCGTGTGTGGGAGCAAGGTAATTTCTTTTGTCTTTGTGTAATGGTGTAAACGCGATAGCTGTGGGTTCGAATTCCATGAAGTATTTTAATATTGTCGCTTTGATAATAAGACTAAGACGCCGTTGAGTTCCACCACTAATAGATAATAGAAATATAAATTTTAAATAAATATTTCATTTCCTGTGGGGAATATCTGTTTGTTTTCATTTCGAACTCATAACCAATCGGCTTACAGTCACACTTTGTGCCCCACTGGCCTCATTTATTTTTTACTTATTAGTATAACTCGTAATATGTATAAATATAAAGAACAAAATATTACCAAGTTCGTTTATCATACTCTGGTTTATGTGAAAAATTATTGAATAGTAAACAAACAAATTGCATTTTAATTCCAGAACTTTGACTTCAATGAGTTAGAGAAATCAACGGAATACGACGGCGGCTACACAGCCGATTCACAAACTATAAAGGACTTTTGGAGCATCGTTCACGGCTTCTCATTAGAGGACAAACGTAAATTATTACAGTTTACCACAGGATCTGACCGCGTGCCAGTCGGTGGCCTCAGCCATTTAAAACTAGTGATAGCCCGAAACGGCCCCGACTGCGACCGCCTTCCCTCCGCCCACACTTGCTTTAACGTACTCCTTCTGCCCGAATATTCGACAAGAGACAAACTAGCCGACAGACTGATCAAAGCCATTAGCTATTCCAAAGGATTTGGAATGCTTTAGTTAATGTTAATTTGTAATGTAATATGTCACGCCTATAATATTGTTAAGCCACTATTTGGCCTTCTGATGAATAAAGTTTTGTTTTATTTATATATACATGGTGTTTTATTTTTTTATTTCTTTTGGTTCAATGAGTAGATTTGACACTGTATGCGACAGATTAATTAAAGCCATTAGCTAGTTTAAGGGCTTCGCAATGCTTATTTGTTTTAATGTTAATTTGTATGTAATAATGTGTCGTCTATAATAATTTTTACGATGAATGACGAATTTTGTCTTATGAGTTACGATGGTCAAAATATTATTTATACACATAATTTGTAGATGGTGTTTTATTTTCAGTTTTTAATAAAAGTTTAATCTGTTTAAGAATTTTGTTTATTAATAGGAAAAAAATGTATTAAAAATATATTAGATTTGAGATTGTTTTATACTAAATTTGGATAGACATTCATAAATATGTACAAAGCTTAGTTTACAATGACAATGACGGTTAAGACTAGACCAAAAAACAATATATCAAATCAATTTTTTCGCCATATATCGAGAAATCAATCAAATCAAATTTTTTTATAATGTCAGTTGCTTGATAAGTTGATACTTTTAAAATGATGAAAAAAATATTATTATATCTTTTTTCTCTATAGAGTTATTGGCAGCTAAACCTTATACAGATTTATAGTTATTAAATCACAACTTTATAAGACGTAACGTCTTTAAGACGCAAGTCATGAACGACGAGTGGGAAGGGGCGTCGGCATGGCGGGGAGGAGGGCAGTTGCACCGTGACGTCGGCTGAAGCGCGGCGGACTTTATTTTGTGGCCTGTAAATAAATACAGATTTGTATAAATGGTCCTTAGGTTCCTCATTGTTAGTGTTTCTGAATAAGCGACATGTAAGAGACGGAGAACCTGCTGTGCTTAGTGCCTACCGTCTCATGAGAGAGTCATAACTATGACTATAACTATTTTTTCTCCTTCTATCAATCAAAAAACAACTTTTAGTTAGCTAGCTAATTATACTTACACTTATTGTCTTTATTTGTCGCCGAGCAATTTATATTCAAAACAAATATTTGATTGCCACTGATTCAATCAAATGATATTATGATATATTTCACAAGATCCCATACCGATGTTTAGCATCGCAAGTGCAAGAGGCAGCCGTGTAGGCGGCGGCGGCGGCGTGGCGCCTCGCGTGCTTGGAGCACACGCGCACCGCCTCCGCGCCCTCGCCCGCCTCGTAGAAGCAGGCGGGCGCCGAGCTGCGGCGCGAACGGCACATGGACGCGTATGTAGGTGCTGCTACACGCTCTACCTGTGCGTTGAACTTTATATATTGGGATTTTTTTTGAATATTATTATAATTAGGACTAATACTAGAGAGAAATATATTTGTTTTTATTTGGTGGGCATTATACCCAGATGCTACTATAGATAGATTATACCTAATGCAGAGCGCATACTTTCTCTTTTATTAAAATTAAACTTTTTTCAGATACTTTCCCTTTTGCCTAATGCACTCTGCATTAGGCAAAAGCTAAAGTATTACCTATCTTTCTATATCACAGTTTAATAACTACATCCATAACTGCAGTCCGTCGAATTCTGATGGCATCGCTATTGAATGGCGGAACAAACGTCACGCTTTGCCTCGACACCAGAGAAAGAAGAAAGAAAAATATCTAATTTCGTCATGTGGAAATCGAATCCGCAACCTGTCGCGTTTATAGTCACTCGCTTGCGCCTCTACGCCAAGACTGACCGCTCTTTTAAGTTACCTAATTATTGGATCAAGTAGAATCAAATCCCTCAACCTTTCTTGCACTATAACACAAGTAGATCCATCACAAATATAAACCACAGAGCCACAAACCTCAAAGGTGACATTCTTCCTCCTCCTCCGGCGCGGCGCGGGCGCGGGCTGGTCGTTGCGCTTGCGGCGCTGCGCGGGCGCGCTGCCGAACAGGCCGCGCTCCTCCGCGACGCGGATCATGTACTTGGCGTCCAGCCGCGTGATCTCCTGTGCGACTGACCTCATATATATCATACCGCCTGGTGCTAGTGCTAGTGTGCTTGTGTGTGCTTATATGCAATATTTGTTATATATAATTTTATATAACATAATTTTATAAAATTATGTTATTTTATTGAATGAATACGCGAGGATTCGCGGCGTTGAATTCCGCCACTCAACACGTAATATCTCGAAAATCGCGCGGAAAGAGGCTAAAAAAATATATAACAATTGGTAGCCAACCTTTCGTTGTATAAGTCCCAAATAGCATCCATCGCGGTCAAGAATGTAATTAATATCCAGACCATTTCCGAGACTAGGCAGCATTTGAATTTCAAATAAATCACAGTCTGGTACCTGACAATATCAACATTATTTAAAGTTGGTATAATATCTATTCGATTTTTAATTAATATTATAAATAATAGTTAACACCTATAATAAAACGCCAATTTACGTTGACGATAAATTCAAAATTATTCGTTTACGCTTACTACAAACAATAATTTATAAAGTTTGAAAATAATAAATATAGAGTAAATTTAAGAAGTTTTTTATACTAACGACAACATCGGGGCTATCCTTATCCGGGTCTCTCGGCACAGGATCATGTTCAATAACTTTCATTTCCGGGATAGGTCGAGCCTTAGTGTGTCCCGGACGCCAGCCAACATCCGCGCTCTCCGCTCGTTTCTTCACAACAGTTTCTCCGCTCTCTGACATGGTTCTCGCTGTGGTTGGTGGAGACGACATGGGTCGTTTTTGAGAACGATAAGTGACACAATCTTCTTTTACTTCTTCGTTATCTTCCTTATCGTGGTCAGATCGCGAGCAAGTTTGATCCAATGACGTGCACGAGTCTGTTATTGCTGCTTCAGTTGGCTCCTTATGTTTCGGTGTCTAAAAATGCATGTATCGAAAAATCTTTTAAACTACTAGGAAGTGTAGTTTTAATTATTTATTTTTTTCAAAATTAAAAAAATGTTATTTACGCTTTTATTAAACGTGTATGTAATCAAAAACTACCTTTGTTAGTAGTTCAAAACAGCAATTTACGATATTTGTAATTTTCCACTTTCGATAGCTACCTAGGACTGTCGATATTTTCATTAAGACATATATATTAAGAAATAATAGAATTCAATTACTATTACAACACTAACATGGTCCCTATGCTTTTTCTTAAGCAACGCATGCCGTTCTCTTGCAAGTCTGTTCGCCTCTGCCACAGCACGAGTCACTTGAGCCTGGTTTTCAGCTTCCAAAGCTGAGTGCGTTTCATAGAGGATTAGTTGAATCTGATAAATATATATTTGCAATAAAAAAATTGTACACATAGTTAAAATATTATATGTATTTTGAAATATAACTCAATGTTATACTGACTTGCGGTTTCGACAAAAGTGTTTTTAAAGTCTTCTTCTGTTCTTCTAATATAGACTGTACTCTCGCCTTGCCACTAGAATCTATTTCAGATTCAGTCAAAATCTAAAAAATATGAAGAAAATAATATTTAAAAAAAATAATATTCTTATATTATCTAAATCATGTTTTATTGATATCTCGTCACAGAATTTGACATGCGCAGCATGACACCATGTTTGTGAATTCAAATTCTATACTTTTTTCAGTAAATATTTACTTTTCTTCAGTCTACTTAGACCAAAATTAAATACAATAAATTACTATCAATCTATACTCTACGCTTAACAATAATAATAATCCATGAACTATTAAAAAGTAAAAAAAAAATATTCCCACACCTCGAGCATCGCCAAATCGCCTCCCCTTCCACACACCAAATCAATTGGATCGGTGACTGCTGAATAAGAATTAGGTGGAGTGGCTAACGCTGCTACAACCCCATCAAGGGCGCTGGCCACCAACGGGGTGTCCCCGTATACCGGGTCACTCAGCACGTACACTGACGCCGTGGATTGAGGTAGTTCTGACGCCTCAATGCCGAGCTCCCGAAGTGCACACACGTAACTGTCCACCCTATAATTTAAAATTATATTTTTATTTAACTAATGCTACGATTTAATATGGAATAAAAGTAATTTAAACTATAAATTATTATTATTATTAATGTGAAGAATTATATCATCATTTAATCATAGAGCCGTGATGATTTAGAAAACATTATTTATTTATCTTTATGTATCTCAGAATCAGATTCAGTCCATATGGCGAGTAAGATTTGCGAGTGAGATTTGAACCCACAATTAGTTTACACATTCCTATATCCCAACTACCGTCAGGGCGACAAATTCCTAAACTATAAATTAAACAACAAAACTCACTTGTCTCCAGCTCCAAACACCACCAGTTTCCCTAATTCCGGCGTGGCGGGTGCTGCCGGGGTCTCAGCTTTCAGCACAGCGGCCAGCTCCTTCAGCTGAGCGGCCAAGTACGCGGAGCAGCGAGGCGACGACGCGTGCGTTTGCGCTACGACCCCTCGTAGAGAGTTCGCGCGTAGCGCCCGGCATAGGGTTGATGCGCCTTCGCAAAATTCACGTTCCTGTTGAGATATTATTAATAGTTAATTATGAATTTTTGCATATATTTTTTTTAGCGTCCCGCTGTATCCCGCACACAGAGGAGAGGCAGAGGGAAATATTTCATTTCCTCAAGTGGGAATCGAACCTACGACCTGTCACGTTTACCAGCGTTTGTACCCAAGTGGTACGTTGGCCTGGATTTTACATACTGTTTGTTTTTTTTTATTTTAGACTACAAAATCTCATAATGTTAAAATATCATTTAATTATACTAACAATACTTTAAAAAGCAAAAAGCCCAATTTCATAATGTAAATTATAATAACAATAATTGACAGAAAGTAATTATTTATTATGGAATACTCCATATTACCTGTAGAACTATCACACCTTCTTTAACTAGATCTATCTTTCCAACGCTAATGTTATCTGGTGGACGTATTGTTATAAATCTAAAACAAAACAATAAACATAAAAATATATAAGTATATCTTTTTTTTTAAAGCTGAATATAAAAATATGCCATTTAGAAATGACATCTCACCGCGGGCAAACTCGATCAAATCTATACTCTCCGGCGCAAAGTTGACGTGAATTACTATAAGTGTACCCCAGGTCCGAAAGTCTTTTGATTAGTAATGCAACCTTTCTAAAAAGTAAAAAAAAGAGTATAGAGTATTAATTAAATATATTTCTTTCAAAGAGAGCAACTGTTGAGTTTCTTGCCGGTTCTTCTCAGCAGAACTGCCTTCCGAACCGGTGGTAGCTTTTGGCTTATATGTTCATTCGACGATTCAAAAGTGCTTATAACAGTCTATTTGAACAAACAATATTTTGAATTTGAAAGAGAACAACAATAGGGCAGTTGGGCATACTTACTTTGCTTTGAAAGTATTGACCCAACCCGTTACCGAGTCCTTGTTGACACACGCAGATATTCTTTCTTCCCGTAAATGATTTGGTAAGAGATCAGATAATCTAAAATATTATAATGAATTTACTTATTTTGAAGACATGCTGGAGCACAAGTGTGCGATGCCATAGATTGTAGGTTCGTTTTGCACTCAAGGAAATGAAATATTTAATTATATATTTGCATTTTTATTACTACTGGTAAAGTGTAGCGTTAAATTCCGTCAATTAACACGCTATACCTCCAGATTCTGGTGAAAAGTGACAAACGGAAAGATCTTAATGGGAAGGCAAAGCGTGAAGTTCCCTCTGCCCTACTCTGTTATGTGTAAGATACAGCGTAAAGCCATAAAAAATAAAGAAACATTTAAGAGATATTTAAAATATATTATTTATTACGTGAAAGCTTTATTTTTTATGCGTATCCTAGCAATCGCTGCAGCGAAGTGCACTCTCTCATCCCATACAATATTTTCAACGGCTTTGAAAGGATATCCAGCTTTGTTCAAGAGTCGCGTAGCTCGCTCTACCTCACTTCGAGCACGAGCCATCCAACGGCGGCGGGCCAGTTCCATCAGGAACAACCATAACGTATGTCGATGTTCTATAAACTAGATATTATACAAAATAAAATAAAATTTATATTATTTACTAGACAAAATTAATTCGCATTATCAATTTGAAAAAGAACTTAACAGCCTCTATGATTAATATAAAATAATTTTCACAGCACGTAAGGCGTCTTATCAGAACCATCTTAGCTGTCGTTTCACACGAAGAACCGTGTCATTATTTATCGAACCCACGTTTATCAGATTCAGAATCTACCAATGACGATTTTTTTGCAAAAATAAGCCCTCATAAATACAAAACTCGTTTTCGTGAGCGTCCTCAAAGAAAAAGAAATGGTTTTGGTCACGAGAATGCCATAATATGAGTTAGATGGCTCATACTTTTTGTTGTTACATCTTGTCGAATCTGCTTTTACATAAGTTATTGCCTTTCGGTAATGACATTTCATTGCAACCTTGCAAGATAACGAATCCAATAAATAACCTTCGATAAAATATAGGCACAAGTTCAAGAGCGCTATAAGCTCAATGGAAAACTGGTCGAATATAGCTTTTAAGGTAGTTGTATAAAAATAAAAACGTCTTAAAGAAGCAAATTCAAAATAATTAGGTATATGATATTAATTACCTATATAAGTAGTTCTAGTTTAAGAGAATCTTCAGAGATTTCTCATACTTAAATATTGGAGAGTAAAGTAAGGAGGAGGAGTGGCGAGAATTAGGGGAGGCCTATGTCCAGCAGAAGACGTTGAAAGACTGAAGGATGGAAAGTAAGGAGTATAGGTTCTAATCAATTACAATATACCAGTAACTATATGCATAAGCATACAACCTGCGAATATAAGATGTAAATTTCAGCAGTTAGGCAATAATAAAAAGGTTTTCCAAATTGACGAATTTTTTTTTTCTATTTTTCCAATCATGGAAATAAACAGATAATGTTCTTCAATTTCCATTTAGATTATGATAATCAAGTTGAATGAACAATAAAAACTGAATATGATAGTTTCAAATTTATAGCAACGAGCCTACTTAGTACGTTAATAGTTAATTTTCAGTTTTGCAACACAAGCAGAATCGACGAGAAGCACTCTCAAAGATGTCCGCTTTCCTCCAAAATTCCATTCTTTTTGTATGGAGTAGGTAATACAAACTCAAATATAATAACTATCCCAAATGGAGATTGAATCAACGACTATCGCACTTTGCGCAACGACGGTTTTATATAGCTATTTATATTACGATTTCTGAATTATTATCAAATTTCAGCAAAATCAAAAAAATAAGACAAAATATATCAATTATTTCATTACCCCCTGAATTTAATAGATTGTTATTTTGTAACTATAATTAAAATTTTTATTTACCTGTGGATGATCACCGAAAAAGTCAATATCTTCAATAGCTTGGTCTAATACTGATTTATCTGAAAGAAACATTTTAACTTTTTATTTCTGAATATATTCATTTCTTTGCTCTGGTACCAACCAAGACAAATGCGCGGCGTACAGTTCCGCCAGTCCGCCAGTTGTGTTTTTCTCAATAATAATATTGATTGATTCTATACAAATATTAGTTTTAATTTCCAAGCAAACATAGATAATAAAGCTAACAAGAGAATATAATCGCACAATATAGTTTGTTCATTTAAAACAGCCTTGCTTATCGTGATACAACGAAAACGATGTGTTCTCGGATAAAAGTTAAATAATGCTTACGAAGCCTCGTAAACTAGTTTTCAACGCTCGCGTGATATAATTCACAGCAGCTATTCACAGCAGTTCACGCCTCGCGAGCCTCCTACCCCCATCACGACACTCACTCGCAAATGTTGCCGCTATCCGAATATCACATTTTAGGGCACTTTATCACAAGAAGGGCATTTAAAGAAGGGCAACCAGAGTTTTTAGGGTCGTCGTGTTTAGTGATTTACGGGAAAAGAGTCACGAACGACATTCGGGTAACGCGACAGTAAAAACATTGACACTTTATAGCTGGGTCATAAAATTTTTGGATTTATACCTGTATGATGTTTAGAGGTATCATATTGCTTTGTCTTGTTTTTTCTATAAAATTGTTGTAACGAGGCAAAGCGCGGCGTTTAGTTCCTCCACTCAACACGCAATGCCTACATAATTCGGCAGAAAGTGGGGGACGGAAATACTTAATGGCAACAGAGTGTCTTAACGCTAGGTTACCAGGCACCTTTGCCTTGCTCTGTTCTGGACACATTATACAGCGTGAAGCTAAAAAATAATAAAATATATAATAATTTTCACTTACATCTAAAGACATCGTAGATAAGAGAGTAAACACAACGCATTTCCTGTTCGTCTTCGAAGTGTACGTCCAACGGTGGCTTGCAGAGGATTCTGGCTGCTTTTAAAACCTATAAAAATTTTTATATATTACTAGCGACCCGCTCGCGGCTTCGCCCGCTTGAACTACGCGATTGTTACATTACTGTCGTTTTCGGCGATATAATACGATTTGAAACAGACAAACAGATGAAAATCATTGTTATAGGTTCTATTACGTTATTAAATGCCACCAATGACATTTTTTTCTTATATATATCTTCCATGTGCAGACACAGAGTTACCTAGTTATTTCGACAAACACTTAACTCTAAAGCTACCGTTCACCTGTCCAATATCCCAGGCTGGACCGGACGCGGCTTTAACAGAGACCGGTGGAGGTGCATTAGGGTTCTTTGTAGATATTACTAAACTCCAGGGCGCCCATTCTTCGACAGCTTCTTCCATGATAATATTCTCTTTTTTGTCATCTTCTTCTCTAAGAACATATATTAGTTATTCATTGAAAAATGCCCATTGATTACATTTTTTCTGAATTTAAATATGTTTTCACTATAGTTGTTATATTTTATATCGGTAAAAGCGTAGGCAACAATCTTAAATCTTTTCATTCATCTTTCCTTTAAGTAATTTAAGAAAGGTTTTTAAAATATTTACTTTTTTATAACACTATATCCATCAATCATTTCTTTTTTCCATGAAAATTGTAAGAGGTCATTATTTAAGCTACATTGTTAGTGTCTACTAAGACTTTTAGACATTTGCTAAAAAGATTTTCTTTTTAAAAAACATAATATTTTCTCAAATAATTATAGTAGTAAACAATATATCTAAAACTACAATCTAACATCTAACTAAAATCGTTTGGTATTTTAAAAAAATTGATAGGAAAGTAAAATGACAGATATTTTTTTCTAGTCACAATATCAGCCTGACAGTTACAACAAATATTTTTTCATGAACATCGGTACCTTGGGAAATCTTGAGGAACTTTTTAGATATGTACAAGCTATTTCATTATTGTTGTAGGGAGTTCCGTAATTATACAACTAAGGTTTTTTTTTCAGATATATCTTTCAATTAAAGTATATATACAAAAGATATATTTTATTAGTTTGTATATATTATATTGTATTTATTATATATATCTGTATGTATTTTCAAAATTGATATTTTATATTTTTTTTTTTTTTTTGCACGCCTACACTTTTTGTTCTCCCACATGACAGGCTGGCTGGTAGAAAATGCTTGTTAGCGTTAAGCCCGCCTATTGTACATTTTTTTTTTTAATCTTTTTGTGCAATAAAGAATATAAATAAAATAAAAAAAATAGTAAAACTTAAGAATTATACTTATAATTGATTTCAAAATAACTAGTTAACTAATAGTTTAAAAGTAATTAAAAACTGTAATCATTGTAGGTAGCCCATTAACAAATGAAGTCTAAAGATTCATTTTATGAGGCCAGTCGCGGCGCAGGGATATAAACGTGCGGCTGTAAACTCGACAGGTTATGGGTTCGTTCTCTCACTTAAGGAAATAAAATATTTGATATTTTTCACCTTGCTCTGGTAACGGCAAAATCGCGGAGTTGAGTTACGCTCCTCAACACGTACTGCCTCCAATTTCGGAAAATGGGGAACGGGAACGGAGCGTCTTGTCCAGATTCCCATGTTCCCTTTGCCTACCCTGCTACGTGCGGGATACTGAGTGGGGGTAACCTGTACTTAGTAGAGTTAAGATTTTATATCTTTAATTTTCCCTCCCTCGTCATCATTGCGGATGTCTCGATAGACCTGACTTCCTTAATAGGCAATGTGAATCACAGCTTGTATCATTTATAATGAGAAAACCATTTAGAATCGTTTAACTTTCACTTACCCAGCGGCCTCCAACATCGACTTTATAACACTTTCCTTGTGAAATTGGTTCACGCAATCACCTAACTTATTTGTATGTAACCATACTGATATGAGGCACGCAAGCTAGATTATTATGGCACAGTTTAAACTATCGCGAAAATATTTAGTTTTTATTGTACCTATCTATTTCAATATATTCGTAACACGTTAAATTGTAAGAAATAAACGTTATAAATTAAACTAAAACTTCACGCTCTATCCCTAGCCCTAGAGGGGTAGTCACAGAGAACATAGCATACCTCTTTTGCCTCGTCAACAGTCTTCAACCCCTTGATACATGCCCTTCGGGGGGGTCCTCATGCTTTTTATGTGACCTTCCACCTATGATATTGTGTTTTCGAAGGTCAACCGAGGTCTCTCCCTACCCCTATTTTTCGCTTTAGGTATATATAATAAACGCTTTATGTATAAAAACTGGTTAAGTGCGAGTCGGAATAGCGCACCGAGACTTCCATACCAATTTCATGATTGTAGATCATTGGGAAGTACACCTTATAAAATTTGATAAACTTAAGTTTGCGTATGGCGATGCACTAATTTTCTATTAAATTGACTACAAATATAAATTTGTAATGTTTTTTTCCCTTAAGAAGTTTTTCCTTTATTTGTATTGTAAATTCTCACTTCGTGAAAAGTTCGAATTCCAAATTTCGTTACTGTACTTTTAATAGATCTGCTACGGAGAGTAGGTACCCTAGGTACCTAACGTACAGGTTTTGATTAGAATAATTTTATACAAAATTCAACAGAATCGATGCATAAATTCGCATTGACTTGTAAATTTAGTGTTTCTTGTTATTTATTGACTTGTAAGCTTGATTTTTGGAGATTTTCAAAGGAATATTTGAAGTGAGGAACATTAGGTTCCTTCTACGTACCCAGCTCAGTGTGGGATACAGCGGGAAGCTGATTTAATTTTAATTGAATTTTCTATTGGGTCAGTATTTAATATATTGTGAAATTATGATCAAGTCGCATTTTATCACCATAAATTGCATTGGAAAAACACGCAGGAGAGTTATAAGTAGCTCAAGTTCACGGCCAGATAGATATATGTACCTAGTAGGTACCTGGAAAATAATTACCATAGGCATTTGCTAACCTGCATTAGCGATAAGTCTTTCTTTCAGTGTTATATTAAGAAATATAAAATGTATTTTTGCTGCATAGTGTACTATACAATTTTTTTATGTTTGAGAAAAAAAATCGGATCGGAAAAAAAGTCATGGCGCAGTGTTAGGTGAGTGCCACGACGACGGTTGTAGATTCGATTCCCACCCAAGACAAAAAATTCATTCATTATTTTCGCTTCGCTCTGGTAACAAAGCGAAGCGCGGTAACGTCTTAACACTTGGTTTCCTCTGCCATGCTATATGCGAGATACAGCGTGAATCTGTAAAAAATATTATAATACGAACTACGCGTAAATTAAGTAAAGCTATAAAGCATCTGATATTATTATTAGATAATTTTCGACGAATAAAATACTTGCTGATCTACATCCAAAGTTTTCTGCATATCAACAAGATTGAAGTATTGGGTGAGTCTCCATTCCTTATCACTTGGCAGGACCAGCTTTTCAGCTTCACTAGTATCGCCCTCCAGCCTCGCCGCATCCTCTTGCATAAGAAGTTCGGCCAACAATTTAGGGTAAACATTAAAAAGATTTCCATCACTACATTCGCTAAGAGCAACCCACAGAGCATTAGGATCATATCTATTGGCCATATTTATTCTGTTATCTTTCACTGCTATTATAATTATTTTTTATATATATTTTTTTGTGCAATTGACTTGTCCAACTTTCTCTAATAATAAGCGTTTAATAACGTATTATATATTTATTAAAAAAATGACCAAATTATGTATAGGAACTTTGTGATTCTCATATAACTCCGAAACAAAGTGCGTTATGTGTTTCAATGCCGCCCACCAACTGAGGACAAAACTAGAGACTAAAGACAATCGCTCGAAGCCCAACCTGTTGCACAGACTTTTATATTATTTTACTTTAACATCCATGGATGAAATTATTTTGTCTTCAAAATTATTAAGTAGTTCAATGTATATCTATGAATAAAAAATTAAAATGTCATTAACGTCAAAAAACCGCTTAACACAATGAACCGATAAAATGTAAAAAAAAAGCAATAAAACAATAGTTTTTCTTAAGTTACAATATTTCAACGTCGTAAACTTGTATTAGAATAGAATCCTAATGAGAAAATAATAAATACCAAAGTTTTAAAAGATGGATGAACCGATGTCAAACGAGGAGAGCTTTGCGGACCGTAGGAAACTTTTTCAAAATATATGGAATACTTCGTTAAATTTTGATTTAAAGGATGATATTTTAAGCAAACCTAAAGTGATTAAGTAAGATTTTTTTATATATACACCTTAATAGTAAATTTCTGTATAGTATAATTATTACTTCCACGCTGTAACCCGCACATAGCATGGAAAGGAACCTAAATTCTTCATTAATTCATTAATTCTCCATGCATTGTGTTTTGAGTGGCGAAACTCTGCGCTTTTACAGAGCGTCTGAATGAAAATACTAAATATTTCATTCTCCGAGTAGGAATGAAACCCATAACTTTCGCGCTTGTAGCACATTTGTGACCATGTTAAAAGAATAATTATGTAATATTTTATTGTTAAATTATGATATTTTTATAACATTTAGAACTCTCCGCTTGGATGAAATGGACCGGTGTTTAGCAGGAAAGAAAAAAAAGCAGAAGATCAAAAATCTTAGGACAGTGTGCAATAAGCTATTAGAATTTTGTAATCGCCAAGATGCAGAAGATGTCTTTTATGAGCAGGTCAATATTTTTTTTAATAATCTTTATTTCAACTACACAATATTGTTTAAGTTTATATTAATTATGAATACGTAGGTACATTCATTTAAGTAAATATATTTTCAGTTAATAGCCCAAGGAAAAGCTCCCTTACTTAATGATAACTTGAAATATAAAACACATAAAAAGAAAACACTAAAAGCGAAAAAGAGGACAAAAAGAACAAAGCACATAATGTATCCAACTGAAAATGGAAATATTACAGAGAGAGCTACGACGTCTCAATATAATGATTTGCAAAAACTTTCTAATAAAACAGTTTCCAGAAACACATCACCTATTAATATAAAACGGGCCTCTATCTCATATTCAACAAAAAAAATGTCCCTATTAAAAAAACGTAAAATTATAGCAAGAAAGAAGTTATCTGTTTTAAAAAAGGAAGAAAATTAATATGAACGAAAACTGAAACACGTTACATAAATATAATATAGGAACATTGTCTCAATGTTGTATGTTTAAGCCTCATTGTCTTTTCAAGGCTTAAATACTATAAATCGAGACCACCTTTTGAAACTAATAAATGACAATGCAATTTATATGTTTTTCATTTCTTTGTAATAATTAAACACATGCATTTTATTTTCTTCCAAAAAGGATTTTTTTTATGTTCACACTTTTTCCTTTTGGATAAACTTTACAAATTTATTACGATATATCTCAAAATAAATTAGAATAAAATTTGTTGCACACCTAATATGGTATGTTTTTAAATGACGCATATCTCTGTAGCGTTTAAATTGAAGTCCTAAAATATACGTAGCCAAGGATAAAAAGTACGTAATATCTTTATCATGTTATTTGAATTCATAAAAAATGGATAATGTTAACAGTTTTAATGTTAAAACAAGTCGTGATAATTCATAACATTAACGTTCTTTCACACTCTTTTTTTAGGGTGTGAAATCAAAGAAATGTAAATATGTGAAATAACTTCTTACAACATTTTTGTAATTAACATTTTATAGCTATTAATTTATTCACTTTCTAATAATACTTTATTTAGAAAATAGATTCATAAAATTTAGCGGCATTATTTATAATGTACACATTATATACTTATAGTGGTATTGATGTTGAACATTATCTTCGTATATTATTTTACAATTAATAATCTGTGGCAAGATGAGAATCTGAAGTTAACAATACTACAGCTGAACAAAAATTCACCGTATATATTATTACAAATAGGAAATATAACAGTTTAGAATATGACATCATAATATTTTATTTCATATGTATAAAACTAAGTTTTTGATATTCAACTGAAAACTATTTACGAGCATACTTTTTGTTTGACATGCGCCGAAGTGTTTTGTGTTAGTGGCCGTGCTAAAAATGTTGTGATCATAACAGTGAATATATAAATGTATTTCTACATATTTTTCCGAAATTACACTTTAGACGATACTTGAGGGCCCCAAGCAATAATGTCAGAATACGACCTACAGTTTCAAGCAGACCTAGAAAAGGCCCAGGCTCTTAGTTTAGAAAGTTTGGCATTGGAGCAATTTCGAAGGCAGAAGCAACTATCTAGTTCAGGTAACTGACGTAATATTGTTTACTCTACTAGATAAGATGATCCAAGGCCTTTTTCTTATGCTTTGTATGCTTCCATTGTATCATGATTATTATGAAAACAAGAATACATTTATCAATTTATTGTTCTCAAGTTTCGGTTGTTGTAAGTTATTTTCTTAATAGGATTGATATAAAAGTTACTTGGTCAAAGTATTTCTTTAAAATTAGCACAATATTAAATGTTTTCATGGCAAAACATAGTTTATCTCATTACAATGGCAAGAAGATAAATTATATTGATATAATGTAAAAAATTGAGCACAATACAATTGATAACAAGTCTATCTTTCTGAAAGGAAATAAAGTTCATTAGCCTTATTTCAATTTGTATTCAGGAAGTAAGAGAGATTTGTTCTTTGTATTCTTTTAAATGATATAATTACATATACATTTGTAGGGCAAGATTTTTGTTTTTAAAAATATACACAATATATGATTTTTTTTATAAAATATATGAAATTTTAAATTTTGAAATGGTATTGTATAAAAAAACATACAATTATACAATGTTAGTGTTGTGTATAACTTTAATATTATAATATTTACAAGAGTTATTGACTATATTTACAAAAATACTATTATTCCCAATAAATAACATGTTAAATTAACAAAGCTATTTCAAAAGAGCAAAATATCTATGTTCATAATTAAACTATAATCTTAGGTATACTTGTAAACATATTTAATTATTAATTTGCAGTTGCTTTTAGAATTTAATTTTAATGTCTTATTTAATTCTATTACATATAGATAATGATATAGTTTTTATTTAACATAGATTAGGTAGTGATTAAGGGAGCGGGACCCTAATATTAACTACACTCCAACCTTTTGTCCAATTTTTGAAACATTCTGTATTGAATGGTAAAATTCAAACCCACACATACCCTCATTACGAGGTGGGAAATGTAATTTTCTCACTAAATAAAAATAGATAATTAAATTTAATAAAATATATAATCCATTGACACTAAATCATTATTTACTTTATACTTTATACTATTTAGTCTACTTAAATCAATAATATTTTGAATATTTTTTAAAATGTTTTAAAGTACTAGCTCTTCTAATAGAAATAATGTTAATTATGTGGGATTGTTAAACTAGATATTCTGTATTTTTTCTATTTAATATTCCATAAAAGATGACACTAGCTTTGCTTACTTGTTAAGTGTCTTATTGTATATGCAATGTTAGAGGGGTTGATATCTGTTCAGGGGAATGTTTATGTTTGAATTATTATCATATCTTAAGTTCTGATAAGAAAAATTGCAACATTGTTTTTAAGTGCCCATAACATAGTGTCCCAAATTATGTGGAGAATATATTAACAACACATCCTCTATTTTAAAAAATGTCTATTTCTCTCTTTTAATATACTTTCTGAAATATATTTATGGACATTTAAGTTCATATTTGTATAAAATATCACAATATTATTTAGGTATATTGTGATTAGAGTATGTTATCAGTTTAATATAATCTTGTAGATAATGCCCGCGATACGAGCAGTGCCAGTATACGTCGAAGAGAAGACACTGACGGACCGCCGCCAGCTCTGCCGCCGCCACCAAGGAAACCCCCACGACGAACTTCGAGTTCTGAAAGCTCTAGGTGAATATACTCTATGTTAAAATAAATCTATACATATTTAATAAATTTCCTAATGTCAAATTATTAAAACTAATAAATAGTAGTGTAGTGGTAGATGGTTCAAGTTATGTTTATAAAATCGTATCGTACGTATTATAAAAATATGCAGATTTTTTGCGTTTGATTTAAATAAAATGTTTTTTCCGCTTGTAATCTTGTAATTGATGATTCGTCATTTTTTTTGATAAGCCATGATAAATATAAGCGACTATATAACCACTGGCCCAAATGGATTTATTTCGAAAGCACTTAATATACGCAATTGTTTTTTTTTAATGTAGCATACATTTGAAGATAAATTGTTCTAAAATTTACAGGTCAACAGGAACCAGTCCAACAAGAAATACTAATAGTGAAGTAAACCTTATATCATTTACCAGCCCTACAAGTAAAACACCATCAAACGATTCTCATGCCTTCCTTAAAGAATACATTGATCAAATCAACAAGTATGTTTATAAAGTTTCATATAAAGTATTTTTTTTATCAATCTTTATTTTCAAACTAAGAACTAAGAATTTTTTTTTTTATCAGCTTCATAGGGAAACTTCGTAGTATAATAAAAAAAAATAAAAAATAAAAAAATATTGTTAATATTATATTCTTTTTTACCAGACAGATATACTGTGTTCATATGAGCACTATACTCCTACTCTATCTACCCTTTAGTTATGTTACTATTGATATTTTTTATTTATTCATTTTGTATATTTTTCCAGATTGGGCCCACAGGCAGAAGAAACAGTAAACACAGAACAATCAACAATGAATAACCAATACAACCAAAGACCGGGATATCCATACAATGCCATGTATAACTATAATTATCCTCCACCCCCACCACCATATACAGGGATACCACCTTACCCAACTACCAACCCTTATGGAATGCCTGTTCCTAACCCTGTATCTAATTATGGGTATTACAATCCCATGCCAGGTCAAGATCAAACATATGTAGTGAGCAGTCCACCTATGTATGCACCGTCTATACCATACACGCAAACTAGAATGGCATCACCTTCACCATATATGGGATATCCTCCACCTAACATGGCACCCCCTGCATACAATTACAATACTACCAACCTTATCACAAGACCAACTAGACCTATTTATCCACAATTAAATCAATTACCAACATATCCACCGCAAAGTAAAGCAACGCAAAATCGGAATTTGAACAATAATAACAATAGTAACAACAATGTTAGTATACAACCAGTTTTAAAGGAGCAACCTAGAGATAGCGTGGAAAGTAATACATCGAAATTTTCAGAGGTTAGTATTTTGTTATTTATATAATTACAATACTTATTTTAATAATTTCTAGCCTACTGCTAGTTTCAGTTATATCAATTTAGTTCTGCTTACATACATACTATTAAGCAGTTTCACAATACATCATAAACACACATGCCACGGTAGTGTATAGTATAAAACGTATTGCCATTGTGACACAGTAGCATGGCATCTGACTGTAAATGAGTCGGTTGGATACAATTTATAGTTCGGACAAGATCGCCATTGAACTCACAAACTTTTCTCTCCTGCCTTACTTTTAAGGGAAGACCGTGAAGCTGAGAAAAAATCTACTGTATTTATAAAATATTTTAGGAACCATATTGAAAATCAAGGAACTTATGCAAGAGCCTCATTGACATTCATTTTAATTTTTAAGCAACTGTCCTTTCCTATATTCCCATTCTCTTTTGACATACCAAAAAGAAGAAGAGAATAGATCCAGATCCATCCATATAATAATTTTGATTTTCAGTTGAACGAGATAAACGACGCAATGGAAAGTCTGCCCAAGTCGTTAAACCTCATAGACTTCGGCCACAAGTCCAACAGTGGGCAAGGTAGCGTAAGAGTCAGTGTGCTAGAAGCGTTTGATCCGCTACTAACTGAACAAAATCATTCTGGTGAGTGGTTTGTGTTTCATTATCACTGGGAAGATGATGGCAAATGTTTGAAATATAAATATTGTTAAAAAGATTATTCGATAATGTTTATGGATAGCTTTTAAATTATTGCTCTCTTAGATTAAAAATAATGAATATTGTAAATACAATTTCTTGTATAGTGCATCTTCATATATAAAATGAAGATTAAATTTGCTTACAATTTGCCATCTTACTCAATGGATCTAAAATTTCATTTCATTTGTATATGTCATTGGACTGAAAATTTATTTAATTTTTTCTTACATATAATAACGTGTTTAAGGTGTGTTTGTGTGGTTAATAATACTGCTAGAATTTCAAATGGGATGCACATACGTAAAAAATCATATTCATTTTGTGTTCATCATTTTATTAATTGTGCTTATGTGATGTCAACTTTATATATTACTTTGATTATTATAACACTGAAATCAAACTACACAACACACAAAATCAACACAATCACTAACATCAGCCTCCTAGATTATTTTCATATAACATAAACATTTCCACTGTCACCCTCTAGACTATGCTGTAACGAGTGAGGGTTCCGGTTCGGTCTACGAAGAATATGATCCCCTGGATTTCTTGTATGGCGAAACGGAGTTACGAGATGCGCCAGTATACGCGGCTGTTAATAAGAGAGAGTGCGCGATGGTGCCGTCTCCGCCGCCGAAGAATATACCAAGTGTGCCAGCGGTCGCTAAACGCACTAGTACGGTAAGTTTTGTTTGGTTCTGTTTTTGCTTTATGCTAAATAAACAAAATTTATTTGATAAATTTTCAGCTAAATGTAAATAAGACAAAATTTATAAAAGTTAATATTCATAAGTATTAAAGTTAATGATTATAATAAAAATAAGATATATTAAAGATTTTTTTATCATTTTGGAAAAGTTTTTTCTTCAGGATGAAGAATAAAAATTATAAAAAAACTGTTAACATCATTTTTTTGTCCCAACTGAATCAATTTCATCACGATGGACACAAGATATATATTTAGTTAAATAAAAATTTGATTTTAAAATAAAGAAATAGGTCATATTATTAATAATATTGTTATATTAACATGCTGCAATTTAATATAAATACTCTATTTAGTTAACAGTTTGAATTTGCATAATTTTTCATAAATAGTATTATTGCTAATGTTATTTATCAATTAGTAAAAACTCGCTTTATTGATTTAATATATTATGATATTTTATCCACAGAACAAGTTATATGATTGCATAGTCCGAACACGCACTAAGAACTACGACAGTGAGCATAAAGCGTTTTTGAAAATGGTTCTCGATGTTAGAAGTGAGTATATTTTATACGATTTTTATGACATTATGTGTATATTTTATACTTTTTGACACTAGGTTTTTATTACAAAAAAAATATTTACATATCATTAACATATTCCAGAAAAATTTAAACATACAGACGAACAGTCCAACCCCGGCCACGTGATCGCGGCGCGCTCGGGCGGGAGGTACCCACCTAACACTAGCATTAAGATATTAGTCTACAACTCCCATACCGACGAGCCCATCACTTTCACTTCTGATGGTAAGCTGAATTTAAAAACTACCAATATTATTTACAAATTGCATGGTTCTTTAATTGTCGTTTTTTCATTTCAAATTTATTATAGCAGTATTTAAAAGTAATACTTCGCAATACACCCATTCAACTAAATATTTAGAACAGTAAATAAAACAAAGTACATGTTGGTATAATATAATGGTGTTTGTTACAGTGGAATCGACTGTGGAGCATGTGATCCTAACAGTAGTGTGTTCACTTGATGAAGATATCAGAGAAGACATGTCTGAGTATATGTTGAGGGTAACTTATTTAATTTAAATTCTTTTTCTGAATTTGCTTATTTTCTTCCATATTTAGCTATTCTAATTATTGTGTTACCACAGAAGAGAAGAAGAATGTAGTAGTTTGTCGTTACTCTATAACAATTCGCATTACACATTGTAGAAATGTGTTGAAAATATTAAATACTAGCGGCCCGCTCGCGGTTTCACCCGCTTGAACTATGTTATTATTAATTTCTGTCTCCATGACTACGTCCAAGTGACGTCTATGCAAAATTTGAAACTCCTAACATTTGTAGTAACGAAGTTTCTTACAAACTTTCAACCCCAAAAACAACCCCGTAGAAATCGAATATTGCAAGTCCGCCCGTCTTAGCGAGTACCTACGTCCTATAAGTAACTCCTATGCAAAATTTAAGATTCCTAGCACACGTAATTTCTGAGATTTCGTGATGAGTGAGTGACCTTTCGATTTTATATATATAGATGATTTATTGCTTTTTTATTAAATTTAATAATTTTATATAAATCAAAAATTACATTATAATTAATTTATAAAAAATATATACATATAAAGAAATAAATATTTTTTCTAGGTATGGGGAGCAAAAGAATATCTAACGCCAGGCAGTTCGCTCAGCGAATACGACTACATACGCGAATGTGTGCGGCTAGAGAAGGACGTACGGCTGTGTCTCAGCGAAGGCAAGGATTCTTCACTGGCGAGGACAGAACGAGACGACGCGAGGGACTCTCATCTCACTTTAGATGATTTTTTACCCACTCAAGGGTCCTTGCCGATGTTGTCGTTTGATAACTTGTCGATTTTACTTGGTAAGTACATGTTTTATTAAGTTAAGTGCTCTTTAGTTATTAATGGATTGTTCCCCAAATCGAGGGGATGAATATTGTTGAATTATTTGTGTACCCTCATCCAGCCCCGATAAAGGTAGATGTTAAGTTTAAAGCACAGCCGCAATGTTTTAAAAAAGTTTTTTGAGCGTATGATTTCTATGTTCTTATGCTTTTTTTGCATAGCAAGACTACGACTATGGGTTGAAAACTGAAAAAAAAAAATTTTTGTTATGATCAATATATTTTTTTCTATATCTTTCTCGAATGTAGCGTACATAAAGCTATTATGTAAAATAGACGTAGTGTCTAGTTTCAAATATCTTTTTGTGATAATTTACAAATTTCTTATAATATTTATTGGCAAGTAGTAAAAGCGGTATTGAGTTCAGTTACTCAGTATACTAACATAGTGTGAGAGAGTCTTTTAAAGATGTTATATGAAAGTGTATAACATTCTCCAGAGACGCTGGAGGGCGAGCTGTCACGCGCGGTGGGCGTGGTGGGCGCGGAGGGCGCGGTGTCGCCCAGCGCCGTGTTCCAGGCTGTCAAGGCCATCTGCGCGCTCGCCGGCGGCGTCGAGACGCTGCACGTTACGCACACGCTCAACGCTTTCGCGAAGGCCTGCACGGCACAGGTGTGTGCTTTTTTAACTAATTTCGAAAAAGACGAGGTTGTCAATTCGAGAGTTTTTTGTATGTACGTAGTATGTATAAATGAAAAATGGTACTATAGAATATATCTTATTGTCTCAATGAGTGTTGCGGACAATACGCCTTGGTCTACGTCGAAGAATGCATTTTAGTAATGCAATGTTTCGTATGAATAGTGTCATATAATAACACTAATTACTAATTTCAGGTGTCAGGCACGGTCCGCCCCGAGATCCAGTCGGACAACGGTGCGTACTGCGCGGTGTCGCTGCGGGCGGCGAGCGCGCGCGAATCGTTGGCGCAGCAGTGCGCGCGCGTGCGCGACGCCGTGCGCGCGCTTCTCGCGCTCTACACACGCGCGCGCCTGCTCGACTTCTGCATGGCCGAGGCGACCATTGTCGCCACTGACGTCAATAGTGAGTGCCCTTATTATTTATCATCATATAGACCTTTTAGGTTTATATTATGTTGAGTTTATAAGGATAATGACTTATGTTGATGTGTGCAGAGACCTTGGTGTTGAGCCACAGGTTAGTATAGTAGGTATAGTGTATGAACGACGGCCGACAATAGGTGAAAAGAGTAGACGACCGTTTTAATTAAAAATCCAATAAGGATTCTTATACCCAACAGTGAGTGAATAAAGATTGAAAAGTAATGTAGTGTATATACTGTAAATGTGTGGACAATAATTTATATTGTTTTGTAGCAAACAATTTGAAATCTGTATGTACGCGTATTTTCGCTTGAGTGCCGAATAGATTTACTATAAGATATTTCACACTATTTAACAGTTATTTTCTCGATAGTTTCTAAAAAAAATCGAGAAAACAAGTACTTCAAAAATATTTTAACATAATCGCATTTCCCCCATAGAGGCGATACCAGCCCCCACAATATCCGAGACAATGCTGTTCTGCATAGAAGCGGTGCACTGTCTCCCGCACTGCTGGACTCACGACGAGTACCTGTTCCACGCGCAAGTGTACTACGGGACGAGGCCGTTCAAACTGTTGCATCTCACGCATATATCCAAGATTGAATGTGGGGGCTTCTATCCGAGGATTATTTTTGATACATGGTATGTGATATGTGTCATAAAGATTGTCATTTAAGTAGAGTTTCGCTATATGCAGTGTCTTGTACAGGTGGAACCAAAAACGGATGCTTAAATTACGTTAATATTCACAAAAGTTTATATTACACTTTAATGTTTTTTTTTTTTCTGATTTCCAAATTTCGAATTACTAACTTGTTTTTTTAAATAGCAGCTCAGTTTTAATAAAAATATAGTCGAGGTACTAAAATAGAAACCAATAGTGTTACCGACTTTGACTTCCTAGTCTTTTATTTATATAGAAAAACAGTCTCACTGACACATTCTGCTGAACTCTTCTTACACCTTAAAAACATCACAACCTTCACAACAGGCAACCATCATAAGATACAATTTAAGTAACGGTTTACAAATCATATTACGTAACTTAATATTTCATATGCTGGAGATGTATTAACTCTAAACAAAATTTCAACTTTCATTAATTTATAAATATTTGCCCCAGGTTAAATCTCGAAGATGTCCCAATTAATACTTTGCCACGTGAAGCTCGTCTCGTACTTACATTGTTCGGACGTACACAAAGAACGGAAGAGCAGCTCCAAGCGGAAGCTCAACAGAATAATAAAGAAGGGGAGGAAAATGGCGATGTACAATTCGAACAGGTTGAACTTGGCTGGACGGCGATACAATTGTTTGATTATGATGGGTATAATCATTTATAGTATTTTTTAGATACCTAATAGCATCATGTATTATTGAAATAATAATAGTGATAACGATTTCCTACACTTATATTTGGTTTTATCAAAATAATACTATGTTTAGAATTTTGTTTTTCCTTATATAATGGAACTTAAAAGCTTTGAGTACAAATTCAACAAAAAAAAATTCACACAGATTAAATTCAAAAAATATATATTAATATATTGACGTTCTCTTTTTCCCACTCGTAAAGTGCAAAAATAACAACAAATTAAGTTTTTTTTTGTTTTGATAATTAATTAAAACTATACAAAATTAATTAGAATACTGGCATCGGGTCACTATGTGTTGCCGCTATGGCCGTCGTGCTGTGACCGCCGCATCGGACCCGCGCCGCACGCTCTACACACGCCGCCTCAGCCCTACCCACTTGTTAATATTGGTATGTAGTATTTTTTTTATATGGACTTTTTTAGCTTGATATCTTCTTTGTTTGTCTTGTTGTGTTGGGTCCCGTTTATAGCAGAGAAGACAGGGTCTCTTAATCGTATTTTCTATTAAGCCACACAAACTTCGCTCCCCAAGCACCAATCAATTTCCGAGACATTACGTAGAGGGTACGTCTATTTCGTGTTTTGTCTTATCATACTGAAGGAAATGAAAACTCATTCAGTAGTGGGGGAATTCAACTCATAACCGTCGTGTTTACACTTAAACAATACAATATCAATAATTAGCAATTATTAATATAGTACTATCATCTAGAAAAAACCCAGCACAAACATATTGATCCCTTTACTTAAAAAAATTAAAAAATCTTTTCTGTTCAATAAACTTATATACATTTTCATTAATATCAATATTATATTAAATACTTTATTTTTTCTCTACACTATGTATTGAACCTTGAAAATAATATTCTTTCTCAGAAATACCAATATACACTCGCACTGGTGTAAAATGGACTAATGGTGAAGAAAACAACCAAAAGTTACCTCCAGAAGACTTACCCAAGTTCGATTCTTTAGATGGTCATACGCAGTCACAATTATTACATTTAGTAGAACAAGGAGCGTATCAAAGAATGCCTAACGAAGGACGAGAGGTTAGAGTTATTTAAACTTTTTTCAGCATCACACTATAGTCCACAATATAGTAGCTAGGTAAGACAGAGGGAACCTAGTATTAAGTTACTCCGTTCCCCAGCTTACGCCCAATTATTAAAATATTTGTTCAAGATTCTTTCTGACATAAAAAAATATTATATTAGTTAAAGTCATCATATTTTTTTGGTAATTCTTAATTTGAAACTATGTATTTATTATTAAAATATTAAATTACATACTATAATATCCATATAATTAAGGTTCTTGCTCATTTATAAAAAATAAATAAATGTACCAAATAAAACAGATTCTGTGGGAAAAACGACAATACCTAGTGGAGATACCTGGCGCACTACCACTAGTGCTTCTCGCAGCTACCACTTGGAGCGGAGAACAGCGAGAACTCTTAGTGTCTCTATTAGAGCGATGGGAGAGACCTTCGCCGTTAAATTCTATGCATTTGCTGTTGCCCTGGTAAGTGAACTTGAATTTTGTTTTATTGTTCTATAATAAGAGGCCTTTGTTATATAGCGACGCAGTATCCGACTGAAATTCAGTCAGTCGTTCGATACGTGCTCGAATGAATGACTCATTTTCATTTCTTCGCCCTGGGAAAGCAAAATTTTATTTATTTTATTTTCTTAACAAGATGTGCTCAATTTTCACATTTAAACTAATCTTCGGCCACGTACCCAACGCTTAACCACTTTTTCATTTGTCTTTTGAGTTCTGTAATAATTGTTATTTTTAGAAGTTTCTTTAAGAATTACGTAGTATATTAAAATTACTTTAATTATTATTTTTTTAGTTTCCCAGACGCAGCGATACGCAAATTTGCGGCAGATTTGGCAAATGGGATGTCAGATGACGACATGATTCAAGTGTTACCTCAACTTACTCAAGCTCTAAGATATGAAACTTATGAAGCGAGTCCCTTAGCCGGTACGAATATTATATTTTTATAACTAATTATTTTTTCTTTTTCAGAATTTTTGGAATATTATAAATTGTAAAAAAAAGAAGTAAATTTTTTGCAGGCACCTTTATATCCCACCCCGTGAATTAACACTTAACGAAATTATACATATTATGCACATATTAGTAAGCTATCTATGCTGTTACAAAAAAAATCGAAATATGTTCCACTATCTCAAAAAAAAAAGAAATATAATTAGTACATGCGCGTAACGTAACGTAAAGTAATACAATCATATTAAACATAATTCATTAGAAGTCAGTGCAGCTTTCCCATTCTTATCAGGCTAGACTCTTTCCGCACTATAATAGAAAAGGTGCTGCGCCTCTTAAAAGCGAGGAATGAAATGTCTTGACACTAGATTTTCGTTGTCTTTTCCGGTATATATATAAGAAATAACGGAAATACATAGTGAACATTATGTTATTATGTTTTGTTAAATGCACTTTTTTGTTATTTTAGAGTTGCTGTTGACTCGAGCATTGTTAGCACCGGCGGTGGCGCACAAATTGTTTTGGCTTCTAGTCCACTCTCTTCCTAATGTGCCTCAGGTATTTTATTATCACCGTCTTTAATTTTTAAATTCTACTTTATATGTTTGGATTTTTATATAAAATATATTTGATACATTAGTAAAGTATACTTTTCTAACCTGAGGAACACGTTTTTTATATTTGTTTCCTACTAACTGGAATTTTACTTTCATAACTTGATAGTGTTTTGTACTAATTTTAAATGCCAATCTAAAAATATGATTATTCATTATTATAACATATATTTCAGGTTCCAAATCAAGAATTCCTAGGTATAAGTCTAGAAGAAAACCCAGGCGACAGTATAGAAGTAGACGCGTGTATGACGGCAACATGGCGTTATAGACTCTTATTACGGGCACTTCTTGCTATTTGCGGAGAAAATCTTACTAAGACTCTGTTGAGACAACAGCTGTTGGTTAAGGTAGGTATTTTTTGTAAATATAGAAGTATAGTTGTTTGTATAGAAAAGAGTAAAAAAATATATTCTATTTATTAACATAACTACAAAAATAGCATGTGCCTATGTTGTAGTACATTGTTTCATCTTCTTTGTTTCGAGATACAGTTCAATCTTGGTGGCAAAATTTTTGCAGCATTGAACAGAACCAACTCTTCATCTCTATAGTATTACTATAGATAAAAATAATATTTTTTATTTCATAACATATCCAGACGGTAGCTGACGTAGCTATGTCAGTGAAGTGCGCAAAGGAGGCACTACGGCAACGTGCCTTGTATGTGGGTGGAGAGAAACTCTCTACTCTCCTACGTCAAGAAGCAGCTGCCCTGCCGTTCTCTCTGCATCGATATGTTCATGATATTGATATTAAGTGAGTTTTTATGAATTTAATTATTTTTTGTCATTTTAATGGACCAATTACTCAATATCTGTATATTTTATAAAGTAGGGAGGAAATATTCAACAATAACAACTGTAATAACTCCACATTATTATAAAATATATAAAAAACAATGTGAATGTGGTTCAATTGTTATTATAGTAATTGTAAATATATTAATAATTTTCGATCAAAAATATATTATTGCTTAAAAGAGTTTTTTTATATCATACATATGTAACTTAATTTCACATTTATTGTATAAATAATTTAAATACATTTTCAGGTCCTGTTCATATTTCTCATCAAATACACTACCACTTAAAATAAACTTTATTGGCGTTGACAATGCGGTTATACCAGCTATGTTCAAAGTAAGAATAATAATATACACATATTTTTGACCTTTGTTTCGTAATATTTTTTCACTTTCTGTGTGCGTAATACTTTAGAAAATATTAAAATAAAATTTAAAATACTTACTTTTTTGTGCAATAAAACGTTTCTTATCCATAATAATCAATTTTGATTTCGTAACTTAATGTTTTATATTATGTAGAATTTTTATTTTAATTATTTTCTTAGGTTGGTGATGACTTGAGACAAGATTCTTTAGTACTACAAGTGATTAAAGTAATGGATAGTTTGTGGCTAAGAGCGGGTTTGGATTTGCGTATGGTAACATTCCAAGCCTTACCAACTAGTAGTAAACGAGGTAGGTGTATTTATAAAAAACATACTTTTATCTATATGATAGTATGCTTAACAATATTTTTTTCTATTTTTATTTTTCTATTTATCGTATTTGACTCGATTTTTGACAGATAATTACATAGCATTGTTTTATTACATGACAAATTATTTAATTTTGAATATAAGCCTCGCGCTCTGTAAATTTGAACATATAACTTTTGAGTACATCCTGTTATCCACTGAGCTAATAATATCTACAATTACCTTCAGCATACATATCTTTATCGTTTACCTATTTTAAAACAAATTACAGGCATGATAGAAATAGTATCAGAAGCTGAAACCCTCAGGGCGATACAAACTGAATGGGGTCTTACAGGTTCCTTCAAAGATAAGCCCATAGCGGAATGGTTGGCGAAACACAATCCGTCTGAATTGGAATATCAGCGCGCTAGGGATAATTTTACTGGTTAGTTTGTTTTTTAGTTTCACCCTAAAGCTTTTTGTTTTGAAGTGTACAAATTAGTGTCTAGACTCTCTGTTCCCGTCATACCGTCTTATTTTCGAGGAATTACGTGTTAAGTAGGGAAACTTAACGCTGCGCTTTGTCTTTTTGGCAGTGCAAAGAACTAAAAAATAATTCTTTCTTCCAAGTGGTACCTAAACCTACAAGTGCCCTACCAAAAATTTTTTTAGAGTATAATATTTTTCTGTTAAATAAATTAAATTTATACATTGCGTTGGCGTTTTTGTACTTTATTTTAATATTTATTAATATTTTCTTATTTTAATATTTTAGCTTCATGTGCGGGCTACAGTGTTGCGACGTATCTCCTTGGAATATGCGATAGGCACAATGATAATATCATGTTGAAGACCTCTGGACATCTCTTTCATATTGATTTTGGAAAGTTTTTGGGTGATGCACAGATGTTTGGAAATTTTAAAAGGTATTTTTATTATGCATTTTTTTAACTCTAAATAGTGCTTAATATTCTGTGCGTTTTAAAGATGGTTGGGTTTTTTATTTATCATAGGAAAATATTTCTATGCTGTGTTATTTAGTAAATGACAATCGAAGGAATACATAAATAATCTCCTAACGCAGAAGCATAGGCATTACATGAAGAAATAACAAACAAATAAATGTAAATTTTGTATAGTGTGTTTTTCTGTATGTATTTTTCCACTATATGCGGCTATGACATATTTTAAACTATGGCGGCTGCCACCACTTAGCTCTAGTTACTATTAAAATGATCTATCGTCATCTAAATTAAAGTGTATAATATGTAACTTTTGTGGACAGCAGAATGTCTAACTAGACTTTTAACTAACAGTGTGAAGCTGAAAAAAAAATATTTAACTTTTTTTAGTAAATAAAGTATTAATCAATTATTTTTTTATTTTCTTTTTCCTTAGAGATCGAGCGCCGTTCGTCCTGACTCACGACATGGTATACGTGATCAACGGTGGCGAGCGTCCCACGCAGCGCTTCCAGCACTTTGTTGAGCTGTGCTGTATGGCTTTCAACGTTGTGCGCGCACACCACGATCATATATTGGATTTGTTTGCTTTGGTATGTTGTTGTTTTTTTTTTTTATTATTGGGAATGGGATTTGCGGTATAATACGGTGAGGTCGTGGCAGCTTTGAAGTTAGCTGAGAATGGCTGTGTAAATATATAAGCACTATTGTTTTGTTGTAGGTTTTAAGCAAAGTTTGTTTTAAAACTTATATACGAGATACAATATCTATTGTCACGTAGATACATTACAGTTGGTGTTATGTGTATTACATGAATATTTCCAGCTTCCTTGTACGGTAGGCACAAACTTTTGTTAAGAAACTCCCATTAAGACCACCTAATTCTGGAGGCGTTGAGTATAGTAAAAATATTTGTAGAAACGTATAAAATTCATTTTGTATTATTCTGAAATGATAAAGTAAGTGTTTCTTTCTCCAGATGGCGATGTCAGGCGTGTCGGGCGTGTCGAGCGCGGCGGTCGCGTATGTGCGCGCGGCGTTGCTGCCCGCCTCCTCCAACGCGGAGGCGGCCGCCGCCTTCGCCAGGCTCATACACTCCTCGCTCAAGAGCAAGTGCGTGTTACTTATTTTTAGTTAACAACATTATAGGTAGAGGGAACCTAGGAATCTAGTGCAAGGACGTCGTTCCTTTCTTTCCGCTGAATTTTTTGCCTTGTTACCAGAGCGAAAAAATGAAAATGTTAAATATTTCATGCCCCCGAGTAGACTCAACACTTGGTTCCCAGTTTTTACTTTGTTACGTGGGGATAAAATGTGAAACTCTTCATAAAGCTATTTTTGTACTATTGTAAAAATTTTTTTTTAGAATATAATAACACTCATTTAAAATATCTTACGTAGGTTCACACCAATAAACTTTTTCCTGCATAATTTGGCGCAGTTAAGAGCGAGTGGAGACCAAAGTAGCAATACTTCCGAGTTGCTATCGTTCATGCCAAGGACTTACACGTGAGTATATAATCTGTTTAATTTTCATACCAAATATTACATTTTACATGGTAGACAGAAAAAAACTTATAAATTATTCGTTCTAATAAATATTTCTCTCAATGTGAAACCAAAATAATTTTGTTAGTACTCAGTGAAATGACGTTAAGTTCCGCCACTCAACACGCAATGACTCTAAAATTGATCGGTGTGTGACGAAGTAACCTTAACACTAGGTTCACAGCACAGCAAGAAGGTAAAAAATAAAAATATTTAATTTCAAATTCCACAGCATGGCGCAAGAAGGTAGATTAGTGCGAGTGGAATGTCTAAGTTACGAAAAACGTTACGACCCCGAAAAGCACTACGTATACGCACTCAAAGTGTACAGGCAAGGACAAGCCACACCTTCAGTGTTGTATAGATCGTATAAACATTTTACTGAACTATATCAGAAGATCTGCTTACATTTCCCCTTGGCCAAAGTTCATAGGTAAGAATGGTTTATTTTTCTATGTACATAATGTGTTATAAAGTAGGAAGTAAATTGTAGTCTGAATAAAGTAATTAGATACTTGTGAGATTATTAGATTTTATAGGTTTCTTTGTATTGCCAAGTATAAAGAATATTTCTTTTTTAAAGATGATTATTATTTTATTCAAATAACTTCATAATTTAGAGACTTTCTAGTGGGACAATTTAAATTTGCAATTTTATATAAAATTCGTTTTTAATGCTCAGATATATCATATTTCCTTCTCACCCATTGTGAATGTCACACATCGATACTTTCATTTCCTTCACGTGTGACGTAATTTATGAACGGCACCTTAGTAAGAAATAAATTGCAGTTTTTTTTTACTTTTTAAGTTTAATGAAGATAGATATTTTTATGGGTATTTAAACCATAGGTTACTGAATTACTATAAATATATCACTTATTTTAAAATAATTTATTATACATAATAATATAAACATAAAGTATAAAATATAAATATTTCATTTTTACATACAATCAGTCAAAATATACACAACACATAATTTTTAATATCATTATGCTTCACTGTTATCTTCTTTATTTGTGGTGTTGCCAACATTATAATTTAAATCCAAATGCGTTTGTTTCGGCACGCTTTTAGTTACTTTAGGTCTATTGATTTGCTGTCTGTGTTGAGATATTAAATCCCAACTGCCCGTATCGTCTGATTTAGCGAATCTAGTATTTCCTGTATCATCACTTCTGTTTGGTACGGTTTCCGGTGAAGCGTAAGGTGGTGGTCCGCTGCTTCTGCTTATAGAACTTTCTAGAGTATTTGTGGAATATGATTGCGTTTTTGGAGTAATATTGCTTTGACGATTTGAAGGTTCTGATGATACTGGATCCCTATTTGTTGGTACATTTGACTGGATTGTAGGTTGTGGAGCAGTCCTCTTTTGGACTTTTCTGTTTCTATCTGACGGTTGTTGTACGCTTTGGGCCTGTCTTTCTTGTTGCTTTCTTAATTTTTCCTCGTTTCTGTGTTGTTGAGCGGCTAATTTATCGCGTTTCCTCTGTTCCGCCAGTTGCTGTTTTTCTAAGTTCTTTTGTTCTGCTAAACGTTTCTTCTCTAAATTTCTTTGCTCTGTTAAACGTTTCTTTTCTAAATTTTTTTGTTCATCTAAGCGTTTCTTTTCTAAGTTTTTCTGTTCTTTAATTTGGCTTTTTGTGAGTTGATTATTATTAACTTGTGAAATGTTAGGAGTGCTATTGCGCACATTTACTGCTTCTGGTGCTGGATTTCTTAAATCGCTAGTACTTTTTGAAGGTCTTTCAATTGGTTGTACACTTGACGTTTTTAATTTTATCATAGAAGGTGTGATTTTCTTTGGAGGATCTGGGTCTCTTAAACTCCCTGGAAGCGTCCAATATTGTAAATTACTATTGACCTTATTTTATATCAATATGAAAAATATGTATTTATATATCAACATACACGTTTTTTTATTGATAGATTGAAAATAAAGTATTACAAAACATTTTAAAACACACAAATAAATAATACTTACCGCCAATAAATTCATTCTGATTAATCTTATATGCACCAGTAAGCGACACTCCTGGGAACTTATCAATGGTTTCAATGCCACTGTTTTTCCCTGAAGAAAGATTCAAGGATGCTCTGAATCCTTTAAATCTCAGCATTGTTAGGTATACCTAATCTATAGGATTAGGCTGCCTGAAATTCCCTAAAACACAGTGCGAAATTATAAAAAAATACACAACAATATAGTTTATTACTATTAAAATCGTTGATTAAATTATTCTTATCATTATTATTATTACTCAATACTTATATTTGGTTCCTTATAATAAGTATAGCCAAAATACATGCACATTTTACCCTTAACAAATGTTGTATAGCTAGTGTATATTTATTACACTCACTTTGTTCCAATTGGGTTTCACCGGTTTATTTAGATTTTAACATATTTGTTTGCTTTCTGCACACAGTTTCTCTAACACTAAATCGATACTTGCCGCAGTTGCGATTAGATAGCGCCAAGTATGAGAATAAATTGTAATCTTATCGACATTTTCAGCTAATCGTGATCCATGTATCGTCATCTATCGCATACACTATATGTGATACTTTAATTACATGTCGGGATTAATAGATTGTTTATCAAAATTGACATAGTTCTACGAATAAGTTTATATCAGTTATATTTATAATTATTTGTTAATTAATTATTTTTTTATTTTTAAATAATTTTACGTACAATATGATATCATCTATAATACTTTAGTTTTTATAAAAAAAAATATATTTAATAATTTATAAATTAATAACCATTTATAACCAATCTTGCATTAAAGTAACTTGTAATTTAATTGATTTAATATTATTATTTGTAATGTGTCTTATGTCATTTTATTTTTATATAAAATGTCATTGAAAGCATAAAATTTAAAATTTTAACTAATTTATATGTTTCAGTCTGCCTTCTGGTCTCCACGTGGGCAGATCTAACATACGACAAGTCGCCGAAAAGAGATTTAGTGATGTACAAGCATTCCTCACGTCGTTATTTAGTTTGGCTGATGAGATTGCGCATTCTGATCTCGTCTATACTTTCTTCCACCCGTTGTTGAGAGACCAGCAAGATGTGGAGCCTCAGAGGTTAAAGAAAGGTAAATGAATGGCATAATTTTCTTTTATTAAGTGTTTAATACTTGTAGAATACTATTTTTAATATAATAAAATGAATAGGTTTGTCGTATAAAAGTTTTATTTTGAAAAAAAAATCGCTTCTTTACATTTCATTATTTGAATTGTCTCATACCAGGCGAGTCGGTGGAGGCGGAGAGCAGCGGGTCGGGGTCGCTGAAGCTGTCGGTGCAGTACGCGGGCGGCGTGCTCTCCGTGCTTATTCTGCACGCGCAGTCGCTGGCCGTCACGCCGCAGGGCCTGCCGCCCAACCCCTACGTCAAGGTAACTACCTGGCGATGGAGACCAAGCGGGTGGGAAACGAACTTGAATGAACCGAGCTCTTTCTATGTTCCACTCGGATATGCGATATATATCAATCCTAATTTTATAATAATAATAATTTGACATTCTTAAAATGTTTTTTTTTATAATATACTTTCATTCATTATTCATAAACTTTGATTTTACAGGTGTACTTAGTCCCCGATCCAAGCAAAGAAACTAAACGAAAAACACGCGTACTAAAACGCAACTCCCACCCATCCTTCATGGAGATGCTCGAATATCGCTTACCGTTGGACGTGGTTAAGAACCGCAGCTTACAAGCTACAGTGTGGCATTATGATTCACTACAAGAGAATCAGTTCCTCGGCGGTGTTGTAATTCCGCTAGGTTCCCTAAATTTGAGACAGGAAACTGTTGCTTGGTATCCTTTAGAGTATATACCAAGGTAACTGTTGCTTTCTCGCTCTGCTATATGGAGCACGGATATATGACAATATGTCAAATGTATAGGGCCATCCAAAAATAACGTCACATATTAATTTGAAGTGTGACATTGTGGGACTAAGAGTGGAGAGCGTCTTAGATATTGTGACATCACATTTCAAAATATAATAAGCAAACAGTATACGGAACTGTTCTATTAATTTAGTAACTTGGGTGATTGCTTAAAATTTGGTGTAAAATAGCAAAATATGTGACGTCACATTAAGTAGGGAGTCTCACAAGTGTGACCAGCTGTCACAGCAGCAGCGCAGCTGAGCAGCTGTGACATTCGTGTGACGTAGTTTATGGATGGTACCTAAAGCGCAAACTTAGACTGATATTGATGTCTAGATAGATAGATCTCCAAGGAATATTTAGTAAGCAGGAAATCGTAGCCAAAATATTTTGTATTTGTGTATTGCTTTATAATAGGTATATTACATCATACTGTAGCTAAAATATTTTTTTTAATTATTTATAGTAATTCCAAATTTACCAAAGGTGAATTAAAAATGGAGTCTGAAAATTGATCTTGAGATAATGTCAACATATCTTGGGATATATCTTAAAATCAAATGTTTTGTAGCACCAATTTTTGAAACACTTACGTGTAACCAATTTTTATATGAATATTTTAGATTTAGATAGTCGCTTTAATTGCTGGTCTTTTTTAACAGTAGTAACGTATATAAACTTAGATATCCAATGTTTGGGACTAAAATAAACTTTTCAATGCTTTCTAGTGAAATGTACCGTAATATTATCACAATATAAACGACCATATCATTGTAATCATATTATTATATATATTATACTTCGATAATAATAAAAATTGCTTGCGTTTCAGTTGGTAACATTAATTTAACTAATATTTTTTTAAAAATGTTGTATATATAAAATAAACAAAATTAATGATCAATATTATAAATTCTAACTTATATCAATTATTTCCCAAATGCTTTTCTTTCAAAGTATATTTCCAGTACTTTTTACACTGTTTACCAAAACTAGTAAAAAATTACTCCTATTTATGAAATGCATATAAGATATATTTAATACATATGAAATCCAATCTACATTAATAATTATTTGAATGTTGGTCCTGTGACTTAAATACATACCTACCTACTTCACGATAGTATTCTACTATAAGTATATAAGCAGTATTCTTTTTAATTATTATATTATAAAATAATAGTAAATAATAATTTCTCTGCTCTTTATGTACATAGAGAGAGATAAAAATAATAAATCAGTTATATTTTATAAACAACTGTAAAACGTCTAGCAGAATAAGTTGTAGTAGTCATCTCAACTTGGAAGGTTTAATTCAAGTCTTAAAATGTATAGGCACAAATTATAAATTTTAATTATATATTAATTCTTCATATTATTTATTCTTATACTATTATATAATTTATACTCCAGTTTTCACTTTTTTTGTTAAATTTATATTCAACAGATTAGATAAAAATTATAAATTTAGAGTGAAAAAGCTTAGATTATTTTAAATTGATTGTTACAAAAATATATATGTACTAAGTTACTATACATAATAATAATAATAATATATTAGTATGATCATATTATTTATATAACTTTTTCCTGCCTATAGTCTACTTATATTTCTTAAACAATTTAATATGCTACTTATAAAATTTGCAAACTATTCAATATGATGTTCCTAACAGACAATCAATTCTAATTTCTATCGTCTTTCAAAGATGGATGATAAAAATTCAACTAATTTAGCAATTCTAAATTAAATCTACTTATTTAGTTAGATTTTTAAAATACAGTCTTATATATATTTATCAAAATCTGTATATTATTTAATAAATCTGTATTTATACTTAAATCAGATAATCGAAAGGCATAATTTTGTTTTTTGTTTCTAATTTAAATAAAAAGTTTACGTTAACAACTCCTTGAGCTTTTTCTGATGTACTTTTTTAGGTGGCAACTATCTTATAAATAAAAATTTCTAGTAATTAAGTTATAAATTAAAATTGGTCAATACAATTTTTTGTATACTTATGAAAATAAAATAATCAACTGTAATTATTTGATTAAATTATTGTTTTCAAGTCACAATGCCCATTAAAATGTTAAATAAAGTACTGTAAGCTTTAAATAATTTTGTTGGAGTTATTTTAAAGTAACTCGTTTTTATTACAATATATAATGCATTTTTTGATAAATTGGCTAATTCTCACATTCCAAATTGTTTTCATTTTATTTTAACTTAATCTGATGAAAACTACTTTTAATTATAATCTGTGGTGCTTCATAGTTCGCTTCTTACGAATATTTATATTTAATATGCTTACATTTTTTTGTTAAAACAATATAAAGAACAATATCATGAATTAATAATATATCATAGTATTAAACATAGTGTGAAAATTTAATGCGATTTAATAACTTATAAATTGTAATTCTGGACTATAATTATACAGATTTCATAAATAATAATATTTTTGGAAACATTTTTCACTTTTTGTAAACTTGCTTTGGTTTTACCATTTTTATAATAGGATTAGGTAATATTATTTTCTTTGGCATTATTTTTAATTTTGTATACATTTTCAGATCTGAACTGTATAAATATATTTTAACAAATTCTGTAATAAATTACGCGTGTGTTATTTTCTTATTGTTTTATGAATTAAATATATTTTTAGAAGTATTTATTGGACTTCTGTGTATCTTCTGTAATATTTAACGTGTGTTTAATGTTGGGTATGTGTTAAAAAATCGATTTAGCTCTAAATTTGAGATTATCAATTAAATAATCGTCTTATATAAGTTATTGGCCTAACATTATACTTATTTTTTTACAATGATAATTATTTGTGTTATGTGCATGTTTGTTCATTATATACAATCTCTTCTATTCTAAAACTACTTTAAAAAAATAACAAATAAATAATTTTCAAAACAATCACGTCGAAAAGACTAAATTATTGAATTTTCTAATACATATCCAACTTAAACATAATTTACAATAAATATATCGCTTTTTATACTTGGCATCTGCCATTTTTAACCTCAAGGCTTCCAGTATTTGCTCAAATTTAGTATTGAGCGTTACTTTTGCGTTAAACTTTTTGTAGCTCCTGTATATATGTAGTACATAGGTTTTGTACTGCGTGAAATATTTTACTGGAAACATAATAGGCGATTTGTTGTATGTTATTTGTATTGATGTTTAATAAATTTCTGCGATGTAAAATTGTTTTGTATTAATTTACACTTTTGTAATTAATTATTGGTATGTAAATATTGATAGTATCGAGAACTTTTATTAAAATTAAAAAATACATTATGAAAAAATAGAATAAGGATCTTATTCTACAAGCCGAATATATGTAGGCAAGATTATTTACTTAATTCATTGATGGCACAAATGTGATATTCAAAGGTATCAGTAATACGAAATTTGAAATATTTTACGGGAAATCGTATAAATATTTCGATATTTTTTCGTTACAGAAGCTAGGTCGATGGAAAATATCGAAAAATACGATATTATATGAGCATATATTATAATGTCTTGTAATCATTAAATTAAGCACTTCACTATACTTAATTTATCTAGGGCAGAAAGTTTTATAGATCTTACATATTTCTCTTTCAAAGATCTTTGGATCTGACGTTGCCCTTCGTGTCATGGCAAACAATCATAATACAAAAATATACGTGTATAATGTTAACGCTACATACTTAACGCTACATAATTATACAATAATATCTTCGTCACCAGTTATTTTATACAAATAATGATTTACACCATGTTTCCTCGGCTTTAAACCATCTAAGCCCATGTAATAAGGCATATTAGCTAACGTAGGTAAATAATAAATGCCAGTTCGAGTAAAATTTGTGTTCGGTCCAATAACATTGACTTGTGGATTCCCTTTAAAGCAATCCCCATGTCTCGCTGAAGCCAGCGATGGGCATTGGACTGCTAAGAACTTTTGTGGTTCGTAATGTGATATTAACCAATATATGGCAGATCTGACGTGGCTGCAGAGCTGCAAGCAAGGGAGGAGGTGGTCGTACAACATCGCTGGTTGGAATTCACCTGGAAGAATAATAGATTAAATATAATGTGTGTTATATATAAAATATAAGTAAGTACTTTATTTCTATTTAAAAGTTTTGTACAAGGTGTTTTATATAGTCTAGTAAAGCAAAGTAATGTGTTCAAAGTTTATTTTTTCGTTCTAATTATAGTGAGCGAACAAATCAAAGAGCAAAAATTATTTATTATATTGCTTTTTAATATTACTTAGTATTCATTATATTTCTTAATTTATGCTACAAATTATTTAAAATTTTATTATACCAAAGGAAATGTTATTACCTCCATTTACGTAGAAATCGATATCAGCCACCGGGTCAGCTAAACCAAATCCATCAATGTTTGTGTGAATGGCGTCCACTTTGTGTGCCGCGTCGGAATTTAACCGTTCGGAGCGGGGTAGTGTTCGAAAACATGGACCCGCTGGGTCTAAAGCTGGAAAATACGACATTTATAATATTTATATATATATTCTTTATTGTATGTACAGGTACATATAAAATTTTTGGGATAATATATACAGGGTGGAAGAGGCAGCGCTTCTTTTACTGAAACTGCATATAAGGTAAAATATTTCAAACCCAGAATTAAAAAAAATAATCAAGGTACCTCAACGGTTTGGACGTAGGATTTTTTTTACATTTCACGATTTTTATCCATACCTGTATTTCGTGTCACGCACACATACGTATGCGACGTTGCCGCTTTGACAGGTAAGTGTGTGCGTGCCTATGTTATACTTTACAAATGGCGTTTTATTTTAAAACGATAATTTTATTATTTATTTTGTTTGAAAAAAAAACTTTTTCATTTTTGAGAATTATTTTTTTTCCGAATTACATTAGGCTTTTATAGCGTAGTTAAAACTGTGGTTTCATTTAAAGTGGCGCTGACAATTCCACCCTGTATAACATCAAAAGTTGTCGGTAATTTAGTCTATCACAGGAGAATTAGTACCTTTTTGCTATAGTGGCGTCATATTTTGATTCTTACATTATAATGAAGAGAAAGTATCAATCTTACCACTTTCGATTTTTACATAATTTTTAATTTCGATACCTATTTGGCAGTACCAGTTCTGATATCTTGAATTATTACAATATCGACATTGCTTGTGGTGTTCGAAGTTAAAGGATCAAATTTCATTAATATGTGAAGGTAAACAATTATTATTACACTATATTAATAATCTAACATTTGTATAATTTTACCGTTTTGCCTTGAACACAGATTTTTTTAAACGGAAAGTACTTCTAATTTACGAGCTCGTTTCCTTGCGTTAATTTCAATTCACATTCATGAATTATTTATAAATTTATATAACTGATTATAGTTACATTATATTTTTTTGTGATGACGCGCCTCCTCCGAATAAAGACCCAGAGAGAGAGAAAAGAGATTAATTTAATTTTTAACACATTTTCGATTTTTTCGTTTAATTTATATCGTGTCTATAAAATATACGGTAAAAAGATGACACAGCTATTATCGTCTATTTTTATATACGAAGTGCTATCACTACGTTCTCTTTGTTTCATATGACGTCATGCTGTGATTTTATATTATAAAATATCATACATATTAATAAATTAGCCTAAATACTTCTAAATGCTTACCCGTGAGCCTCGATGGCTTGAGTTGTGTTAATACACGATACCTGGTAGCTGCATAATAAGCTATGTGCGCCCCCAGACTCCCCCCGAGGAGCTCCATCTTATCGGGTTTTAGTCCTCTATATGTCAAGAGAGCTAAAAAGTCTCCCAGCATTATACCCAACGGCTTTGTAAGGCGAGCTGCTCTATAAAAAGTATTGCATATTTAAATTCCTCTATATAAATCTTTTGCAATCTTTAATTTAAACAAAATTCAAGGCATGTTGTCTTACATCATTCTCGTTTTTTTTTTAATATCGAAATTTTGTACTTATAAGCAACGAATCTAAAAACTTCTCGATGGAGTAAGTAGGGTACATTAATGTATATTTTGTAATATGTATAATTAAACAAACTACATGTAATTTACGACATTCAATTTCTTTAAATATTATTATTAATCATTAATATATAATGATTCCATTTATCTGTTTCTACTCTCTATTGTACCTGGATTTTAAAAGAAACCGATCACGTACGAGTGGACTCTCCCATCCCACTGAGGATTTCATACGAATTTCAGAATAGTAGGTCAACGGGAAGTATAGTTTATGAAAGTTGATAAACTTAAGTTTACGGGAAATGAACAGAAATTATAAATTTGTAACAGTTTGTTGATAATTTTCTTTATTTGTAGTGCTAGTTCTCACTTCTTCCTAAATATAGCTGTAGGTCTACGGCTATACGGGAAATACCCTATACCCTAGAGATTACGCGGCAAATAAATTTGATAAACTTTATTAAATTTACGGGCATATACACTTATTTTTTATTAAACGATCTAATGATTTTTTTCTTTGAAATATATATAAATTTTCACTTTTCAGATTTTTACCTTTATTTGTATTATAAGTTGTCATCTCGTGCCAAATTTCATAACTAAGTAGGTCCACGTGAAGTACCCTATTGGGTTTTGATTACACAGAAAAAATCGTAAAAAATGCAGAAAACATGGAGAACGGAGTGTCTTAACACTAGGTTCCCTCTGCCTACCCTGCAGTGTGCGGGATACATCGTGAAGCTGATTTGATTTATGCAGAAAACGATGCATAAATGCTCGTATCTTTTGATTGCGTTGACTTAGAAGTTTGTATTTTCCTTTGCTTCACGGGACCGTAGATTTGAATATTTGATATTAATTTCAGCTTTATATCTCCACGTGATCTTGAGATAAATGGTCGTGACAGATGGACAGAGGAACAACAAAGGGATTCTTTTTTTAAAATCAAGTTACGGAACCCTAAAATCAAACTATTTTTATTCAGATATTTTCATACATACATTGGGTAACTCCTGTGTAGTATAGGGTATATTTCCATAATTATTACATTATAATCGCGCTTCAAATACGGCATTGCGGTAGATCGGACTATAGGCGAAAACGACGCGTCCAAATATCCGCTTATAAACACCTAAAAAAGATATCAATAAATTATTTTTTGTAGTAGTAGTCATAGTTTTAATAATCGTAAGCTTACGGGCTTCAAAATTTTGTTAACACGGTAAACCTAAAAAAAATGCAGCAATAATATTGAAGCCTCATTTTTCTCTGCCCCGAGCGGCCGGCAATAACATTGAATCCTGATTTTTCTCTGCCTCAAGGGAGTGTAGGTCAAAATTTTTGATATTAATTTCATTAAATCCACGCAATTTGAATTAGAACATGCAAATGATTTTAAATTGTAGAATTGTTAACAAATATTAATAAAGTAGAGAAATTAACTGATAAGTATACTATTACAATACTACTTTTTTACTAGACTTTTATGAATACAATTATATCTTACCAAAGTTTTTCTTTTTCTAAAATTTAAATGCTTTGCTACACACGCTACACCACTATGGCTCAGCTTACATATTTTTTCTTCGGTGCCGAGCCAGCTGTCACTGGGTTTCAGCGCTACTACGGTAAGCGAGTCCCTTGTTTTTTGCGATAATGTTGTATTTTTGGTCATCCCGGGACCTAGAAATATTAACATTTTCTTAATAACCAAAAAATCTTGTATATAATTTATTATTTAAGAAAATAACTTACATTCTGCCATTAGCCCTGCTGGATATCCAGTGTCTAAAGACCCATAACTCAGTCTTCCCAAACAGAGCAAAACAATAAATATTTTCATGTTTAATTAATATAATTAAATATAAAATAAATACTATACAAATGACCGCTAACCAAAAACACACGGCACTGACTGGTGGTGAAGTTTCCGAAACAGAAGGTCAGGTGAACAATTTTCTTAAGGCTACCTTCTTAACAGAAATTTAAGCGCTCGTCTTAATAGCTACGTTTGCACGCAACGTATAAACTGATAATTTGGTGATTTGCTCACTTATCCAATTAATTTGTTAGATTTCACGAGCTAAGTAAATATATGCTTCGTATATTTTTTTCGATATCTGTTTAAAATTAATTGACGTGCGTAGTAGTGAGTTCTGTTCTAATTGAAAAGTAATTTACAAAATACGGCGTTAGATTCCGCAATCCTGAAGGTGACGTAGCTTAAGTGGAGGAAAGAATAAAGTGACAGTGAAACCGGCAAGATTAACTTATACTATTTTGCGTACAATACAATTGAGTGAAGTAAGGTTTTCTGATCTTTTGCGCATTGGTCACTCGGTAAAAAAATAATCTGATTCTGAAGAAGAAAATTCGTAAACTCAAATCTGTTCAGCTGTACATCCGTAGTAACTTCACAGAGACCACAACTCGTTGACCGTACCACCATTTTATGATAAAATATAAAAATATAAAAGTCCACATAGAGAAGAAGTATTCAATTTATAAAAAAAATATTATCCAAGTATAGTTTAAAGTGTTCTTTACTCTTAGTAACTTTAATTAAGTGACTTCTATAATCTGGTTTAATACCAGTCTTGAAGCAGGTACGTATACCAGTCTTGACCATTATAGACATAGAATAGAGATGATAGATGAGAACCGATTTACCCTTAGTTTTATTTGATGAAATAATCACGTAGAATTGTGATGAAATAAATAAATAAAAATAATAAATAAATTAAATTAAAAAAAAACGTGCCTGTCGTAGTGCAGGGGCACAAAGTGGGCGACTGTAACGCGACTGGTAGTAGGTTCGATCCCACTCGAGGAAGTGAAATATTGATTTGAATTAATTCAGAATTCAGTTCGGTCGTTCCCCTGCCTACCCTGCTGTGTGCCAGGTACTGTGTGAAGCTGATTTAATAAAAAAATAAAAAAATAAATTAATAATAATATTATGTTAACATGCAGTACTGATTAATTTAGGTTTATTGCTTAAATTATAAATGGCATAATTTCTGTTTGGCTTGTTGGTTGCATAAAGACAGACATGCCGACACATATCTCCATATCTTTAGGAACAATAGGTCACTATGTCAAGATTATATTGAGATAAAAATTAAAAATATTCAGTGATTTACATATACAATATACGTTGGTATGCAACGTATATTTAAATATATAATATATGTAATCTTAATGTATATTTATGTTATATTTTTTTAGCGTCGTGCTACCCATTTTCCTTTAAATTCTGGTGGCGTTGCGTATTGAGTGGCGGAACTCAACGCCGCGCTTTGCCTCGATACCAGAACAAAGAAATGAAAATATTAAATATTTAATTTCTTCGAGTGGGAATCGAATCTGTCGTGTTTACAGTCTCACTTTGTGCCCCCCTATGCCAAAACGAGCCTCTTTATATTTTATAATATGTTTCTTATAATTGAATATATCTTATTATTCCGCGTATGTTATATAAAGGACTAAAAAAGATGATTGTAATGTATACAATCATCTTACACTAATTGGAAAATAGTTAAACATATTTACAGAACTATATTTACCGGTCTGATTGGTTTCATTATACAAAGTAACTTCATCGGTAGTAATATTTAATAGGAAATCTTTTATATGTAGAGAGGATAACGAAGTATTTTTTACATTTTTATAAAGAAATAATATTATAATAGCGGTTGTTGAGGCCGTCGTGGCGCTGTGGCACAATGTCTCAGTAAATGCGATGTTTATGGGTTCGGTCCCAATCGGGGCAATTATTTATTATTTATTAATATTTTTTCTTCGCTTTGGTAACAAGGCCAGAAAAAAGGCGGAAAGTGGGGAACGGAGTGCCTTAACACTACATTCTCTCTGCCTTATCTGTGGGATATACGGGATACAGCACGAAACGGGAAATTATTATAGTAAGCATGGCAAAACAAAATAAAGTGGTTTTATTAATTGAAAATCTCCAAAGGTTCACACGTCAAGTAAATTATTTATTTATACACTGGAAAAAATGCAGTATTTCCCTATTAAGAAACATTGCGCTAACACTGGTAATACTACGTTTTTTTATAAAAGCCAAGCCAGCCTAAAGGAGTCGTGGAACCAGACTGATTTCCATTGCGCGGGAAACTTGCATCACGAACGTCATCACAATGTGCACAGCATTTTTTCCAGGGACTTGTAGTTGTAGAAAGCCAATTATTTACTAATATGTTGCGCGAGACGCGAGCACCGGTTATACCGGCACCGGCACCGGCAGTGCAAGTCCGTAACGCCCGTCGCTAAGACGTACATGCAAAAAAACGCGACATTATAACGATGATTTCAGTTATATTTCAAATAGTTTTTTGAAAAGTGTTTTTTTTTTATTATAAAAAAAATGAATGAAACTGTTATGAATGAACACAATTTAGGCAAGGACGCTTGGATGTGGCTTCGGGGTATGATGAAGCCGTGGCTGGAGGAACCTGGCGTGGAGGAGTTCCAGGGTCTGAACATGAGCAGCCTATTGATGGATCAGGCTTACATGGTCGGTGTGGCTGACAGAGATGTCAGTGTGTACTCGGTATCAGACGATTGTTTTAGGGTAAGTAAAGTTAATTGGTTTACAATTATATTTAATTTACAAACAGGAAGTTTATAAAAATATATGAAAATGAATAAAATAATTATTAAATGATTAAAATTCATAACTTATTATTATAATAATTTAACATTGGATAAAAATGTATATATTTACCGATTTATTTGTAGGTACAAGACAAGGCCGCAGTCTTATAAATCAATAACTATTATTATATTGTTAAATATTTTTTGCTTAATCGTTTAAAATATTTCTGTTATTTTCCTCCGTAAGGACCAATTCTAGTGAAGTACCGTTAATCTATTTATATCGAAGTTTTAATAACATAGCCTTCGGTTCAGTGCTGCAATCGACACCTCTTGAGTCTCGACTATAATAATATTTGTTTGTATCAAAAATAGGCACACTTGAGTGCATGTATTTGATGTTCGTAATATACGATAAAAGAAAACATTTACTTTTTATTTAAACAATAATCTTTACTCAGGTTTTTTCCTTTTACTATTAATCTTTTTGTGGTAGAATGCGTTACATATAATATAGACATTTATTTCTCTATTCATTTGAATCATTATTATATAATAATGAATGTCGAAAGCCATACATTTAAAATAATTGGACAGATTAACTGAGAACTTTTAATGCGTAAATTACCTACGTTACCCACTTAAATACATAATGCTTAGAAAGCAACAAACAGAGAATGATTTTCTAAAAAAAACAAGTAATATATTTAAAAATGTAAAGAACGCTTAGGAGGAGTTAGAGATATTAGGTACATTTTTTTTTTTTATGTTATGGATATTTTTTCTTAGAGGTTTCTTTAGAATACACAAAAACTGGAAATATGCGATTCAAATATTAGATAAAAATATTGAAATTATCAACGCTTCTACTACAACTTTGATCACTTAACTCATTAATTATAGATTAATAATAAGAAAACATATTCTATAAGTTCCAATTGTTTACTTCTTGTTTCTTGACTTAAGAGTGCCTAACTCAAACCATGTTTTCCTCAAAGAATGTTTTCCTCTACGGTGACGTATTATTATTTTTATCAATAGTTAATTAGAGGAAAATAGAAGAGAGGATAGAGAAAGAAAATTAAATAACCGGTTTTTAAGTTTCCTTGGAATTAGAAATATTTTGTATTGAAATATTGGAATCATGGAGTGGAACATATACGAGTATTTTAGATTGCAATAATATATTTTGATAATTATTTTGTTATTAATCTTTAAATTAATTGAATTTTATTAATAGCGTATATTTGGTAGTTGATTTGTTTAATTAACTGATAACATCCTGTTAGCAATACCAATATCTAATTGTTAAGTAATGTTTTTGTTGAAAATTTTATGAAATATCCTTCGATACGCGCGTGTGATTTTGAAAGCTGATTGGATCTAAACGCACATTGAATAAATTTAAATATCAATACAAATAAATTTGTAATTTGAGTGAGTAAATTATAAGTAAAATTTTTTTTATTTCACTCTGTATCCCGCACATAGCAGGGTAGACATAGATACATCCGTTCCCCATGAAGACTCTTATGTTCCCCACTTTCCGCAGATTGCGTGTTGAGGAGCGGAACTCAACGTCGCCCTTTGCCTCGGTACCAGAGCGAGGAAATGAGAATACTAAATATTGAATTTCATCGAGTGGGAATCAAACGTCACATGTGCCACGGCTGGCCTCCACCGTACTTAATACATATTGAAACTATATATAAAAACCTACTGGTAGATATGTAAAGGGTATCGTCCTCTAATTACTTTCTATTATTGTTTCCCATTGATGTGTCATGGGGTTTCCATGTTTCACAGTAAAGGGGTTCATGTTTATAATAATAGCGACTGAGTGTTATGAATACAGTAGTATAACACTAACTTTCGTAGTTAAAAATATGATTTTTTTATCGAATAATTTTCGAATAAATAGTTAAAATAATATATTCTATTTATTTCAGTTCAATTCAACGTGAATAAATTTAAGAATTTCAGTAAGTCTTTTCAAATAGGTAGACTGAATGATATCATTTAAAATCTGTGATAAAATATTTAAAAAAAAACATAAGAATATATTTTTTTAAATTTCCAAATTCCGATTACATTTAAAAAAAATACATCCAATCAGGTCACAAAAGAAAATTATTAGACAACATGTATGTCATGCATTCCAAACATGCAATTGTTCTCTTTCGAGAGAAATTACTCTTTCGTACGTTATCGAGATACTTGTAAGTGTATGCAAGTGTACGTGTAAGTGTACGTGTAAGCATGTGTATGTGTGTGTGATGAAATCTACGACTTACGAATAACTGTTACAATAAACTATTACTCACACGCAAAATTATAACGGTTCTAGCTAATATTTAAAATAGACCAAAACGTTGGCCAGTTATCGTTGTTGTTTACAAAATATATTACGGAGTGTCTTGACATCAAGTTCTCTCTGCCTACACGAAGGATATACAAATCTGTATTTAGATAAATAATAGAATAATAATAACTTACCTAGAGTTAACAATGCATAAGGATACATTCCCATGACGCCGCACTTGCACCTCGCGGAATCGAACAATAGTGTTTTAGTATTTTGATGATTTAACTGTTTTGAATTATATAAAATTTTAATAAAGATTCTCTGTCTTCAACTTGCTTTAAAACAGAAAGGTTGTTTATAAAAGTAAATAAATAATTTTTAAAAAGCCTTTTTCTCGCCTGAGTAATTTAACTCTAGTAAGTACAAAATTATTAATTAAATAAGTCGATTTTGTAAGAAAAACTAAGAAGAAATTACTTAATCCGCCTTACATCCTAAATTAGGTAATGCGTGTTGGGCGACAGAACCCAACGGTGCATTAAACAATTTTCTCTATAAAACAATTGAATGCTAAATGATTCGTCCATTCGCCCATTTCCTGTTCTATTATACAAATGTAGTATATACGACTGTACTGTTTATATTTTTTATATGGCTGAAATAGTAATTTGCACTGTTCCGTACAAAAATTGGTAGTCTCGAGATGTTTCTGAAATTCAAGCTTAGCGAGATACCATCGACAAAGTGATCTTAAAGTACGAAACCCTAAAAATATGCAAATTTGAAGAGATCTATCGTAAATTATATTTCAGATTTAGACTACATAGATTTTTCTAATTCATATTTATTTCTTTTTAATTTCAAATGAAAAATAATAAATATATTACGCACATAATATTAACTTAGTCACTTTTACTATTGACTGTAGTCTGTAGGCATCGTAATATATCGTAATAATAAAATAAATAATAAGAATAACAATTAAGGATCAACTATTATTTACACTAATTGTTTAAAATGGCACTCACTAGAAAAGAAAGAAAAGTTAAGCAATTAAAAAAAATTGCGATCATAAAGTTGCTTAATAGCTATTAACAGTAACATTTACTGGCCTGTTACGTAACTGCCTTTCTTTAGATAGTTCAAATGTGAGACTGCATAATGCGGTGATTAACGCTGCGCTAGCGTTGTTCTGCAGTTTATTGACACTATTTCAGATAAGATTATTAAAGCTTTGTTACGTCGCTATTATTTCATAATCTGTAATAATTAATAAATAATAAAAAAATGTCGTTTCATTTATAAAATTATATTTTGTCTGTGGCTCATTTATTAACGTTTATAAATAGAAAGATTGAATATATGTTAATAAAGATGAATGTAATTATAAATATTGCAATAATGAAAAGTTAATATACATTTTATTAAGTTTATACGTAAGGTATTGTTGTCTTTCTACAAAAAATATTTTAAAAGCCTTATTTTTTTTTCTTCATTTCAAATACAGTATATCTTATTTTAAGATACACTTTAAGACAGATGCCCCCAAAACTAACGTCACATTATTAATTAGAGCAGCAAGTCGTTTTCCTAATCTACAGCAACAAATCGACCAACCAAAATCTACAAACCCAACAATCTTCTAAAATCTAAAATATAAGATAAGAAATATATTGCATTGTTTCAGTGCCCTTTCGAACTCCAGAAAAGTTTATCAGCGGAGAAGGAAAGCTGGTGGGTCGTGAGTACCGCGAGGAAGGCGACATGGCGGGTGTACGCAGGAGTTAGCGACGACTACATGAGTATTAGAAATACTTCGTAAGTTATATAGATATCTAATTATATCTATGGTTATTTCATTATTTTTTCATTGTTATACATATATCGAATAGCAGAAACCAGAAGCAGTTTTGCGTTTGGTCTAATATTTTTGGCAAATTCTCACTAGGTAAATAATCATTAAATTTATGGAGAATTACACCTACAGCATCACTTTTACTCTTCAAATAAGTCTTTGTTTAAATAAATATAAAATATAAATAAATAGAAGCTAAAATAATAAATTAATAGTAACCGAAAATTAAAAGCGAAGGACCTTCACTTGTAAATGTAAATTAGTTCTAAAAAATAAAAGTTTTAAAGTTACATAAGCAGTTACTCAATGTGCATCGTCGAGTGTTGTCGAAAGTTGTAGCGCTAACTACGAGTAAATCGTATCTTCAAACCGCGAGCTGAATATTTATTTATATATAAATAATATTGAAAGTAAAGAGATCGAGATAATATGCTTTCTACTATTTAATATTGTTGTAGAGTACAGATTATATATACTAATAAATTTACGCTTTTTTTATTACGTTTGTTAGTTTTATTTACAACACTTTCCTCTGAAATTAAATTTGAAACGAGTATCTTTGTATATTTGGACACAAATATATATATTTTTTATCTATCATAGATTAATTTGGTATTATTAATTTACTGTTAGTTATAAATATAATAAATATAAAAAGAGTTATAATTTTAATATCTATACTCAATATATTTTTTTAGCTTTACGTTGTATCCCACATATAGTGTGGTAGGCAGAGGGAACATAGTTCATCACATGTTAAGTGGTGGAACTCAACGCCGCGCTTTTGCCTTGGGATCGAACTCACAACCGTCGTATAACAGTCACACGCTAGTGCTTCTGTGCTACGATGGTCTCAAGTAAATAATTTATTGTTGAAAAATAAATGACTGACTACTAATCTAACTTAAATAAATTCTTGCGTAGGTATTATTTAAATCTTAATTAGATTTTACAAATTGAATTTACAAAAGAAAATGAAAGTAAATGTATATTGGATAGTAACAGACAAGAGTAACGGGGAGCTTCGCCTGTTAATAAGCAGACTTACTATGTTTTTAAGTAACAATTTATTATTATATTTTTTAACTAAAAATTTATCGGTTTCATTCATTTTTTCTATCATTAAGTTCACTGTTAAACTTACTAAAACATGTACAATAATTTTACAAAATAAAATTATATATTTTAGAATATACACATAGCTATATTAAATCTACAATAGATAATTTCATAAAGGACATGTGGTATTGCAAAAAGGGATCTCTACCATCACATACAAGTTTGTCTCGTGTTAATCCTCATTATAATAACAACTTTAACATACGAGTACATTAAAGATACATGTCTATTGTTTAATGAAACAATGACATATGATTAGAAGATAGTGTTTTTCTCAGCACTCTAGGTCTTTGGTCAAACGATCTTTTCCTTGATTAAAGAGAGATTCTATTAAGTAAGTACTAGCTTGGCTGTCTCATCGTATTTCCTTGTGGGTGTTTGCCTGTTTAATTTAATCCTTAGCGATGTTGTAAATATATATATATATATATATATATATTGTTTCTTTTATTTAATTTATTTTATGACATAAAATTTTAATACTGTTTTAAAGTTATCTAGTTAGAACTAACGTAATGTAAAATATATATATATATAACGTAACGTAACGTAACGTATATACCTACTAAAAAATATAAGCTTTATAAAAACTGAAAATGTGGAATGAAATGTGAAAAAGCGTAGTATCAATTAAATAGAAATTTAATATGTGTTTTCAGGACAGAAGTAGTCGCTTTAACCTATGAAATTACAAAAAATCATATTTTATAAGGTTGCAACAATTTTCATAATTCACGTTTATTAATATTTAATTTTCTTTACAGGGGTTTAATATGCCAACTTCGTCCAAACTTAGGGGAGTTTGGAGTGTACACCTTGAACACTACCGGCGACGGCTGCGACATACGCACGACGAGGGAACCTGCTGATATTTATATGCGTGAGTATAATCTAGTAACTTAAATAATATAACTAAATATTTAATATGAATAGCAAATTAGAGCGATATATCGAATCATATAAATTCAAGTAGGTAAAAATTATAAAAGTTTAAAGTTAAAAATTCGCCAAACATTTGTTAGCATTGGATATGTTGAAATAAAATTGAATAACAATATAATACCATGTTAGGTGTACCATAAATTTTCCTCCATTTGGAGCACGGACCTTGACACTAATAATATAATCAATGTCCTCGTCTCTCCGACGCACCTTATCATCAAATCTTATTATGTTTGTAGGTTTTTTTATGTATTATCATATTCTATGCTAGGTGATCTAATTTCTTATAATAAATTATAACATTTACCTTTTAAGGAAAGATAAGTTATAGCAGCATTGACAAGCATTGAAATGTCGTCTTCGCGAATTATCCATAACATTGATGTTCATAAATTCTAAATGGTGACTCCCCTATTAAATGTAATAAATATTTGGAATAGGTACTCTATCACTAAAAACACTGCCAGAAAACTAAGTATAAATATCTAAGAAAAAAAGATATATAACGTCATTTTGATGATGTGACATGTTCGAAACTCGAAAGTAATTAGGATTTCTAAGTTATAATATACTGCTAATTTTTATATACTATAAATTACTTTCATAACTAACTTTTCATTTGTGACAATGAATTGTGTTACTTTAAATTTATTACATTGTTTTTTTTAGTTTAATGCAGCACATTCTATTCGTAAGAGTGTCTATTCCATGATATAACTTTTATTTGGTATATTTAGTAATTTTCTATAAATGCCATTTTTTCTTGAAATGTTTTTCCTATATTTTATATTGCAAATTACCACACTTATGTATTACAAGTTTATACACAGTGCCGTCCACCTTATTACTGTACAGTCGTTATATGTAAATTTTCCCGGCCAAGGCATTCAAATACAGGTCGGTTCATTATTAACCTTCGCATCGAAGTATAAGTTAGTCTATTTTCTTAATTTGAATTATAAAAAAATGCTGAAAAAGAAATTCTTCTTCAGCTTCACGCTGTACCCCGCATGTAACATATAACAGCAGTAGACAGAGGAAGCCTAGTGTTAAGACATTCCGCTTCTTACTTGCCGCCGAATTCTAGAAACTGCAAAGGAATGCAAAGAGATTTATTTATTTATTTATGTATACTTTATTGCACAAAATTACAAAAAACAATAGAATAGAATAGAATATACTTTATTGCACACATAAAAGAAATATATAGAAAGAACAACACAAATAAAATGTAAAGAAAAACACGTATGCAAAGGCGGTCTTATTGCTTTAAGCAATCTCCACCAGACAACCTTTGAAACATTA
>JAKRZM010001323.1:1416876-1489378 GCA_036379175.1 Heliconius cydno galanthus
AGTTCTTTATTCATATCCAAGGAGCAAGCATCACCGTAATCAATAATAGGAAGCAGCAAGGTATTGACCAACTGTAGTTTGGTCTGCACAGGTAAGAAATTTTTGAGGCGCATCATTGAGTGCAAGGAAGCGTAAATTTTGCGGGACATATCTGCCACATGATTGCTCCAAGTTAATTTATTATCAATTATAATACCTAAGTCTTTTACAGTGGTGGTGAAATTGATGACCGTGCCATTATATGTTAAGTAGGGCAGTTTGCTGTAATCGAGCTTGGCTAGCTGTCGCGAGCTGCCGATAATTATAGCCTGACATTTGTCAGGATTAACATTTAGATGAATAAAATAAATATTTAATTTCCTCGAGTGGGAATCAAACCCACAACCACCACCCTCTGTACAAATACTACAAAAAATCATCATCAAATTCATCAGCTCATCAGGTTTAACGACACATCCCACTGTACTGTGCAATGAGATGTGGTACACAAAGGTACAGTCTGTATCTTATATCAGACACGGCCTTTAAACGTGATCAGATACGAACAATTGATATACCTATGAATAAATATGTAAATTATTAGTAGGTAATATTTGTAATAAAAGAAATGTTATCTACATCACTCCTTATTATATTATACTGGTCTAGTATTCTATTTTTTAATCATTTAAAATTACAACGTTGAGCTCGACTCCTAAATTATCCTCATATTAGTTTATAGGTATATACTTCAATAATTAAAAATATTTTTATAAAAGTCTTTAATAAACAATTAAAAGCGTAAACTAAAAAAAGGTTAAATATGTATATAATTTAAAAAGCCAATCGTTTCTTTATTGTTACTTGTTAGTAACGACAAATGTGTTGTTAGTACAAACTAGTTTGACTAAGCGCTTTGGATCTAATTGAATCACATTGCAAAAATGTGAAATACCTACCTAAATAGATAATGGTGGTTGTTAGTGATCGATCATTATGTTTCCAGTCACGCATTAAAAGTCGGCGAAAATTGTGAAAATTTTACGGAATTAATGGTTTAAAGTGGAAATTTATATATTTAGTAGGTACTTTCTCATATCGCCCTTATACAGACAACAATCGGTTACAATATTGTTTTATGTATAGATAATGTTATATTTGTAATAAAATAAAATAAAAAAGCAGACATATTTTAAAAAATATTTAATGTTACTTAAACATGTTAGCAACCCTTGCTAGGTAAAGACCACCACGATATAAAAAATAGAGTCATTGTATTCTAAAGCAGAAAAAAGAGCGAATCTATCAGTCACCTGGACCAATCTGCCATATCACCTTATTAGCATTAAATTAGTTTACAGTTAGGACGAGGTACTCGTGCGTCTGTCGACTGTTGTGCCAAATCTTTTGTTTGTCGACTTGGGATCGGTTGATGAGCGTCATCCGTTAGGCGTGACCCAGAAAATAAAGGATTTAAGTGGTATACATGTATTGCGGATTGGAGGATGCTTTTATTAAATCTAATTGTGACAAAGATGGCCTGTCTACTTAGATCAGCTAATTCTGTAGTTAGAATGTCCACACAGATTAACAATTTAAGAAAGCTTATGTTTATTTATTGAAATTAACATCCGTTCATCTATTTTTAAAGTTATACATAAATAGAATTTTATAGTAATAGTTAATATTAGTTAGTGATAGTACACTCCCTTAAGTATTTATTATATCGACCGTACGCTATATAAAAGAGATCCCAGAAAGCCATTCTGTCTTTGTATATTCTGTGCTCAAGACAGATGTCTATATCAATCACCATGTACGGTCTCGTATCCTTCGTGACGGGTGCCCAAGTCACTGGTAATAATTCATTGACTTCTGGAGTGGGGTCACTAAAAAATAAATATAATTAGGAATAGTGCAATTTTGTAATTCGTAAAAAATATATAAATATTTTAAAAAATAATGTTTACCCATATTTAATAAAGTTTGCCCATAGTGCTGCAAGTCGATCAGCAATCAAATGATTGTTGTCGTAAGTCTCCGCTCTAGCGTTTGACTTTTTGAATAAATATTTTAACTCATCTCCATTTTTAGCTCTACCGTCTTCAGGATTTTCAACATAACTGAATTCATACTCGTATACAGGATTCGCATTTTCGTTGATTAAGCTACTTACAGTCCTTTGTATAGGATGATTATACACTATATCAGAGTCAAAAGTTTCTAATTGAGACTGGAGTTCTTTGGAAATATCTTCATCGCCAATGTAGAAATGTCTCACAATACTCGACGCCTCAGCTAATTGATTGTCGTCTAAATTAAAGTTATCTTTTATTTTTTCGTAAAAAGGATCGCTCTTATAATAATTGTTTCCGTAAATGCTGGTCAAGTCGGAAACTTCTCTACTCGTATGACCTATTAGTACAGGAGTGTTACGAACTTTCTTTTTATTAGATAATGAAAATTGATCATCCATAATAAAGTTTTTTATACCGCTAAAAGATTTTTCCCTGCAAGGTCTAAATTTTATATTTAGCTCTACGGCAGCAGCTGTAACTAATTCATGAGATGTTTCTTTAAGAAAATTTAAAGCTTCTTTAGTATTTGTTGCGTTAAAACCTAAATGTTCAGACAACTTAATTGCTGCATCTACATCGCCTTCCACGAAAGTGCCAATGTTCTGAGGAGTTCCACTTTCTGCTATAACTTTGTTATATATCTTTTGGTTGTCGGAATACAAATGGAGTAAAACGGAACTAGCTCCTGCTCCTTGTCCAGCAATTGTTATATTGTAGGGGTTGCCACCAAAGGATTGAATGTTATTCTTTACCCATTGTAACGCCTCAAATTGATCCCTTAAGCCCTGATTGCCAGGAACATCAGGAATATCGAGACACATGAATCCATAAGGTCCTAAGCGATAATTAACAGTTACAACTATAATACCATGTTTCACCAAATTTTCTGGACCATATTCCCCTCCGTAGCCTGTACCAAATTCTCCTCCGTGTATCCAAACTAACACTGGTAAGGGATTTTGTATACTTGCATAAGTCGGTGAGTATACGTTAAGCCTTAGACAGTCCATGACTTCATCTCCACTACTAGATACATACGTAGTGAATTGTGGACATCTCACTAATCCGTAATAAGCATTGTATATGTCACTTCCAAATCCTGGATGTTTTAGATATGTCTGAAATAATACATTTTACCATTATTTTTTATTATACAAAAGTGCTTATAATAACTGCCTATTTGAATATAGAATATTTTGAATTTTGAATTTGAATTTATTTGTAACATGGAGTCTCGTTAAGTTCGAATAAACATGCAATGTCTCGAATTTTGGTGGAAAGTGGAGGACGGTGTATTCTCTCTGCCTTCCCTCATATGCATTAAAAAACGTGAAATTAATAAACCAATCGTTACTTACCCCAAACGGGTTATCAAGGTCTACTGAAGCGTAAGGTATTCCTAAGAAAGATGAATAACTGCCATCGCTTGATCGTAAACCACGAACAAGTCCTTGATCTATCAAGACTAACGGATCGACCCGAGGCGCCGTGGAACTTACTATAACTACACAACAACTAAATAATAAAAAGAACAACATCTTAGAACAACATTAAAATAAACTAATATTTTATGTCCAGACGAGTATTACTTTTTGATACTACTTTCATAATGCATCAAAGATAAGTCATTTTGTCATAAGGAGGCGTCAGATTATCTTGATGAGATGAATTCGTCTTTCTTTGCTTATCAAATATATCGATACTTATGATCGTGAATTTTTTACACCATGATTACACCAGATGATGTTGACGTCACCTATATATCTGTATGTCTCATATTCGAGTGACAATCGACGAAATATCTAAAAGAAATGAATGGTTCATAAAGTACCTAGCTTATAATTTGCTAACAAACATTAACGCTTCTATTTAATATCAACTCTTCTAATATACATCTTTAAATTAAATATATTTTTCTTTTATATATTTCCCTTAGCATTGCTTAATTTTTAGGAAGATCCTCCTCGGAGAATTATACTCCACTGTTTTTTAATTGGATTTATATAATTTTAACTAATACAATTTTTAAAGAAAAATTGTAAAATAATTGTTATTCTGCATCTGAAGTGGATATACGTAACTAAAAGATAAACGCAATGATAGCTGTATGAAAAGAATTCAGTATTGACAAGTTTGGCTTTGTCTTGAAGCACTAAATATACGATAACGATAAATACTTGAATTTTCTGGTAAATTTAAACATCGTAACGATACATAAATGGAGTAAGAGAAAGTTCATTTTTAGGATTCGGTAACGGAGGCCTTCACAGGCTAATTATTCTAGGTTCCTAGATTCTCAGGTTCCCTCTGCCTACCGTGCTAGAAGCGGGATACAACGTAAAGCTAAATGCTTAAACAATTTTTTTTTCTTCTACAGCACTACTCCTGCTGTTGGGAGTATTGATCGGGGCATGGCTCTTGTATGGTGTGCTAAGACTTATAATGTCACGTGTGAGGAGATCAGCCAAGCTTCGATATGGAGATAAGGAGCTGGCTATTCAACAACGTTTACGCGCTCTTGATACATTCAGGGGGTAATAACATCTATATTTATTATATATACTTTTATTATTCACAAGGAGGATGCAATTCTCAGTCAACCTAATTCTAAACGTTTCCACAGCATGGCTATAGTATTCATGATATTCGTGAACGACGGTGCCGGTGGTTACTGGTGGTTGGAGCACGCAACCTGGAACGGTCTGGCTGCGGGCGACCTGGTGTTCCCCGCTTTCCTCTGGATAATGGGTGTATGTATCCCATTGTCGGTCAAGAGTGCCTTCGCTAAAGGAGTGCCGAGGTGGAAGATAGTTTTGCAAATAATTAGAGTAAGTATCATAATTATGTAATTATAAATTGGAATTATTCTGATAAATAAATATGATATTATATTTCATTGAATAATAATATTAGTTTTAAAAATAACTTACCAAAAATATTAATATTGAGAGAAAGCTTACTTAAGATATTGAAGTTGCCTACCGCAGACACGGCAGGTTACATAAACGTACACGGGACGAGGCTCTCACGCCGACTGGTTATACAAGTTGGTTATTTGTTTACAATAAGGGTAGAGTCGGTTAACCTTTGAAAACCAGTATTATTGCATAAGACTTTTAAAATGAATTATGCATTGTTTCGCGTCAAATGGCATGTGGTTGATAATATGCAAATATTTTTCAAGATATGCGATATATCTTTTTGCCTTTTTGCCTTCAATTTTATTATTAGTAACGAATTATATTTTCATTTACCAGGTTTTGAAAGAAATTTCGCGTTTAATAATGAAACTTACTTCTCTTTCTATGTCTTTGATTTTCATTTTATCTAAATCGACTGCAGAAAAATCGAAATCTATATAATAGACATAAGTATTTGGGCGAAATTTAAAACTAAAAACACGAAAAATCTAAGCATATTCTAGGTGTATCAGAATATTTTGTAACGGAATGAATATTGTATATCGACATTTTAAATTAGCATGGCATGCCTTAACAAATTTTTTATTACGTGACCTTGTGTAGATACAAAATATGTTTGCCTTAAAACTCAACTCAACTTACTTTATAGTAAACGTTTTGTGAATCGATTACCTGTTTTTTCTTCTGGATTAAATTTGTATAATGATGCGTTACTATAATGTTTGTTTACATATAATTTTATTTGCATAATACTTTTATCCACAATTTAAGAGATCCAATTTCTTATATAAGTACGTGCTTTGATACAAAAATCAAAGCGTTTACAGTTTTCGCAACGTTTCATTGGAAACTTAGCGGTTGCGTGCAAAACGTGCGCTCTCACATACAAACAACCCTATCGTATTTAGTGGCGTTTACTTCGAATTGCTTTTCATACATTGCATTATTTTTACTTGTTGTTAAAGATGTGCTATCACTTTCTTCAGTGTATTGTATAATTTATAAACAAACAATCATTTTTATTTTGAGAGTGACCTATGAGGCTATGAGAAAAGTTTCGGATTGGTATGATTTTGGTCTAATAAATTATTTTACGGTCATCATTCAATCTGTGTTATAATGTTTAACTGATGGCGAAAATTTGAATAATACCTATGATTAGATATAAAATAATCTCTAAAAGATTATAGACCTGCATATTTATATATTACAGGAAAAAGAAATTCTAAGGCATCGCAATCCAAAAAATATGCTTCGTTCGTTTTTCTACATATTATATTAAATTCGCTTCAAGACCTTAAAGATTAATTTGCCAGCGACCCAAAATTATGAGAATTAACATAAAGTGAGAAATTACAGTGTAAATAGGTAAAGGAAAATATCCTAAAATTGGAAATTTATAGCTACATGTATTACAAAAAAATATCATTACAATTCTTATTTTGTAGTTCATATTATACAAAAAAAATGAGTGCAAGCTTAAGCTTACAAACTTTTATAATTTGTGTTCTCTTTAATATTCATTTATGAAATTATTACGGAACCTTCGTCAGGCGGCTCTGTCTTGTACTGACGGTTTTTTTATTTAATTACTAAAAATAATAAGTCATCAATTAATTTCCCGACGTCACGTAAGTAATCAAGTATCTTTAAAATATTTTCCATGCTCACACTTTCATTAAAACTGTCGGCTGTGATGCGTATCGATCTGCGGTTTATCTCAATCTTAACAGACTGAAATGTCTTTAAAGTAAAATCTGATTTCGCTTTAAAATTATACATAATACTTAATAATTATTATTATTATAATAGTAAAGAAGGTATGCGACCACTTTCAAAGTAAGTTTTTATCGTCATTTTGTAAAATATGTTATTTTTATTTTTTCACTCCAATAAGACAATGCACTGCGTTTAGTTCCACCACTCAACATGCAAGGACTCGAATTCAAGAGAAAAACAGAGCATTTTGACATGTTAGTCCTTACCTCGTTACACAGAGAATAAGAAATAGAGAGATAGAGAAAGGGATAAATAAAAATTTAATCACATAATTATAACGAGGTAATGTATTTCCAGAGATCCTGTCTAATGTTCTTACTGGGAGTATCTCTGAACACCATATACGGCTCGAATATGCTGAGTGAGATCCGCATATTTGGTGTTCTGCAGCGGTTGGCTGTGGCGTACCTCGTGGCTGCCGGCTTCTATGCACTCACTGCCCCTAAATATTACACACCACCCCGTGTAAGTATATATGTAACATAATCGGTATATTAGAAATCTCAAAGAGTTGACCTAGAATTATACTTTGTGTAAAAATATCAGTTTTAAGTAGTAAATTCAATAAATTTACATGAAAACGTAACATTGTTGCATACAACCGGAGATAAACCTGCTAATTCTGGTTTAATGTAGCGTAGATCCGATTCCTTGCAAAATTAAGAGGCTTATTAATTTTTAAATTATTCAAGTCTATATATTATGAGACTTATTGAATTTTATAGAAAATTGGTCTTTTCATAAGAAAGATTATGTATTGTACCCCCGCTGAAACGTACTCTCTACGTCTCTGAAACGAACTTATACATATTTTGCGAATTTTCATCAATGATTTTTTTGAAAAGTAAATTTAAAAATTTATGTAGTTTTATGCAGAAATATCTAATAATTGAAAAATATAATAAAAAAAAAATTAAAAAATACTCAAATTAAGTAAATATTGTACGTAAATTAAATATTTTTTAGGGGGCGTGCGGTCAAGCACTGAAGGACGTGCTTTCTTGCGTGTGGTGCTGGGTCCTGGCCGGCTTCCTCATCGCCGCTCATACGGCTATCAGCTTTATTATACACGATCCAAATTGTCCTGCGTAAGTTCTTTTAGGCTACGTAAGTTTTTTTTGTGAAAAGTTTATATTCTTTACATGTATTATTCATTCGTTAATTTTCAAGACTACAAGTCTACACTAATACTTTATTTCCTTATCTTAGCTACAATATGAGAAATTCTTCTATTTGACATCAAATCTGATGTCGCTTCTTACTGGACAATGTTATATGTTTAACTTTACCCAATTAAGTTACACATAAATATATACATTATTTCACTATGGCATAACTTACGTTTAAGTATGAATTACAAGTAGAATTTTAACATTACATGAGCAGTGGATATCTTGGACCCGGCGGCAAGCACGACGAGTGGACAGCACCGGAGTGCAGCGGTGGCGCCGCCGGGTACATCGACCGCATGCTGCTCGGCACCTCGCATCTCTTCCAGCGCAGTGACGCCACCACCCTGTATGGCGGACCACCCACTGACCCTGAAGGATTACTGGGTACTTAATATAAACTAAACTGAATTTATTTCAATGTCTCTAGAATTCGGTGGAAAGTGAGGAGTGGAGAGTCTCAACACTTTTTTTTTTTTTTTTTTTTCGCTGGGAAATGCATTTACGCAGACCGCCCATACGGAAGGCGTGCCTTACGGATGAGCGGTACTGTGGGACTCACCGGTGAGACCGATCATACCCACTAAAACCCAGCGGAAACCCTCTCCACCAAAATGAGACGCCGCAGAGGGGGAGTAGAAGACGCGCATAGAGAGTCTCAACACTAGGCTATCTGCACATACGGGATACAGCGTGAATTATAGCTACTGCAGCTATTATTCTAAGTGCTATTAAAAGAATTAAAATAATAGCATTGAAAATATATACTAATATATAACCAATAAATGGCCAAAACAGAAATGCTATCGCTATTTAATAAAGATATATCTGTGAGCGCATTTTTCAACTTATTGTCAATTAAATTAATCAAACACGACATATTAACTAGAAGCTATAAGGTACTGTACGTGTGTTGCAGGGTGCCTGACGTCGGCGGTGCAGGCGCTGGTGGGCGTGCAGGCGGGCGCCACGGTGCTGCTGCAGCGCTCGCACAAGGCGCGCGTGTCACGCTGGCTGGCGTGGGCGCTCGTGCTCGCGCTCGCCGGCGCGCTGCTCGCCGGCTTCTCCAGAGAACACGGCGTTATACCTATTAATAAAAATCTATGGTAATTTTTCATTTTACAAAAAAAAAGTATATCTACATAAATCGTTATTTTTTTCACAATAGAGCGATGTGATTGATATTGTCTTTGACTACTCTCTACTTTCCGTACAATAAATTATTGTATTTTATATATTACGCCTTTATCCTATATTTTAGAGTAATTTAAAATTTTGTAATTTTGCCGCACAATAATATGCAAGAAACTTATGCACTGGTAAATATCTATTATGATATTAATATTGACTGCATTAGTAGATTATTAGATTAGCATAGCAAGCACATTTGCAAATAAAATATTTATAGATGAATCATGAATATTTTGACGGAAAATAGAATATAGTATATTATTTAAGAACTCAATAAATAAATCCCCACAGGTCAACATCCTTCGTGCTGGTAACCTCAGCAGTATCGCTGGCAGTGCTGAGCGTGTGCTACACGCTGACGGACGCGTGGCGCGCGTGGGACGGCGGGCCCTTCCGGGCCCCGGGACTCAACGCCATCGCGCTCTACGTAGGACATTCTCTCTGCGCTCATCTGTTCCCCTTCCACTGGAGGGTACCCTACATGAGGACACATACTCTGAGATTAGTGGAGGCTGTATGGGGAACTGCTCTTTGGGTTATCATTGCTCATATCATGGCCAAGAAGAAAGTGTTCATCACGCTTTGATTTCTATATTCATAGTTTGTGGTAGCATTCATAAATATGCTGGAGATAATGCCTTTCAGAAAACAATAAATTAAACTCGCACAAAAATCTTGCGTATAGCAAGATTTTTTAAATTTTAATTATCGGGAATATTTAAATTTTAAACTACAAACGTATGCAGGTCTGAAGTAAGTCGAGTATATAAGCATATAGCTCCACTGGCACGCCTAAAAGGCATAAAAATGCTTCGTCTCCACAAAAACCGATCCTGAATTTTTATGTTGCTATAAAAAATATACAAAAATTCTTCGATTTTAAGCGGTTAATCTGAATTCATAATCATTCATCATAATTTGCGTAAATATAGACTCAGTAAACGTTTAGGTAAGTTTTTATACTTTATAAATATTATAAGTATGATATTTGCATTTTAATTTTATAATTAAAAATTTGCCAAAAATGTTGTATTAAATATTGGCACATATTAAAATGTAATTTTCTATTTGAATTTTCCAAATGAGAATGGCATTTGTATGTGAAATTGTGATGGTGCGTAATTGGTGCCTTATTTAAGTAAATTATTATTTAAAAAAAAACGATTTTTTTAACGAAACGAAATTATTGCAAGTAGTAAATAACATTAAAATAAGCGAATATATTGTATAATGCCATTTCCATATTATTAGATTAATTAAGTTTTATAAATTAGAATTATTTTAAATATAAATTTTACAGTCATATATTTAAAAATGTTTTAATATATGAAATGGCTTAATTAAGACAATTCTTATCTTATTTGTTTTTATTAAAATTTGTATACAGACGGACATACATCAACAACTAACAAAGACTGACTTTAAGGCTTGTTTACACATTTCTATATAGCATTGTATATTATTATTAGTACAAAGTTTTAATCCAAACAATGAAAATCTTTTTGTATTAGCATTCGGTATTCAGATTAAATTAAATGATCCTGTCTTTTTGTGCATTACTGGCCTAAAATCACTTGGATTGCATTCTATTTGCCTTATAAAAATCTAGTCTAAATTTTTGTACGTTTCAACTGTATTTTATTTAAGCTGTTTAAACAATTTATGTTTGCAAAAATATACAATTTTTAAATAAATGTATTTGTTTTCATATTTTTTTATCTGTTAAAATATTTTATACTAATTTAAATAATTTTTAATTTATACGAAAATTGTTTTATAACAACAATTCAACAATATATAATAAGTATATACTGGAAAAGCCTTTTAAAGATTCGATTTTTAAAATTAGTTGTAAAAAAAAAAATTTAAAAAAAAAATTAAAAAAAATTGTAATTCTACGATTATATTAACTTAATATTTTAGTTTTATATATTTTTTAATTTATATAGAGTGGCATACTTTAACATATTAATTATATCTAAAAGGAAAAAAAATGATAACCGATTAAATGCAATAAATTAAAACATATCTAGATAATTAAAACTAGGTTAGGGAAAATAATAAAACAATCGATGTACAATATCCGACGCTTTATTAGCTCAAGGTGACAGTAAATCCGCAATGTCATTGGAAAAATTATAATAAAAGAAACGATTCAACAAATCATGACTCAAGGTAACAGCGAATAGTTTTAACAAATAAAACTATCAATAAAATTATTACACTTTAATATTAACAAACAACCCCGACACGTGAGTGTCACTTCACTCTCCACCCGCTGACCACGACATGTTCATTCGATATTATTACTATTTTTCTATCTAATCTGCAAAATATAAATAGTTTTAAAATAGCATGAATTTTTAAAGATCTCTAATAAATATAGAATTAACAATAAATAGGTAGGAAAGAACCTAGACGTCAATTAAATTATTATTGACGTCCCTGAGATTAACAGATGCTTTTGTTAAGATATTATAAAGTTTTAAATAGTCCTCTGCCAAATAAATATAGTTATAGCTGTAATTGAATATCAAATGAACGTGTCGCGATCGTCACCCAGTGTGCGGTGCTCACACTAACTAAGTTTGGCATTTAGTTTACAATAATAATGTATTTCATCGATACGATATCGATAAAACTTTACATCGATAAGTTAAATATCAACTACTTTAGTAAATTTATAAGTCGTTTTCGATTAAATCACTCTTTTGTAGACGGTAAATGCCATATTAGGAATAAAATATGTTATATAAAAGTTAAATACTTTCTTTAATATACATATATGCATACAGTACAGCTTTCAAAAAATCACCATTCATTATTCTACCTTAGTTTATGGTAAAATTGATAACCGACAGCGGGTTCAACACTAATGATACTAACTTACTCGTATAGCGACAGACACGTAAAACAGTGTTTATATATATTTCTAAAATTTCATTAGAAAAAAATCTCTTAAAATATATCTCAATAAATTCTTTTAAAAATTATTCCCTTCGAGTCGGGACCGATATATTACATTCAGCGCGATATAAATAGATTTATTCTCTTACACCTAAATAGGAAGAACTTCTAATCATGTAAAAGAGAACATAGTAATTGCACACATAGTTAAATGTAAGATGGACGATTACGAATTATTACTAGAATCGATATATGGCTGTAATAAATAAGTTAACAAAAACAATAATAGTAGTAGTATAATTTCATTGTATAAAACTTTGAAAATAAATAAAATTTGAAAAGACAATTAATTAAACATGACATACAACATCGAGATATTAGATGATGTTGTTCAATCGATACAGATTTCGATTTAATCGTAATCGTCCATCTCTAGTATATACTAACACGAATATGCTGATTGGATGAGTGTAAATATATTCTACATATATATAGATGTTACTAGAATTCCGTCTTGTATTTTTATTTAGAATTCCAAAAATTTTATATAAGTTATATAAATATAATTTGTTTAAACGCTATATCAAATATGTTTTACCAAATAGGTAACAACGAAATCCAGTAACATCCGAACTAAAATGAATGCGATACATTACTCTTAAACAACATAGCAGGTAATGATTTGTACAGGCGTTAGATATTAAGTTAAACGTAAGTACTCGAGCTCACTTTAAGTCACTCATAACTAAAGAAAATGGAATGTTTAGTACATAGAATGTTAGAAACGTGTTGCAAACAAACGTGTTTTGGCAAGACCTAACTGTTCTGCGAGATTCTATGAATAATTTAAGTAGTGGATGACTATTATATTATTGTTAGCGGTTAATTAGCGTTAGTTACGTTACTTTCGTCGAAGGCATGCCATTTGTACTTGTCCAACTATAGAGCAAAGACTAGACGCAACCGAAAAAAAAAATATTTTACACGGTTCAATTAGGTCCGTTAGATGCGTATATCTAAATCTTAAATATGATAAATCTCTAGGACGATACACATTTCGCTATAAATGCAAATTCATGGAATTCAATATAACAGGTAAGGCGAGCCTTACATTATTATGCTACTGCGGAAACATCTCTACACTATCCGATTATTATAGCAGAAATTTACAAAAAAAATATTAATAGTTAAAACTAATTTCATATTATAATTAAAATATTTTAAAAAGATTGTTTGTAGAAACGAATCGATAATCGATTAAAAAATTCGATAGATCGATGCAAGTATGTAACAACACATAGAGTTTTTGCTATAATAAGCGCACAACGAAATAGTTTCATTATACTTTCTCGTCAAATCACAACAATCGACATAAAATTATAAGACCAATAACATGTAGTGTGATCAACAGAACTCAAATTAATTATTATGAAAAGTAAAGCGACGATACGCTTTGGGTAACAATATAATTTTTAACCTAATTGCATATTTTAATAAAAACACGCACAAATCAAGACTTTAATTATACGCCAGTCGGCATTTTAAATATATTACGAGATTTCAAACAACACACGTAAATATCGATATTTATCTAAGACTCAGCACTATTCCCTGTCATCGAGTCATCGGATCGCGATCGATACACATTCTGAGTTTACAAAATAAATACCTAATGTGGCACTCGAAGCTTGCTATACCTAAAACTAGAGGCGGGCGATTGCGAACGATCGTAATCGATTTAATTAAATATTTCAATATAATTAGTACACACAGTACGTAAAACGATATCGATTTATCTTTCATAATCGCCGAGCTCATACCAAAATGCAGGTATACCATATCCAGCACCACAACAATAACTATTTACTAACGAATACAATGAGCAACCATTCTAAACAGTTCTTTCCTTTGGACTTGTGTAAAATTACATCCAAAATATACAAATACACTTCGCTACGGGACGTCGTTGTATAACGGACTTCGCAAACAATATGAGAGCTATCACTTCTCACAGTCTTATATCCTGATCACTATAACGGGCTAATACTGTTACAACTTCTATATAAAACACAGAATTGTCAAGAAATAGTATATATGGTATGAAATTTAAAAAACAAATGTATAAGTTCAAAAGTTTAAGTTTAGGCCTGAGTTAAAGTTAACGTGATCAATTGATTTTAATATGTTCAGAAAGTTAAGTCCCTGTGCAGTTCTGTGGGCGCCGACGTCAGTGACGTCATGGCCAGCGCGGTGACGTCACCGACGTCATCGTCGTGTTGGTGACGTCACTTGCGGACGCCCCGCGTGACGAGCGCCTGCAGAGCCGCCAGCTGGCTCAGAAGATTCGCGTTGGACTGTTCCAGGGTATCCACCCTTTTCCTATAATCTGAGTTTTCAGATACTAAGATTTCTACTTTCCTTTCTAATTGGTCCATGTATTCCTTTTTCTTGCGCCTGCTTTCTTGTGCTGATATCTGTAAAAATAAATTTGAAAATTAATAATTTTTAATTACAATACAACAGTATATGAAACAAAATGTATTTTAAGTTATAATTTAAGCGAAGAAATACCTTACAGTCAGTTAATAGAATTTGTCATTACCAAGTTTGTTTGTAAAGAAATCACCAAATACGTGGGTAGATGTATATTTAGGGAAAATTTAAATTAATTAAAATTGCGACGTTCAAAAGGAAGTTAGTAACTTTGATAAACGTAAAATACCTTATTTTTAATTTTCCTCCTAATTTTCTTAAGAGATTTCTCTTCAGCCTTTGTGAGGGGCAAGCGCGTTGGTACTGGGTAGCCCTCGGCTAATAATGTGCGTTTTTCTTCTTCAGTTAACACTAACGTGCCCGTTGAACCTTTCTGTAAATAAAATAATATTGAATAAACACAAAATATTTAAATTAGTAATGCACTTATAATGGAAAGGGACATCGTATGACTGTAAGCGTGATGGTTGAGGGTTCGACTCCAATTCGGAGAAATGAATCATTTTCCTCCATTTTCACAAGACAAAGCGGCTTTGCATTACGAAACTTATCACACTATATCTCGGATTAGGGAGGAGCATGGAAAACGAAGTACATCGACATAAATGTCACCCTGCCTACTCTGTTATTATGTATGATATAACAGAGAGAAGTTGAAAAAAAGTAATGTGTTAAGTTCATCTAAATCAAGGCGGCGACGTAAACAACGATGGTACCACCAACCAATCCCAATGAAAAAAAAGACAACCACTTATTTCCCTATAAAATCGTATAATTATTTAATTACTATAAACAAACAACTTACCGGTTGACTGCTAATTAGCGGTGTGTTGATCGGCTGTCGTGAGTGATGCGACACGTACAGGTGCGAGCGGCGCGGCGGGGCGGCGGGCGCGGGGGGAGGGGCCGCCTCGTGGGCGGGGGACAGCGCGCCTTCGCTGTCCGACGACGACAGCGACGATGGCGGTGTAGGTGGTAGGTTGAACCCTGCTGTGTTTAGGAGAAATAGTTGTAAATATCGGCATTCAGTACACCATCAGACTCGACTTCGTAAGAAATGCTGAGAATGGCTTGACACTAGGTTACATAATAAGGTTTAAAGTGAGTTTGAAACTAAAAGTTACAGCGTATAAGAGAAATGTATTATGTCACTTGAGGTGATATCATGGTATTATATCTTAATGTCAATAGCCTTTGAAATATTTTATTTGAATACGAATATATATAAGTTTTCGATAACATATATTTAAAAACATACATAATATAACTCTGACGATACCTAAATAAATATCAAGGCGGCGAGAAGCGACAAAAAGTCGACTATAAAATATCAATTTAATTAAAACTTCACAGTTATCAATATGCGCTATCGGTTCAAAGCTGTAGTAAGTAGGGCGGTACCTGAAGTGCCTGAGGACGTGACTTTAATCGACAGCTTGTTGTTGTTCAGGGAGTTGGCGATGCGGGGCGCCGCGCTCAGCAGGAGCTGTGGCACGCCCGCCGCTCCCACCTTCTGTAGGACGGCTTGTGGCATGTGGATTGTACCGGTCTGTATATAGAATTATATCGTTTTATTATTAAATTTATAGGTTTTCTAAATAACATCCTATTGAAGGATCAATAGGAATAGGTTGATTAAATAACATCAAATGAAACCAATAGATATTCTAAATAACATAAAATTGAACCTATAAATTTTCTAAATAACATCTAATTGAACCTATAAATTTTCTAAATAACATCTAATTGAACCTATAGGTTTCCTAAATAACATCAAATTGAACCTATAGGTTTCCTAAATAACATCAAATTGAACCTATAAGTTTTCTAAATAACTTCAATTTGAACCCATAGGTTTTCTCTTTCTATATAAAATTGAACTTGGCTGTTAAATCTTTTAACATACACTTCTTTCAATATATATGACTGTGAAAGGAAAGTGATTGGCATATGGTTATTGAAAATGATTCTATAACAAAACTTAAATAAATAAGCCATATAATACAGGAAACATTTACGCCATGTTAGAATGTTATACAATAATAATAACTATATTTGGTTGAAAAGATTGCGTGGTCTGGTATCTCTGTATCGATCAATTAGTATGCCGATAACTGCTATATAATTCTGAAGAAAATTTGCATCTTTCAAGTATAGCAGCACCTGGTTTTGCAAACTTTTAATACTGTTTATATTAAATCTAACAGTACTACGTACATTCAAAGTATAAAGTCAGCATATTTTTCATATTTTTTCAAGAACAGCAAGTATCCAAATTGTTTTTGTAAGAAAAACAGAAAGGTCTCGTCGATTATACTCAACGTTTCGTTTGCGCTTGTCAGACCACATTATCGAGACCGTAACCTTTTCGAACATGGCATATAAACATATAGGCAGTGTGTAATTACACCAGATCTTAAGTTCTTAAAAATCGTCCATATTTTTTGAGGTCAAATTACAGAGAAAGTCGCAAAAGTAGCGTCGGCTAGTTGAACTTAAGTAACCTTTTACTTAATGCCGAGTCATGGAATTTTGATAGAGATTGGATATGAACTCACGATTACCATTCACGTATCAATTAAACGTGAAGTCATCTTTTGGCTTTTTTACCATTGAATGTTTAAATCAAGCTATCTTTTAACAGCTATCTATCCAAATATCTTGTTAGGGAAATGATGTATAGATTTGTTTTTTTTTCTCTTTTTCATTTAGTGAATTTAAATATACTAACTGATTAATCTACTTTAAATGGTTTTAACCAGGCGTTTGAGGTCAGTCGTGGCAGTGAGGCAGGTTCGATTCCCATTCGAGGAAATAAAATATTGAAAAAAATATTTTCTTCGCTCTGGTAACAAGGCAAAATTCGTCATAAAGTAGAGCGGAGTGTCTTGACACTAGGTTCCCAGGTTCCCTCTGTCTACCTTGCTATGTTCGGGATAGAGAAGAGAAGAGCAGTAGTATAAAAAAAATGTTCAAATTACAACAATTACATTTTTCCTGCAATAACAATTCATAACACATGTAACTCTTACTAAGTAGAACAAGTAATTCATTTGAACCAACAAATTTCCGCGTGACACACTCGCGAGTCGTATAGGTAGTATTACTTTATTTCCGACCTACATCTCGAGAGCGTGTGGTCTAGAACTCCAGATACGTACCGTGTGGTCTATGACGTAATCGACGTGTGTTACAGGCGTGCCTGGCGTTGGTGAAGGGGGACACGATGAAGCTGGCGACTCGGGTTCCGATTTAGGTTCCGCCTTCACTTCTGGGAGGGGTGAATCGCTTGACCGCCGTCTGCTTCTCCACGCGCTTGCTGGTATGGCTGGGTAGCACTCGTCTTCCATGTCTGGAAATGTAAAATTGATATATGAACAACTGATACTAATGAATTTTATGTTTTTATTCAAGTTAGCTTAAAAACATATTTCTTCAGATAAAGGTGATTCAAAATTTTTCCAGAAAATATGTTGCAAGTAAATTTTCATAATAAACAAAAGGTATTTAGACCTTACAATGTTTTTATCTTATTCATCGTTTAGTTAGCATAAATGTATGTATGTGCAGCGAAGCTTATTGCGATATTTCCCATGTGAACCACTACAGGTTTAGGTTTAATTTTAGAATAGACAGACAACGTACGACAGAATTCAAAAAGAATAAAATTAAAAGCTTGTTATTTTGTATTAGTAATAAATGAAATAGTAATTGTTAAACATAATTGTTTCATTTAAAATCTTTTGTGTTCCAACAGTATGTTATTATGCAAAATGTAATTTAATTTTGAAAACTAAAATTAGCCTATATTACAGTTAAATTTAGTTTATTTTAGCGATAAGTGGGTTAACGGCGTTACAGAACCACATACAACTTCGTTCGATTGTCACTTATGAAAGTTAACGTCTACTTTTAGGTAACTGTTGAAGAATCTGTATCGAATCTTCGTTCGAGTTATGCGTTCGTGCGATCAGGTGGAACTGCTGTGTTGAAACTAAGATGTCGGATTGCATGCTTTTACACTTTTAACTGTTTTTGTGCATGTTACGTGAAATAAGATGGTGGTCGAAGTCGATATTTCACTTTTAAGCACATTTTTAGTACTCGTAGTACTTCTTGTGCGAAATCTCTTTTATATATTACGTGAAACATCTAAAATTTTATGTACATATAGTAGTGACCCGCTCGTAATTATTTATTCCCTGATTTGAATTATTTTCGTAATCGTTTTAAAGACAATATCAATACATTGATAGCTAATTCAATTAAACACTATTTTGTAGCAATATTATCGCAGGTGACTTTTTATGAACAGATTGAAATAAAACAAACACTAAATGTTAAGGAAAGCTTCCCAAAATCCAATAGTGAAATCTATTAAAAAATGCATTAAAATCGATTAAAACGTTTGAGTTGTGTTGAGTTTAGTGTGTACAAACGCACAGATAAAGTAAAAAAAATAAAAAAAACATTGTTCTGAGTTCTATTAAGTACAATTAGCCTGTTCAGTAAAACACGCTATACCATAGATACTATACTTAATAGTAAAACAACATAACTAAAAAAACAAAAATGCAATTAAAGAATCAAAATATAATTCATTTAGACATTTCGCAACGAACACATCTGTTTAAAACATAAACATACACAAGTACCTGCAATTAGGATTAGAAACGTTTGTGCAGGCATTCCGTTGCATCACCGTTGTAAAACAGGAATGCGTGATTAACTCGTCAGGCGTCTTCGTTTCAAGTACGATTATAATCGTACTTTGGAAAGTGTTAAAACATCCTTCATTTTATTGGCGGTTGATTAAATAAGTATTTTTTTATTTAATTATAATTAATACTGTATTTACAATTGTGAAGAATAATTAAGTTGTTTTTCATTTTATTTTCCTTTAGGCAGAAGGGGCATTGAGACAGTCCGCTTCCAACTTTCAACGGAATTCTGGAATTGTATTCTGAGTGGCGGAACTTAACGCAGCGCTTTGCCTCGACAGCAAAACGGGGAAATGAAAATATTTAATATTTCATTTCTTCGAGTGGGAACCTGCCGCGGTTACTGTCTCACGCTTGTGCCCCTGCATCACGACCGATCTCAAAACTATTAAATTGATATTTGGTAAACAACTCATATCATATCATCATCAGATATCTTCTTCTTCTTCCTGGCATTAATCCCGGCTATTACCAGGGTCATATCATCATCAGATATATTGGTAAAAAAATAATGTTGTGGACGATTGAAGGACAATAGAAATCGATATCGAAACTAATATTTTCCTAATTACTTTAAATCGGATCATAGACTTATTTATAAACGTAAATATATTGTCAAATATACATATATTTGTATTAAATACATATATAATGAGTGATTCATTTAAACTTATTTATAGAAACAACCAAGTGCAGATAATGCTTTTGCAAATATTGTTTCGTGTTTGAGTTTATTATGAAGGTGCGAGTAGTCACTCGGGGCTGTTTACTTATCTAAATTCATTATGATGGGTTTCTTATCAGTTATCATTTATCAATTAGATTTAATTACGGTCAACGTATATTAGTTGTTATGTTTCAAGAGTATTAAAGAGGTAAAGTAGTTTATTAATACTGAATTCCATTGTTTTTATTTATTAATTTTAAATAATGACAGCACTTAAACGTGACAAGAGTGGGTTCGATTTCCACTCGGGGAAATGAAATATTAAATATTTTTGAATTTCGTTCTCGTAACGAGGCAAAGCGGTGGCGTCTCAGGTTCCCCCTGCCTACCCTACTATATGCGGGATACCGCATGAAGCATGAAGCTAAAAAACAACAGTTAATTTCACAGTATTAACTCACAAAGATTTTATTTTTATTTTCTTATATCTTATCTGAGCGTACGTGATTTTGTTTCAAAGAATATTTAAAGGTATTTTCCTTGTAAGGTTATAAAATAAATATAAATACATAAGTTAATTTACATGAGTGAGTTTCATTCGATGTGGCCAAATAATATCTAACACTTGTCCAGCATCCATTCATCTTGATAGTATTTGTTAGGATTCGTTAAGATCGTGACAGGTTTATGTTTTTGATGGCGACATGGCAGCGGTCGTCGAACTGAGACGTCTTGCGAGTTGCGGATATCTATTATATTATATAGAAAGTGATAATAATTGAGTTAGCGTTTAAATGTTAAAGCGTTTATTTACGAATATAATTTGAATATAAATGAATGTCAACGACATTTAAAAAGATTTACTTAGTTCCAGTGGCCCACGCGTGGCTTCGCCCGCTTGTAATTTGTACTAAACATTTTTTTATTTTTTCATCTCAATTATTTGTACGTGACCTAATAACATTATCGTTTTAAATAGAATATTCACATATTGATAGTTAAAGTTTTAGCCAATTCAATTGAAAAACTTATTGTAGCAATATTCTCGTATGCAACTTTTTATATTGGCATAACTTTATTATTAGTAAACCGATTGAGATAAAACAAACACTAAATGTTAAGGAAATTTGGAAAAATCAAATAGTGACTGCATTTAAATCGATTAAGCCGTTACTGAGATTAGCGTGAACAGACAAACAGATAACAGACATAAATAAAAAAGAAATCGTTCTATTACATTATTAAGGCCCTCAAAAACATTTTTTCTTATTAATAATACAATTATAAATTTTTACAGTTCTGTAAAAACCGTAGTTATATTCAACTAGTTAATGAACAATTTTTCAAGATATTATCTTTTTATTTTAAATTTAAAAACATTTAATTTGATTAATCCTATATATGTAGTCAAATATTCATAGCTAACAGTAAATACAGTTTATGTAAAATAAGGACTTTTAGAGTACTCGTATCATGCGCGAGTCGTTTGCTCGTAATTTACATTGTAAAAAGCGGGCGCGCGCCTCACATACGAATACCTTTCACCGAAATCAGATATAATTTATACGGTGGTAGGTGCTCGTGATTAAATTAATGGCCGAGCAACGGTAAGTGCTAGGTAAACTGACGGACAACGCCAATTTGGGCCACAATTATTATGTATGTATATACGAGTATATAAAAATTGCGATTTTACTGGAAATTTTAAATAATTTTGTAGTTATTTATTACTGCGTTAAAATACATAATATTTAATGTGTTTCCGTGATATATTTTGGAGATTCCTTCTTTGTACATCGATAATTACTCAATATTACGTATTATACCGTGGATTCCTATTTATTTCTACCAGAATTACTCAATTGTTAAAATATTTAAGTTGAAATAAAGTATGAAAGTTTTTGAATTAAGAGGTCGTAGTGACGCAAGGGCCCAACCGCGTGACCATAACACGACAGTTGTAGGCTCGATTTCCACTCGGGGGGGATGAACTATTATTTATCAATATTTTAATTTCCTCGCTCTTGTATGAAGGCTTTTGACTTGCGGCACAATGCCTCGATTTAGGCGGAAAGTGGGGAACGGAGTGTCTTAAGTTAAGACACTAGGTTCCCTCTTTTTACCCAGCTATATCAGCGTGAAGGTGAAAGAAAGTTATGGAATTAAAATACTTAAAATTTTGACAGCATTCAATCGTTAATCGGACTATATAAATAGCGATGGAGTGTATATAATATTTAATCTATTGTAAAAGGTGTGATAAAACATAATAAAAACGTCGAGTTTGTATCATGTACATGAATTTAAAAGTAATTGTCCAATAAAACGTCCACGACTCCATCATAAATCAAGCTTACGTGCTGTAAAGGACGTTGATAGTCGGTTCGAGTTGAATTTTGGATAGCTCAACTAAATATGTAAATTAATTTAAATTGAAACCCTTTTTTACGTTTTATTCGAGCATAAAAGCATTATATGAATATCGTATAAACTAAAAGTAAAATGCATCTTCTTAATCATCGCCATTTCTTTTAGTCCCTTCTTAAGCTAGTTTTTCAAAATTTAAGAAATTATAAATTAAACAAATATACTCGTACAATACGAGATCGCCGTGAGCTAGTAGCACAACGGTGAGATTCTAAGCACGATGGTTGTGGATTCGGTTCCCACTCGAGGATTAATTATTATTTATTAATTCCTCGCTCTCGTAACAAAGCAAAGCGCCCCGTTGAGTTCCGCCACCTCAACAAGCAATGCCTTTAAACTTCGGCGATAAATGGAGAACGGAGGGGTTTAGGTTCCAAGACATTAGGTTCCCTCTGTCTACCTTGCTATACGCGGTATACGGCGAGAAGGTGAAGAAAAAAACAACTTCACATATTATAAGAAATAGGTATCCTAACAATCAAAAAGGCCATTCACAATCAATTTCGGGTAATTTACGATAAAAAAGCATTAAATACGCATTAAGGAACGTGTTCACTATGTTTCCTACAGATAATAATCGATTTTTTATCCGATAAAGTTCATTTTATAATTAATTTTATCATCGATTCCTTATAATCTAACTCACATCCGAAAGATAGATAAAATTGATAATTATAATTTGTTATTACTTTTAAACGTTTGTATTTTATGTTATTTGCAGCTGAGAAATTACTTTAATTTAATAGTTAAAAAGACTTTGAATCTAATAAAGCGATTTATCGTTGTAAGTAGTTATTTAGCCTTTGAAAAAACAGCGTCTGTTTTGTCGATCAACAAAAATAAGTGAATAGAACTACTCGCAGCTCTCTTGTAATTTAAATTTAAGAATGTATAATAATATTTACTTTATGTAATACTAAAATGTTGTTTTCCTACACAATGTCGAGCAATTGTTAGACTTGATGTTGTTCAGGGTTCAAATTTAGACAAAGTTCATAGTTAAGTTGCAGAACCCCAAGCAATGTGGTTTTGATTTAAAAAAGAAAATATTTCTAATTTATATTTAAGATTTAAAATAATAATATTATATGTATGCACTCGTATATATAGTTATCAAACTTAGTCAAACAGTTTAAAAATATCCTACTGTACTTTTGAATGGATGTTTACATAGTAATCGAATCTTTATTGATTATAGCATAGTTACTACTAAACCTGCGGAATTATAATGGTACTATAAAATTATATTAGTTCTACATTTGACATTTAGCTCTAGAGCAGAAATTCCATAGGAACAATGCAAGCGAAATCCACTAACTATGAGTCATGTTCTCAAATGTATTATTAATAGACTCCAAGCCAGTATTGGTACTTGGTATGTATGATAAATAATATGTTTACTTAGAATTTGATTTAATAATCTGTTGATATAATCTATGTAAACAATTATAATTAAAAACATTAATTTTATCTACACATAAAAATTGTACCAAAACAAGATTAAAATTATGCTTGGTTTTTTTAACGACGAAAATTTAAGTTTATTTTTATTTTAGGAAGCCAAATCATTATCCATCCATACCTATATTATAAATTCGAAAGTAACTGTCTGTCTGGCTGTCTGTTTGTCTTTTACGCAATCAGGGCCAAGCCGCTAATTTAATTGTGATAAAATACTCATATAGAGATACTTGATGGTCTCGGGATGAACATAGGATACTTTTTTTTCTCATATTTGTAATATTTTCGATATATACCAGTATATTAAAATACTTATTAATTTGACATGCAATTTATTCCGCCATGTTAATAACAACCGTCGCGTTGCTAAGCAACGATTTGCAAAGTTTGTTGTTAGAAAACGTCATCCAAAATGAGCTTGCTTAACGCATCTCTCTATTGAAAACTGAAAATAATTTTATAAATATATTTAATAAATATTCGTATAGTTCAAGCGGGCGTAGCCGCGTTCGGGTCCACAAGTGTTTATATAAAAAAAATTGTAACAGTCATTTTCGTTACATAACATTTGGTACTGTTTGAAAACAAACGCTTATCGTTTAGATAGCGTTATCTCCGTCAGATTATTATTATTATTAGGTACTTGCTAATAAGATCACCCAATATTAGTTTATTAAAAAATATTATGTTACTGTCTACGAAGTATGAAAGAGTAGAATATTTTAATATTTATAGGAATATTTTTTTGGGCACTGTGGGTGTAAACGGAGCCTAACGCCGCGTTTTAGCCAATTTCAATTGTTCCCGTTCAACGTTCACGTTGAGACAAAAGACAAAAAAGATTATTTTTTTAATTTAATATCTTTAAAGATATAGAAAAATATATTTAAATAATAAAGAGTTGGTATATTCAACTGTCTCGATGAAGCTTTTTCTAATTCAGTTCTAAAATATCATTATAGTGTGATGTTAGATAGATCTATATTCTATAGAAACCCCGCGGTGCATTTTATTGTCTCTTTGACAAAAGATTATTGGTATTAGATAAGCCCGCATTATTCGTATAATATATATCATTTATTATATTAACTTTCGTAATTATTTTGAAATTGTACTATTGTATTTAAAGTAGCTATATTGATTTTAATTAAATTCTGTTGCAAATTTTAATTATTTGACAATTCGATTTGGAGAAATGTTTGTTTTTCTTTCGTTTTCCTAAAGCTTGGAGCTGAAGGCTTAATGGAGTCCCGTTAAGTAAGATTGGTTTTGTATTATATACATATCTCTAAATGACTTGAAGTTAAATATAGAATTGCATCCGCATTTTGCAATGCATGAGAATATAAAAAATATGTAGATTTTAAAAAAATCAGCCTTATAATATAATTATATATGTTACAAATATTTATTCAAATATTTTAATTTGAAGTTGCAAAGCGGACTTACAATAACAGGTATAGTTTTAAGTTATGACGTAAGTAAAAAAAAATCAGCTTCACGCTGTATCCCGCACACAGCAGGGTAGGCAGAGGGAACCTCCGTTTCCCACTCTCTGTCGAATTCTGGAGGCATTGCGTGTTGAGTGGCAAAACTCAACGCCGCGCTTTGCCTCGACATTAGAGCGAAGAAATGGAAACGTAAATAAATATTTCACTTCCTTGAGTGGGGATCGAACCCACGACCGTCGCGTGCCGTTGCGCCTCGACGGCCTCTATGACGTATGTATTACTTAGATTATTTAGTTACAATATTTCAAAGCGGTATGTTTGTATACGATACGGATAATCCTAAGACCGAGATAAAAATATTTATCTGTATGATTTTATTGCTAATGCCGATTCGGTATAATGTTCTCAATATTGAGTTTAGCCCGACTTATAGATTATAGAAGCTAATTTATCAACAGGTACTATAATAGTGTATTTTTTTACATTTAGGACTTAAGAACTTTTTTTTTTCAGCTTCACGCTGCATCCCGTACGCAATAGGGTAGGCAGAGGGAACCTAGTGTTGAGACACTCCGTTCTTAACTTCTCTCAAAATTTTTCGAGTTGCGTGTTGAGTGGTGAAACACAACGACGAATCTTTGCCTTGGTGACAGAGCGAATAGTGTGTCATATCCTCGAGTGAGGATTGAACCCACAAACGTCACGTTACAATCATACAGTTGTTATGCCCCTGCGCCACGAAAATAAATATTTTTCTTACTTAAACGTCATTTTATCGAAAACAATATTCATTAAATTAAACATGAAACAACATTATTTTTAAAGTAAGTATTTAAATACGCCTTTATTTATTGATTAATTTAGTAGTTCGTTGAATATACTGACGATTTGGTTCTAAATCAAAATGTAGGTAGGTATTGATGCGTAAGTGAAACATTTAAATATTCACAAAAGCATTGTATTAGTCAGCAAAACGTGATTGTAACTTAGTTTTTACGCGGATTTTGTAAAATCCGTTTATATATACATAATCACGCACTCACGTTCGTTTATGAGAAGCATCATTGATAATCAGATAAATGAAGAGATACGTTTTGGAATTAAAAGTATTCATTAATACTCTTTGTAAAATAATTATTTTATGTTGAATAATATAATAACATACATATATTAGAGGCCAGTTGTGGCGCAGAGGAACAAAGCGTGGCTGTAAACACGACAGGTTGTGATTTCGATTCCTACAGGAATGAAAAACAGGAGAAAATGGGATATTTAATATTTTCATTTCTTCTCTCTGGTGTCAATGCCAAGCGGCGTTGAGTCCTACCATTAAACACGCAATGCCTTCAGAATTCACCGGAAAAATGAGAAACGGAGTGTTTTAACACTAGGTTCCCTCTGCGTACCCTGCTGACGGGATACAGCGTGAAGCTTAAAAAAATAACTATTTAAAAAAACAATCTAGATTAAAATGTAGTGCGATAAGATAAAGAGATAGATTTTGAATGATAAATTAAATATTAAGATAACAGTAATAGAATTAATTGAAATAATATCATTTTGAGCATATCTGAATTAGGTGTTTGTGGTTCCAACATTCAAATGTCACTCACCGTTTAAACTGACGCCTAAGAATTGCTTCTTAAGAAAAACCAAAGAACTTAAAAGGCTATTTCATTCAAAAATAAAGAACCAATGAATCATACCATCGACTTTGGTGTGGTGTGGCGAGGGTGGCGCTGACTCCACATCGGAGTGGAGGCTGTAGGAGTGTTCTGTCTTTATGGGCGCGGCACCTAATGCAGCATCTGTCATCAACCTGTCGTGTAACACTACACCCAATTTGGAATCCCTTTCTATCATCCAGTCGCCCAAGTCTGAGTCCTCGTCCAAAACATCTTGCATCTCCTGTAAGAGATATATTTTTATGAGTTTTCGTTTACGTTGACACAAGTAGATACGTCCTACATTATTTTTCAATTTTTTAGTAGCATTCATATATTAGTTTACATTACTTGGTGATTATTGACTTTTCTCATTGGAATGTTTAATATAGGTACTTGTAATTAATAGGTAGTCCAATATACGTATGTATAATTATAATGATAAGTAATCAATTCTTGTAAATTGAATAGAAAATACGTAAAGGTACCTACAACTTTTATATTATTGTCTTTGTACTCGTAATGCCGAAACGATTTATGATTCAGATTAGTTGATTCATACGAAATATGTTGTGATAATTAAAAACTTTACAATCTAAACCTATTAACAATATATATATCTGTAAGTGTAATTATCAACAAAAATCTTGTTATACCTATGTATAAGAGACGGCTTTTAGGTACTTTATTCAAATAAAACGAATTGCTCAATTCAATATGAATATTTATTTGGAATTCAATAAATAATGATGAAGTCACGAACATAAATACATAGTACACACTCGCGTTCGCAGAAAAATACGTAGCTCCATAACATAGGAGGTCAATAGCACGAACTATTAATTCGCATCTCTAGCTTCGCGGCGCTCACCTTGGCCGAGAGTAAATAGAAGTTCGGAGGCGGAGGGAGTAAACGTCCGCCAAACGCGGTCAGCGACCCCAGAGGACGCCCGCCGACTGCCTGATGAGCAAAACCACTTGTTGCCTGATCTCCACTGCCTAATTCGTATTATACACGTCGTAGGCAGTTGAGAATGTTTAGCGGGCCTTGCCCGAGTCGAGATTGTGGATCGTGGACACGCTCGCGTAAGCGCATTGTTGGAAAAATGTTTTCACTGTTTCTATAATCGCTGTCTATTGTTTGCTTCATACACTCGGTCTGTAGTACGATTTCGAGCTATCTAGAATTTCAAAAGGCTAACAAAACGGACCGCGCCAGCCGCTATGCCTATATAAGCTGAAGAGATTACCTATTATGCCTTGTAACTGTAAATTAATTTGAAATCCATTGTAGTATTGGCATAGAAAGGTTCCTTCGTTAGGTGAAATGCACAAAGACATTCTTTAGTCTAAAGATATATAGAATTAATTTGGTATAAGCGACGGGGGTATTGTACTTTTAGCTTGCGACGCTTCATAGCTGGCGCTGCGCTGGTGGGAAATACCGACCAGTAAATTTTAAATGACCAGATGGACGTGATGGAAATTTAAATAGCAATCGGAATGTTTGTTGTTTATTGGTGAATGGTGAGTGTACGTTATTTGGTGAAACTGGGGGATTTAAATTTTCTGATAGACATTTTAATATTAATAATGACTACTACCTAATTGTAAAAAACGTTTAAATAATAATTAATGATAGTATTCATGTAACTATACAAAATAATTAGCTACCGCTCTATTATAGACAAGAAATTCTAAGCAAAAAACAAGATTTTTTTTTATTCTTCCAATAATGAAAATTCTATGAATCTGATGTTTCTGTACAGCGGGTAAAAATCGATTCGACTGCGCAACAATGGAAACAAGACTCGAACCTAGAATTAAGTAATTAGAATCTCATTTCGAAACGAGTTATTTAATTATTTCACCATTACAGTGTGTTTTCGCTGGCTCGTCAGCGCAGTGCATGCATCAGTGGGCCCAATTAGAGTTGACGTAACATCTCGATAATCATACTTCACTTTCTATTCTCTGCAACTTTTAAGTTCACGACCTGCATTTTTACTTCCTTTGACTAAATTAATTATTTTGCATAAAAAATACGTAAAAAAATAAAAAATATAACCAAGAATTTGTATTCCTAGCGAGATAATTAAAAGCTGAATTCAAAGGGCGCAGGACCGGACGGATTGGCAAGCATTGGGGGAGGCCTATGTCCAGCAGTGGACTTTAAAAGGCTGATGGATGGATGAATTAAAAGCAAGAGAGTTATAAAAAGAAAAGGTTGACATGTTGAACAAATATTAAGAATTGCTTATGCATCTATAAAGTATATAGAGAAATTAGAATAACTTGAAATATTTTTTCCGCCTGTTAAGACCATACAAAATTTAGCAAGCTAGTGATGTGCTTGTAAACAAGATTGCTAATTTTAAACAGAAGAAATATAAATAGTTAGACAGTGCATATAACATGTCTGTTGCTGTTTATTGTAAACAAATAATAAAGAGCAAATATTATACATTCCCTGCTGTGTATAAATGATAATTAACAGAATATAAGCAAATAGTGATAAGCGAGTTATTCTTCAAAAAATATTACCAAATTAAAATTATGGATAGTGATTTTGTTTTTTTATTTAATTTGTAATTTATTGCTGGGTCAAATCTCTTAAATAAACATTATCTTCGCTGTATAACTACTAACCAAATTTAATTCTAATCGAACCCGCGACCAGCGCGTTTATAAATATTCAGATGATGTGCCACTTGTGGCGCACAATAGCTTAAAATATACTTTTATTGTATCAATTAAATTTAAACGTCTTATAAGTTACAACTGATGTTAATGACTTATTCCATTGCATTCAATTCTTGTGAATTTATTTGTTTTGTAAGGAAAATATTTATATTCAATTACGGGGACTCCCCGGGCCCCGCTCTGGTGAACAAAGTCCAATAGCAATATATAATATTTTTATCTATAATTAATAAAGAAAACAAAAACAAAAAAAAAATATTGAAAGTCGACTGATAAGAGTTAAATGTGCAATAAAAAAAAATATTTGCGCGTGTAAGTTACGTAACTATACGCTGTAACAATAACGTTTAAAACAATAATATAGACAATACGGAGACACAGGTCACAACGGTCTTTGTTAACAAAACAAGTAGACTAATGAAAAGATAATTAACAATGTATGTATGCATATGGGTGAAATGATAATAAGTTGCTCGCCGCCGTGATACGTGCTTGTTATGTCTTACTTTCGCCGTAAGTGTGGGTTCACATTTGAAGACATATTTATTAATTTTGCAGTTTCAAACCCGGTTTCATAAGTTGAATTTGCAAGAGTAAACTGCATATTTATACGCGTTGTCTTAAAATAGAGGGAAAATCTTGACATGGAAAAAAAAATATTGCCTCAAATGGGTATCGGCCCCCAACTATCATATAAAACAACAATTCAGACGTTGTGCCACTGCGCTATATATAATCTGTGTTTAACAGTAAACAAATTGGATCTATTACCAATGCCTACAAATAGACAAAGAGTGGAGATATACATACTCATTTAGATATGATCTTCTCTATTTACTGAAAGTGTGAGGTATTTGTAAAAATAATAAGTTTAAAAAGTGGACCTTTATTAAGTAAGCCTTTGCTCTATTTTACTATATCTGTAAATAACAAAATATACAGAAAAATATATTATTGTGACATTTAAAAATTTAACAAAAATGTCAATCAAACCAATCAAGCAAAAAACTGAGTAATCGAAAATGGTGTACGAATATGACTTTTACAATGCACTTTTAAGTCTTTATCCTTATAGAAGCAGAGGCCGTTTTATTTTTACAACTGCAACTGACCTTTATGTGAATGTTATTTTTTATATGAATTACGTAGATCGAATGCAATCCACTCGCGGTGGAGACACCGAGAAATCGTTATTGACGATGAAATTATTAATTTTATAGTTACTAATTTGTAAATATTTCAATTTAAAATACTCTTAAAACGTCAATCGATTATAATTACGTGCATTTATTAGCGATAATTGTTTAAGTACTAACTAGAAGGTTTTTTCATAAAAATATTTTAATTAAAGTTATAAGTACACTATACTTTGTTTTATAATGTAACATCAAGGATTTTCAAGGTAGACTTCTACAAATTATAATGGCATAACTCAAATCATGCAACATGCACATCATAGTAATAAGTAGGTATGTAAAATCTGTATAAATTATTTGAGGTTAAGCGAGCTACTGTAAACACGACAGGTTGGGGGTTCGATATCCACTTGAGGAAATAAAATGTTTATTAGGTATATTAATTTTCTCGCTCTGGCAACGAGGCAAAATGCGTTGAGTGCGCGCTATGCCTTCAGGATTCGGCCGTGTCTTATCTGTATCTTAACACTAGGTTCCCAGGTTCCCTCAACATACTCGTCTATATTCGACATACAACATGAAGCTAAAAAAAAGATTTTTTTAATAAGTTGAAAAACAATAATGTGTATAAATTACAATTAAAAACTAGTGTTACTTCGAATGTTTCTATTAAGAAATTTTATTACTAAACGGTTTATTTGTTCAGCTTCACCGTTCAATTCGTAAATTCTTGATGAACGAGGAAAGAGCATAGCATTTTTTACTATAAAATATGTAATTTTACAATCGGAAATAATAATAGCACAACTGAAAGAATAGTTAAGTATAGACAAGACTGCTTAATAATTATATAGGTAGTAAAGCAATTTCATTATACAGACCTATTTCTAACGATAATACCCTTTTATAAATTTATAGTTCGGTCTATTAACGAAACTACGAGTTTCACGCTCAATTATATAAAATAACAAAAATAAAAGATATAAAAATAGTTACCAATTCCTATTTCATATTTTAAACATAGAGATATGTATATACAATTAAAACTCTTTTATTACTTGTTATTTGACTAAGTCTTCAAAACTTGTAATTTTAAAGCTTCTTTCTTATTTACTAACTAATATAAAACAAAAATCCTTACGAAAATATTGCAAAAAAAACTATACAATTTCAACAAAACCTATTCAATTAAGCTTACATAAGTTCCAAAGCTCAACTTTGATATATTGAGAAACTTACATACTACAGCTAATCTATACATCAATATGTGCATACTGTCGCAACTAACTAGTTCCGACCGACACCGCACTTGCATAATAATAACGAACTGATAATGTCACTATAACCCAATTCCAGCATCATTCTCGCCTTTATTGTAAAGGCTTATTAAGAGCGAACGTTGATAAGTATGTATAGATCTATGTTTATTGTAGATAAGTATAGCTATATGTTTAATTCTTATTGCAAAAGGACTTGTGAAATTAAAATCCGCTACTCTATATCTCGCACATGGCAAGGTAGGCAGAGGGAATCTAGTGTTAAGACACTCCGCTTCCCACTTTCCGCCGAATTGAAAACTGTTCATATAAAAACTTCAGTGAAGCTATTTTTTGTTGATAATATATAGCCCCAAATATTTAAACATTTATCAAAAATACGATATTAATATTATTACTCTGTTCCAACAAAATTTACAGGATTTCCTTATTATAAAAATAGACTTGTTGCATAGCGAGTAGTTATGAGTCATAAATTTTGCAGTAAATATTATCTAACAAAATAAAATTAGGTTTGCTCGTAAATATATTCTCCGGGTATATTTATGCCTTTACATATATTACATGTATTGATATTTTTAAAAAATATTCTTCCATCTTTCTAAACTACATATAGTATTGTTTTCTGGTTGACTCTAGAAGAAAAATAGAAAAAAAAAGTGAATGAACGTTAAATATTTCAACAAATTTCACAACAAGTCTTGGAAAATAAAGAAATCAACATTTAAAAATAACATACAAAAATAAATATACATGAATATAATTTTACTAAAAAAAATTTCATCACCAACAATCGAATTAACTAAATAAAATCAATAAAAATGTAAATCGTTTTTACCTTGAATCGGTCGATACGATATATCTTAAGATACAATCTCTTGAACAACCATTACATCTTGCGATTGGAGAAGATCGTGAAACTTAACAATTTGTACGTGTATCTAGAATTCTAGACAGGTAATTCCTAAGATCTCTTATTTATTTGCCATTCTGTTTGAAGCTATAGTTATAGACATAGATTTACGCTCTAGTCATAGATTTTCAAATAGAAAATAACGATTTGTTTTTTGTCAACTGCTATCTCAAATATCTACAAAATCTTAATATTAAGAGCTAGATATATTTAACGATTTAGTTTTATTATTTAACATATAAATATAAGATACTAGCGGCCCGCTCGCAGTTTCAGCCGCGTTATCTATGTTATTATTAATTTCTGTTTTCTACGTCCTAGTGACGTCTATGCAAAATTTGAGACTCCTAACATTTGTAGTAACGAAGTTTCATACAAACTTTCGACCCCAAAAACAACCCCTTAGAAGTCGAATATTGCAAATTCCCGTCTTAGCGAGCACCTACGTCCTATAAATAACTCCTATGCAAAATTTGAGATTCCTAGCACATGTAGTTTCTGAGATTTCGTGATGAGTGAGTGACCTTTCGATTTTATATATATAGATAAATAGATATACCGAAACTGATATGGAAAATAATAAAAAAATAGTAAATGATAAGTCATTCATATATACAGAAGCGACACCACAGTACAATACAATACAAATAAGCAACAAAGTGGTCACCTACTACAAAGATAGATATAAATTAGTCATTCCATTCAACAAGTCCGATTAACCATACTGAACTTTACAACATAGTTCCATTGTGAAGAAGCAAAAATAGCGTCCCGTTATAATAACTGGTTCGTAATAATAATATTTTTATTCAACAAACCTTTTACAATTAACTGATTGTATAGAGTTATATTATTTTTAGTTTTGCTTCTCGCTGTGTCCCGCACATAGCAAGGTAGGTTTAGGGAACCTGGGAACCTGCCGTTAAGACACTACGTTCCCGTAAGATATTTCCATGCAATGTTGGGTGGAACATGCAATGCCTCTCAATAATATATTGATAGTCGTTGATAGAATTCTTTGGATCTAAAGTAAATATTAAAGATGTGTACTTTATATTAGCAAAATATCTATTGATTTCACTTTAGCTTCATTTATAGCAGAAATTATTGTCTGAAATTATATTACAACTAAAATAGGCTATGCTAGCTACAACTAATTTATTATCGATTTCAGGCAGTTAATTTCAAGAACGCATTTTTATCTATTATCTGTAATTTACTTGGCATTTCAAACAAAATATAAAAAAAATAAGTAAGTGTGGGATCGTAAATCAATTTAATTGTATTTAAAGCCATTCAAATGATAATTGATGTCTTTGTTAGGTATAGTTTTATTATAAGGCATCTATAAAACGTTCTTATAGCTCGAGCGGCCACTTTATTAAATAATTACGTTTAATATGTTCACAGTTTGACATAATAGTGCGGTGCGAGTACATGAAATTACACTCTGTCATCGTCTAGGTCATGTTTCATAGTATAAATAGACACATTAGGGATGTACCACTTTACTTGTGTTGTACGTGCTTACTTTTTTACATTTTTTTTACATGTGAAGTATATTTTCCTTAATAATTTAGTGTAATTTTTTTGTTATTGTCTTCTCATTTTAGAGATATTATGCTTTTGATGTGTTTTGTCTTATACAAATAACAAATAGCATTTGAATCCATAACCGTGTATATAATATGTTTAGTTTCCTTTTTTTTAGCTTCACGCTGTGTCCCTCTATGAAGCAGTGAAGGCAGAGGGAACCTAGTGTTAAGACTTACCGCCGAATTCTGGAGGCATAGCGTGTTAATTGGCGGAACTCAACGCCGCGCTTCACAACACCAGAGCGAAGAAACGAAATATTTCAAGTCCTTGAGTAGGAATTGAACCCACAACCTGTTGCGTTTACCTTACATCATAATTATGTTTTAAGCTTGAAATATAATTTTGAATTAAGACTTACATATCTGATAGCCACTCTACGTCAAACCAAACACCATTAATCAATTTGCACGCACTCCATTATACTCCTTTTATTGCATTGTTCGTTTAAAAAACATACGCTAGCGATAAATACGCGATTTGTTTCGGCTATTTCACTTGAAATATTGTGGCTTATTACTCTATTGAGATTTCTATACATTCTTTTCAGTACTTGATTTTCCGTTTGTTTGTAGGTATCTATATACTATACAAAAGTCCTTCGGGTTTTACAGTTAATTGCTTTGTAATGTAAGTAAGATAGCTGTTTTCTGTTCGGTCTTTATTTTAAGATGTCTGCAAAGTTTTTCAGTTTACCTTGCTAGTTTTGAAACTCGAAAACATGGTTAAATCGACATCAATAACAATCATTGTTAAAGTGTTGAAAAACTTGACAAGTATTAAAATTAAGTAAATATTGCCATTACTAAGTACATATTGTTAATGAAATAGATATTGCATTTAATTACACAAATCTAGAAATATATCATAAAAAATGGAATTTAATAAAAAACCTGTTGCTAGTAATGTTACATTATTTTCGTAGTCGGTATTCCCTTTTTAGACGTCTATTTCTTGCGCTGAAGTGAATGTCTCATGAAATATCAACAGCGCGGGCGCAGGAATGGGAGCATTTTTTGTGAGGTCTACTTTCACCAGCCGATAGTGGATTCGCATCCGGTTCAAGTACCGTTTGTATCGGCTATTATCTTGATCATGCATTTGGAGTTACCAGAGATAGGTTGTTATATATGTGATATCTCACGTAATCACGGAAGCTGGACAAAAATGAAAACGGCCCGAAATTTTATATTATAAATTTGTAGTTTTATCCGTTTTCGAACGTCATTTTAGTTTTTTATGAAATATTTACCGTTGGTATGTTAATGTTACGTTCCAAAAAAAACGACATTCTGAAAGACAACATTTAAACTTGGCTACGTCAGTTAAATAGTACCTAATATAATAATATATTTCAATATTAACATAATTTAAAGAAACTCCAATTACTAAAAAATATAAAAAAGACGTTTATATAATTTTAAACAGGTATTAAGTACAAGTTATTTCAAAAGAACATTTGATATTAGCATCTGACGACAGCTTCGCTTACAAATTCAACTGGAGATGGCCATTATGCTTATTAAAGTACTGAGCTTGTACCATGCATTCTGCATAGTGCATGTGCTATCACATGTTGCAAGTGGGCCATACAGTTTGCACGAAATAGGTCAAAGCATAATAGAGCGAATGTCTTGAGAAATTTACACTACACAATAAGGCGCATGTGTCATAAATCAGTTTTATCGATACAAGCACGAATTTAGTTCATATTTTAGCTAAATATACTTTTGATGTCATACTGTCGTTACAACATGAAGTAATAAAATATATAGTTATAAAATGTAAATGTTTTTGCGAATTTACGGACTTTCTTTCGTTTTTTTTTATATATTTGATAGGAAGTGTTTTACAAGTAACCTTACCTCAATTACTTTTTGGTGATGATTCATGTTATTAAGTTATTATACATGATGATTTACTTAATTAATTAAATCAATGAAAAAAAAATAGAATAAAAGCTTACGCAACCATATCCCGTCTAGACAATAGATGGGTGGAATAATTACTGCTAGCGCCAAACAAATTTCATTACGGTTCATTCTCCTCGAGTTGCTAACCGAAATATATATTCAAAAGTCATATGTGTCGCTACAGTTACGTGCACAAAAATATATTACCAATGAAAACTTATCTAACAAATTAATTTAAATATAACGAGCGATTAAAAACTGCAAAAAAAAAATCTAAATTTTCTTTCTATATAATAAAAAAAATCACTTGTAATATGTTTTCCAGTTTGATATCGCTTACAAACCACTCGACGCCATGCCGAGTTCATATTGTAGAGAAAACTAGAAAAGCTTTTATAACAGTGTTATAAATGAAACGTTACATATCACTAAGCACGATTTAAACGTTACGTTCACAACGTTATACAATATTTATGAACAATGAAAGTATTCATTTAAATACAAGCTGTACTCCCTAATTGCAAATGACTGTAGCCGTTACCTAAAATAGCTATAAAATTAAAAAGTTGCCGAAAACAACAGTTTTGTTTATTTTAATATGAAAAATATCTAAATTGACTTTCGAATTCAAATTGAGTCTCTTCATTTTTATTGCCGGCTTCGTAGAACTGGCTAAGAAGTTTCATGAGAAAAGAATGTTTGGACACAACAATGAAAGACCTTTCTCTTTGTACACTATGAATATAAATTGAGCTTCACACTTGGATGAACCGATAATGATTGTATTTTGGTAAATTTAATATTCAGAATGAAACTGTGACATCAGGAAATTGCTATGTGGGCGATATACTGTAAATGACGTCATAAACATAAAATTTGTCTAGACTGCAGTGACGTCATAGCCGTACTGTTATCACATTGCCTAGTAAAGTACTTTGTCCCTAAATGTATAGCTTTCATTGAATGTACTATTGCATTGTGTTTTGAATTCATTTATACATATAGTTATATTTTTTATATTTAAATAAAATATAAATCCTATTAGCACACAGCACGGTAGGTAGTGTTAAGACACTCTGTTCCCCACTTTCCGCACAATTCTGGAGACATTACGTGTTGAATGGCGGAACTCAACGCCGCGTTTTAGCTAGAAACTAATCCTAATTAAATTAATTTAATATATTTTTTAAATACACTTAATACAAAATAGGGCAACAAGAAAACAGAAAAAAAGCCTCCTAAATAACTCGATAAGCGTTTAACACAATAACACTATATACTCGTAGATTGACAAATGGGACCCATTCCCATCCAATTTTCCAGCTATCCGGTATCCTTTAACCCACTAGTGACGTTACGCCAACGCGTATCCGAGACTGTAACGAGTTTCGTAGCGTAAAATTATTTTTAAATGTCACGCGTACAATCGTGTAGAAACTAGAATGTTAATTTTATTCATGTTTCATCTATATTCTTTCTAATGTTTTAAAACTGACTTGACAACTTATTAAAGTATAATTCGCTTTAAGATGCTAAATATATTTTTTCTATAAATTGTCTCGTTTTATTTTAAGTAATTTATTAAAATTGTCATGTTGAGATGATTGTAATTTATTAACAATGTTTTAGCTTTAGTGGTTCCCTCATCATTTATTAATTATTACTAATATAACCTATTTTATTACAACCACGTGTTCGTTTACCTCTTATATGGTATATTTGAAACATTTAACACTATTTATATATGTCATAGATAGACAGACAGATGCATGTAATTATTATTTAATATTAATGTTTAATAGTTAGTTACAAGTACATAATAAGAAATGTCAGTAGTTATCATGGCATATTCGACTTGATATTTAATTATGTTTTATTACAATTTATATTTATTATATTACTGTAAAAGACACAGGGCGTTAAAATAAACTTCATTTTGAAAACGACGTTGATTAATATCAAAGGAAATTCTAAATGCAAAAACAAAAATAGTACTTATATTAAAACTATTTACATTATACCTACAACGAGAAAAACAAGGCGTTAGAACAAATAATTTCTAAAGCGACAATTATTAAAGGAAATACAAAGGAAATTCTAAATGTCAAAGCAAAAACGAAAATAGTATTCATAAATATTAAAAGGTTACGCCATTTCTCCGCAAGTGTACAAGAGAGAGTGGGGGCGCGGCGTGTCGTCACCGTGGCGGGTGCGAGGAGGCTTCATTTTACAATTTTCCTCTGGCACGACCGCCTGCGATGCCAGATAACTTTCACACGAGCTATTACTTTCATCCCACTGATCTAATTTCGATGGTCTTTCGATTTTTTTTTATTTAGCACCTACCTCCCATAAGTATCTAAACGGAGATAATAAAAAATACATAAAAAAACTATTTATTATATTAAAATGATTAATGTTTCATGACATATAAAAATAACTTTTTGGTCTGAAAATAGTTTAAAAAGGTAGATGAAGTTCCTGTTATCATATTTGATAGCCCACGCATTGTAATGTAGAACGTTCTACATATATTTTATATAGAATCCAGTTTAAATTCAATTCGTAACTCTTAATAAAAAAGAAAATAATTTATTTATTACTTATTTTTTCATAAGTATATAAGACTAGGAAGTTATTTTTCTCATAAATATAAGATATAAAAATATTTACAAATAGTAACAAAACTGTGTGTATTGAATAACATAATACCTGTCACCCAATTCTCGTAATCGGCTTTTGCGGTAAAAGTAGTGTATTCTTATTCCCATAAATAAAGTTAATGAGGATTTTTTTTCAGGTATACGATTTGTTAAGATACTCCACTTCATTGGCCTCAAATAATTATGAATATTTTGATGATAATAATTTTCTTCATATATTAAAAATAAAATAGAAAAGTTACATATTAATCTTCTACAAAAAAGTTTAAATAATTTTCTATATTACTTTTTAATAACCTATATAGTGAATAATAATAATAATATTTAATTAAAAACGCTTCTTCGTGAATGAGCGCGTGGTGGGAACTAATTGAGACGTAAGTAGAGCCTTCGAATCCAATTACCCACCCTTTCATAGCTGGCCGATGGAAATCAATAGATATTGAGAGTGAAGATATTATTTAATATACTTGGTATTAAGTGACAGGGCGAGAATAAATACTATTATGAATAAGAAAATAATACGTAAGATAGAAAAGGATGCTTCGGTAGTTCTGTTATATTAGCAAAATTAGTAATGAAAAAATGATCTAATATGTTTAAAAAAAACCAGCCTCGCCATCGCCTAACGAGGGTTCCGTAGCAATTTTGTATTGTAGGTCAACGGGAAGCACAACTTTTGATAATTGACATACTTAAATTTGAGGGCGTATGCAATCTTTTGGACTACAATTGTAACTTCTTTGGTCTTAATATCAAATGACACCAGAGACGTGACTAATAAAGCACGAGGACGCCTGAACAGCTTGTAGGAAAGGGTTGATATCAGTTATTAAGCGAAAAAATATGCCATGGATGACATAGATCTCGACACCCATTTTTCTCTGCCTCCTTCATTAGATACATCGAAGAATAGAAGATATATCTATATATTTATAGTATAATAAGAATTTTCTCATGCCTTTGTTGTATTAAAAGTCAATACTATTCCTATTGTGTAGTAAGTTTTGTTTATTCGCTATCTCTTAGATTCCTCGACCGATTCGTGATGGAATTTAGCTCACACGTAGACAATGTCGTGACGAAGGACGTGCCTTACTTTTATTGGAATTTACGAAATTGCTCTTTAATTTGTATATAATATTATTATATAAGTTTTCTAATATATGCTTGAATAAATAATTATTAATCAATAAAGTAAATATTATGCGAAGAATTAAGCATAAATTAAGTCATTTTGATTTTTTTTCCTTAGAATAGTACCTAATTTGTCATTTACTAAGTTATATAATTTTAGTACAACAGCTTTATTGTGGCATACGATAACAACTGTTACAGGAAGGATGTCTTATCAACGGAAACTCATCACGAAAATTAACTAAATTATGTAAATATGCTAATCTTATACTTACACAAGCTTATATTAAACGAAAGTAGAATATAATATTAGTGAAAGGTATTATATTTATTAATTTTGAATTAATGAAATAATTTGATCTATATTAAATCACAGTTTCAACTCTCTAGTATCGAGACAAGACGCGGCGTTAAGTTTCGCTACTCAACATACAATTCCTCTAGAAAAACAGTGGGGAACGGAGGGTCATAACTAGTTCTGTTTGCCTACCTTGCTGTGTGTGGGATACAGCGTAAAGCTGATTAAAGTAATAAACGCATAACAAATAGGGAAAAAACATTAAAAATATATATTTGCTTTATTTAAAAAAGACCTAAAATTTTAAGTAAAAAAAAAAAGTGTTGACAGCTTAAGCAACCCAAGTGCCGCCAATGCCTAGAAGTGTGGTAAGGTAACGGCACCCGCATGCCTGCCCGCCTGACGTAACGCAGTAGCACGGCGCGACACTGTTTGCGTGCATTGCTTTCTAATGTAAGTATGTATGTATGAGAAGTCGATCAAATGTACTGAACTAATCTATTTGGGCTATGTCAAATTGCTATAAATAATTGTTTAATTTGAGAAAAATTGAACGGAAAGTTTGTACGAAATGTCTTAACACTAGGTTCCCTCTGCCTACCCTGCTGTGTGCTTAATGGGAACAAAATGTCTTATCATTCCAGGCTTTCCTCTTCTTACCCTGAGGGATATGTGCGTGATACAGCGTGAAACTGAAATACGTTATAATGCGATTAAGTCCGACCTAATCCCATCGAATATGGAAAATATTTTTAATTTCCCATACCAGTTTCACATTATAACTGAATTTCGATGGAATATGGAGAAGGAAGTGATCTTTCACTAGTTATAAATACAAAAATAGGAACTGCTTTAGCTTAATAGATTTTCCTTATTTTATAATTGACAACGTTTATAAGCAGATATAACAAATAATTGTTCGTGTAAACGGTAGTACATAAACAATAATTGTAACATTCATAACTGGAAACAAATGAAGACAGTAAATAACAAATGAATATGATCGTAAAATACGATATAAGTATTATCTTCCTCGTGTTACTTGTTTTTGTTTGTGGATACTTAATTCTTATATTCTTTAGAGGAAACGAAGATTAAAATAATCCAAAATTATTTCCTATTTCTTTTATAATTGCGGTAGTTTTTAAAATAATATTAATATGCATTACAAAACAATTCATATTTTAGTAACATATATAGGTAGGTACCTAGTTAAAAACGAAACTAGTTTAATTTTTTCCGTTAAAACTGCAAGTGACTTTCCTGAAAAACTAGTAAATACAATCAATGTCAGGTGACCGAAAATGTCGAATTTTACTTGCTCGATATTATCAGAAAAGTAAATAAGACATTTATGGCGTCAAAGTATATGTTGAAATTATTATTGTACATGTGTTATATGTTCTAGGAATAATTTTGTGTAGATATTTACAATTTTATTAAAAGCAGTATTTGTTTTACTTATTAATCAAAAAACAAATTAAAAATATTATAATCAATATCTTTAGTTAGTTATATTTATCTAAAAGTTAGCGATATATCTAAATCTGTTCTTACACAATTTTATTTACAACTACAATGTGGGGTCAACGAACTTTATATTAACTCAGCAAGTAATATATTTAATTTCTTATTAATAATTACTCGCGATGTTTTATGTTTGTGTATATGTTACGTAATACCCTCGAGTGTGTTTAATTTCTATATCAACCATTTTCTCATATCTCGTACTGTACCTACTGCTTACGTAAATCCACACTTATAATGAAATTCAAAGATCAATTTCGCGCTTCGGAAAAACATTTTAATTAGGCTTTTCTTTCGATATGGATATTAAAAAAACGAACATTTTACTTCATAATAACTATTATTAGTTTAAGAAACTTTTATTAGTTTTTGTAAGATGTTAATAATATAATTATGTAATTATAGTTAATAACTTACTTAATGTATTTTTAAAAGTTTTACGGCTGTGTAAAGATTGGCAACTGTCAAAACACCATCAATACTATAGGCTGACGACAAAACAAAATTATTACAATCACTAATAAATATTTACGGTGTGTTGCGGCGTTGAGTTCTGCCACTCAACACGCAATGCCTCCAGAATTTGGCAGAAAGTGGGGAATGGAGTGTTTTAACACGAGGTTCCCTCTACCTATCCTGCTGTGTGCGAGATACAGCGTAAAGTACACCGAAACCAAAGTAAAAATAATGTTGCAAGGTACCTAATTACTCAATTATCGTCCCGGCCCGTTCGAGTGCGCATAGATAAATTTATAAAGCCGTCGAATCCACATTTAGCTTTTTATACTTTATTTGTATTAGTCATAGAGTTTAAATCACTTTGCAACGTTTATGGGTCACATGTTCGAGTTTCGTATGATAGTAACCTCAGTGCAGAGTTTAGTGGAAGTGGCATAACGGGAATGTCTTAGTGACTTTCTGAGTAATATTTTGATATAGCCAGGTATGGAAATTAGCAACGGAATTAATAAATGGAATTTGTATTGAATATATTTGAAAATTTAGTTTGAGTAATTTAGACATGTTTTCGGCTTTTATTACTTGTTGTTTTTCAGGTAAACAAGTAGGTAGGCCTAACGCTTAAACCTTTATATTACTGCGTTTTTCACTTTTCACCTGAATTCAATACATTGCGATAAATTATACTATTAAAATACAATATTATGTAATTCGTTATATTTATTAGCTTCACGCTATATCTCGCACGAACCGAGTTTTCTACATTAGTAGGACTTGCTTCAACACCAGAGCAAAAAAGTGTAAATATAAAATATCATCATTTACTCGAGTGGAAATCGAACTCACAACTCTCGCTTTTACAGTATTAATTAACATATGCTCTTTCCCGTCTCCCCTTCTACAACCATCTATGCTGAGGTCAGTACCGCAGTACTTAATGCCCCAGATTGACAGTCGGTGACATTGCGCCAGTTGCACTTGTATCTGTTTACAATTGTGATAACGTTATTGCTGGATGTAGGTACATACTTGTATTCAGAGAAGCGAGAGTGAGAACTATTTATCTATTATTTTATCTATATATGGTATTTACTATTTATTATTAATGGATTTCCCCTTGATAGTTAATTTCTTAGTAAATGCTATTGGTAATTTATGTGGGTTATTTAAAATGTGGAAATTATTATTATTTCTAAAATGTTATAATAAATATTTTATTTTAATAAGTTTTGAAAACATTTTCAGGTTCTATTTTTAAGTCTAGAGCTGGAAGAAAAAGGTGAATGCATGAATGAAATAGAACAATATACCAGCGTATATGAAAAAATATTTTGATTTAAAATTTATATATGTATTTAGCATTTCAATGAAATAATAAAATATGCAATAATATCTTAAAAATAATGTCATTTAACCATTCCTATCTAAAAATAGTGGTCATAACTTGAATTAATATGCGAATAGGAGATATATTATAAGCACAAATTTTCCTTTAGATTATAATTTACACCTGCCATTGAATGTTATTGACGGACATCTAAAGGTCAGTTACCTAGCAAAGCTAATAGATTCATAGAATTCGCTATATATAGAAATTTTTGATGATGAAATCTGACTAAGCTATCAGAAAGTACTTATTTTACTGCTTTACGCTGTATGCCACACGCAACAGGGTAGGTAGAATGAGCCTAGTGTTAAGACAGTCTGTTTCCAATTTTCCGCCGGATTCTAGCGAAAAAATGATAATATTAAATATTTCATTTTCTCAAGGGGGAACCGAATTTTATTTACATACACTGTAATTTTTGAAATTCTTACTTTCTTCGTTCACTTTGAGTCAATTATGTATAATTATGTGGCTTCATGCGGAAAGTAGCATTTCTAAAGCAAACGGAAGAAAATAGTAAAGAATCAATACACGAGGAACTGTTCCACATGGACATGTCAAGTCTACTTTACATATAATCCGATTGTGGTATGCATATGACATGTAAGCCATTCCCTGATACGTAGAAACATGACAGGCTAGACGTTTTAACTGATAAAATCAACTACTTACAGCTTCTGTTCATTTTTTTTTCAGCTGAAGGAATTGCGCGCGGAATTCAACGCCGCGTTCTTGCCTTTACGCTAGAGGGATAAAACAGAAATATAGAATATGTATTTAATTTCCTCGAGTGAAACACTTACTTGTGCCTCTGCGCCATACTGGCCCACTTTTAAAACATTTTACAAGCTCCTATTTTCAAATAGTTTTCATTAACCAGGATCTATAGAAAAAATTAAATGTGTTTTTTATAAAAATATAATACCATTCCTTAAATCATTTCATTTATGGTGATTAAGAGAAATTACGTCTTCATCGACGTCATAAGCTCATCTACGTCATGGAGCTTATCTGTAGGGGAAATTTCATACAAATAAGTATTTACCGTTTTCATGTCAATTATTTAGAAAAAGTTAATGTAGGGCTAATATTCAATACTTTCAAATTAATAGTAAATATTGACTAATTTTAGATGTTTATCCCACCCAGTAGGTATCAACAGAACTGGCTAAGCTCCATTGATTATCATGTAAACGAAGAAAGTAGCTACGTCAATGCAAATGCTGTAGATAAAATCTTATTAATATTAATGATTCTATATCTTAATGTAAATAAAATTTGTAAATTCACCTTTTTAGATAGTAACAGTAATAATGTTTCTCGAATAGTTACTAAGTATAACATTCTTTAGGTCTAGACCGTCAATTGTATCGTCAACTTCATGCTGTATCCCAGCAGTGTAGTTTAGAAATGTAGGCAGAGGGAACCTAATGTTGAGATATTCCGTTCCCCACCGAATTTTTCGAAACATTGCGTGTTGAGTGGCGGAACTTAACGCCGATCTTTTGTCTTGCCAGAGCGCATTTATTCCCCCGAGTGGGGATCGAACCTACAGCCTGCAATTTTCTATTACATAGGTAGGTATATATTTAATATTTTAAGTCGACCGATATATAATTACCATGCATTCCACGTATGCTTGTCCCAAAAGTTAAAGCTAGGGCCGTGAGAGCCGTCGTTATATACATATCGTGTACTATAAAATATGCTATAAATAAACTGTGCATTATGTGGACTGCATTAATAAGTTATTATTACTTCTATAACTTTAATTGTTCTTGTTTTTTTTTATTTTCATTCATGACATTAATCCAATTGTGCCTTTATAATATCTGACTCAACTCAATTGATGTTTATTGATGCAAAACCTCCTCATGGTAACAATTATTTTAGAGATATTTTAAAAAAATAAAATGACAAGAACACATAAAGATAAAATTATATTCATATATTATAACTTACAGTATTAATTATCGAATGTATAAATTTAATTGGCATTTCAAAACCAGTTTAGAAAGGAGAAGCAAAATTTTTTGTCCCTACATATTTACAGTTAAATAGTAGCTAGTTTAAAAAAAATAATTATAGATTTAATTGTAATAAAAACAAACTATACTTAAAAAAACTGTTATAGACATAAATGGTTAGAACAAAACGTTCCATGCATTTAGAAACCAGTTTTAATGTCTTTTCTTAGATGGAATCATTCATAGTTCATAGCGCATCACCTGCATAACCAGTATGGCGAAAACCTGTTAAATTTGAGTGTACAGGTAGTTCCATCTCTCTCTGCCAGAAGCACGGATTATAGTATTATCTCTGTTGGCCATGGTATGTGTTCAACGGGATGTCAGGGCCCATACTGACCATCTTGAGATGCAGCGCACGCAAGGCTCGCCTTTCCTTTGTCAGGGTTGCCAGCATTTCTTAATTAAATTAAATGTCAGACGCTAATTTGATTTGGTGTATTAATTTCTAACGTATTCAAATTATTTTTTAAGGTAATTGTGTAATACTTTTTTTTATATTTATTATTATAAGCTAATTTCCCTTTTAATAAGCATATAGTTGACAGCCCTATTGTAAATGTACCGACGACAATAAAGGACGGTAGAAGGTAAACAATCTATTTGTCTCTGCACGACGTTCGGCCCTTTCCCACATAGCGGTAAGAAATGTGAACTTAAAATAGACAGAAGTATAAAAAGCTTTCTATTTTTAGGATTTTACTTCTAAAAATATTAGGTGTTATAAATCTTGTTAGTTTTTAGTACGTACATAAAATGTTAGGCATTTTTCTTATTTTAAGTAAATATAAGCTTTATAATAAGTAGAATCTTATTATATTATATACTAGCGGCCCGTCCGCGGCTTCGCCTGCGTGAACTACGTTATTAATTATTTCTTCCATGAGTACCTACGTTCTATAAGTGACGTCCATGCAAAATTTGAGACTTCTAGCATTTGTAGTAACGAAGTTTCATACAAATTTTCAACCCAAAAAACAACCCCTTAGAAGTCGAATATTACAAATTCCCGTCTTAGCGAGCACCTACGTCCTATAAATAACTCCTATGCAAAATTTGAGATTCCTAGCACATGTAGTTTCTGAGATTTCGTGATGAGTGACCTTTCGATTTTATATATATAGATGATACTGATGGCATTTGACTCCATATAAGGGCATTTTTATTATCTGGTCCGTTTTGTCAAAGAAAGTGAAGCTCCCATTGAAGTGCAGCTAAATGTAAACTTCACAATAAACTTTGTAAAATATAGCACAGAATAAAAGATGACAGACGTCGCAAAATGGCAGTCGAAAGTTTATGGTTGATTAAAATTTGTTTTTACAAGTGTTTAAAATATATTTTATTTATGAACAAGCGTTGAAGTGTTGCTTGAATTAAAATTATATATGATGCGAATGAAATATATTTGGAATTAAAAGTAGCTAATAAAATTTTATTTTCAGCGAAAAATTTAAAAGAAAAACACTGCTTACATTCGCCATTAAGTAAGGTACTGCAATATGTTATTTTATTTATTCTCGGCCTTCACCGTCTCATAGTAAGCGATACCACTTTTTGCTACACTGAGAAAGCGAGGTTCGACTGCCATTCAACAAAGATGAAATATAGTGCATACAGTTTGATGCACATTTATATAACATCATATTGTGATAAGTCCACTGAATAAATTAGATATTTTTATACTTGCAACACGAATTTTTATTGCACGTTATTCACAGACAGTTCTTAATAAACTTTCTTATTCTTGCATTCAAAATGTAAAGTGAAATTAATTTTAAAAAATTTAATATTAAAATTTTACTTATAATATATGGGTTGGTGATTGTTTCGCAAAATTCAACTTATATTCATTAATTAAATATTAATTTTGTTAATATATGTACATCTGAGTAAATAACGCTATACAAAAAGTGTTTCAAAAGTTCCATTTTCCACACGAACACCGAATTTTTATAGAGTCCACCGTTCAATCTTTCTATGGTGGAAAATTTTAGTAAAACATCAGTTTAACCCTGTATCTCGGACAGGGAACATAAATACCACATTTTTATATTTAAAATACAACTATTTCTATATTATATTAATAGTTATAGCAACATTAGCTACTAGGCAAATAGCATAATTTCTCTTTTTTTTTTTTCACGCGTGAGAGTTGTCAATTAAACCACGCCTCGGCAGCTTAATGGAGTCGACAGGCGCTGTCTTATAAGACCTGTTCTAGGACCTAAGGCTATGCTCGGTCAACATCCATGGTTGCTATTGCTCTGCAAAAAAGCCTACAAAAAATATGGCGAACTCTAAAGTCGTGATAACGTTTAACAGTAAACTGATTGAGTGGGTAACGGTATTCGCAATAATAATGGTGTAGAATATTTTTGTGTTACTTTTTAGATGCGGGTTGCGTTTGATTTCGAAGTTTATCAGTTGAGGAAAATATTATTAAATGTAGCGTAAACGTTAACTAAAATTAGGGTAAATATAAAGTTACAGGGACATTCACTTTAAATGTAACGAAAAAATATATACATAAATCACTCACAGATTTTATGAAAACGCCATCGTCAATCGGATGCCAGTGTTCTCAACAAACTTACCTGTAACAGAAAAAGAAAAGACATTAATTTCAAATAAAAGAGATATATAAAGACTGAAACATAAACTATACTAGTGTTGGAGTTGGTATAGTTCTTTTTTTAATTACATGAAATTAACCGATTATATTTTACACGAAATATGTATTTTATTCGTAAGAAAATTAGTTGATTCCTTTAAAAAATAAAGAAAAAGTTAAACATATGACGATTATTGTAGAAAAATTATAAAATACATTGTTAAAAAAAATATTTAATTTTTTTAATGATATCAACCATTTAGAACGACCTTGTTTTTTTAGTTACTACACACTACATCGCTATACTATTATTTATAGAATACTCTATAACAGTAATAACTGATTCGATATAAAGGCAATGACAACTTTCACTGTGATCTAGTTGTGGTCCATTGTTGAAGGATAATCATTGTTCGTCACTTTCACGACTAAACGTTGTTGAAAGAATTACGTAAATCACTTTAAAAAGTGTCATTTACGCTTTTAATGAAAATATATAATAACTAGCGGCCCGCTCGCGGTTTCACCCGCGTGAACTATATTATTATTAATTTCTGTCTCCATGACTACGTCCTAGTGACGTCTATGCAAAATTTGAGACTCCTAGCATTTGTAGTAACGAAGTTTCATACAAACTTTCGACCCTAAAAACAACCCCTTAGAAGTCGAATATTGCAAATTCCCGTCTTAGCCAGAACCTACGTTCTATAAATAACTCCTATGCAAAATTTGAGATTCCTAGCACTTGTAGTTTCTGAGATTTCATATGAATGAGTGACCTTTCGATTTTATATATATATATATATATATATATATATATATTTAGGTAATAACTCTTAACATACAAATATATATAATTTATAAATAATAATATAGAGCCCTTACCATTTCTTACTATTAGACATAAAGTCTAGCTGTAGGGTTGCAATTTAAATGTAAATATATGTATTTGCTTTAATATGTATGTATAATATCAGGCCTTAGTTCCGTCATTTCATTCCATGATTCATATACCATTCTCTGCATCCTATTCATGAGTAGTGTTACCATCAATTTAAAATAAAAATGACAAGTGATTATTATTGTTGTAATAATCTGTAAACCTACCTATAACGTGTTTTAATAATGTTATATTTTTTGATTTATTGAAATATTCAAAATACATTGAAACAAGTTTTATTGTTAATAAGACTAATGTAAAAAATACTAGATGCAAAAAAATATATATTACTAGCGACCCGCTCGCGGTTTCACCCGCGTGAACTATGTTATTATTAATTTCTGTCTCGACGACTACGTCCTAGTGACGTCTATGCAAAATTTGAGACTCCTAGCATTTGTAGTAACGAAGTTTCATACAAACTTTCGACCCCAAAAACAACCCCTTAGAAATCAAATATTGCAAATTCCCGTCTTAGCGAGCATCTACGTCCTATAAATAACTCCTATGCAAAATTTGAGAATCCTAGCACTTGTAGTTTCTGAGATTTCGTGATGAGTGACTGACCTTTCGATTTTATATATATAAGATTGTCTGAGTACATAAATAATTCTTCATCGTCATCCCGAACTTAAATTATTATAAGTTCTAATTCTATAATAATTCTTATTTCAATATAGGTAAATAAAAAACGACAATATACACTGAAGCTTAACTAAAGAGCAACAAATTTCCTATATTTAAATATTTTTTTCTTTGTTTTCAAGTTAAATTAATAACGAGGTTTTTAATAATACATTTAAAGCCTAGTGGTAGACTCGTGACTTACGTAGCCGGAGATCCGGTCGATTGAGTGCCTTGCTCAACTGACCTGCACTTGGTGAAACGTAGGCTTTTTGTACTCGTTATAGTATATACCTATGTAAATATCTCGATAAAAATAGATCATGCATTCTTGCCTTTAAACAAATAATAACAAATATTTGTATTTCTATACTAATATTATAAAGATAAAGAGTTTGTTTGATTAAACGCGGTTATCTTAGGAACTACTAAATAAAAATAAAAAATATTTTTGTGTTGCGCCCATTTGTCGGGAGCTATATGTTATATTACAACGATTTATTGACATTATAATATACAATTCTTAGTAATTTCCATTTAATTACGCGAGCGAAGCCGTAGATAAAACCTAATGGTATATAAAATAGCTACACATAATATAGTAGAAAATTATTTTGTAATAACAAGAAGAAAATCAATAGCTCTCTCAATTAGTCCTAATAAATGAAGTTATCTGGTAGAAAGTTCAGAGTCAGCAGAGACTGGACGTCCTACACGCGGTCGACCTTCACACCGTAGCTACACCGCGCCTGGACGACATTCCATGGCTTATATTTTAAAATGTGTTTTTTTACGATATTGTATGTCTCCAACTCACTTTCTTGATCGTTTCATATTTTATTTATATTTTTTTACAATTTGTTCTCGAGCAATGTTTTTTTTTAAATGTTAACCTTAGTTGTTTCAGTTTGCATGACTAATTATATGTCCTAATAAAAAATAAAAGATGAATCAACATATTAGTTTGAGAAAATACATATTCTGTAATATCTCAATTTCATAATTCTTGTTTGCAGATCTACAAAAATCTGTTGACAACGAAAAATAATGACAAATAAGTAGATTTATTTAACCCAGTTTATTTTATTATTGTGAAATCAGTTATATTCGCTTACAGCAGCGTCGTGAGAAACAAGCTGCTTATTAAGTGCTTTTGCTTTTTACGTTTACACATTGATGCCTACAATGGATTTAGGTTCATAGATGGGCATTTATTTTCTTATCATGTTGTGTAAAAAATTTTTAAGAAAAAATAATATTTAAGAACTCTTAAAAATCTTTCCGATTTCCCCGTTCACAACGAAAACAAAAAAAAATACCAACAGAATTTCATTAATCGGTCAGTGCTTCTTAAACTTTTACCAAATAAAAATGTAATTTAGATTTATTCGAATGCCTTTCTTCAGACATAAATGCAGTTTCGTAAAAGAAATTCACTTTCACGTCGAGCGCTGTCGATATTTCAGTCACGCCGCGGAAACACGTGCGGCGGCTACGTGCGATATTGAGGGTATTATCTCTTAACCTATGCAAATGCAGCACCGGTACGAGGTTTTACATAGCGGTACCTATAATACGTAAGAAATCGTCATGCAATTATTGCTGTAACTTCCTATAGACGATATAGTAAGTATATACTAGCTGAATAGGATTCGATAATATGTTTCATAATAATTAAGGAACATATAGTATTAATTAACTATAAAACCTTTTTCACCTATAATAGAAAGATTCATTAAAAATGTTAAACTCCATTCACATTTCAATATGACAACTCATTGTCATAACTGATTCATTTTTACCGAAAACAAGAACAATACAATCGATCTCAATCTCTTTCAATTGTCTAGCAAGAGTGCTTGTAATTAAAACATGGGAATTCTAGTCCAATTGCGTAATGAATATGTAGAAAGTAGGTGATGCGACATATCGGCGATCATTCATTTACAAGTCATCTTTTAGAAGATAGAGAAATAAAAGAATAGAGTTACACTATAAAATTGATGATAGTGCAAAATATTCTAAGCAGCAGTCGTTTTCATTTCAACATGTCTAAAGGTAAAGACGGTGTTTTTTTCTTTTCGTGGCTATTTTCTTTTTCTTGTAGATAATTATATCATTCAGGTAAATACTGAAAATATATTTATATTTTTAAAATGCTTCTATTGACTTTGAATTATTTTTTAAGATTCAATATTGATAGATACTTGAGACTAACATTCTATTTCAATTAGCGAAGCACTTAAAAGCAAATAGTATTAATAAACCCAACATATAAGAATAATTATTTATATGTTATTCCCCTTTTAGATTTACATATATCAGTCGGGTAATTACAAAAAAAATAAAAAAGTATCATTAGTTCAACAAAAAAAAACAATTTGCAGCAAGCAATTCTATGTTCAAGCAGTCTTGTTAATAATGTGCACGTAACCGGATCAGAAAACGGGTTGTTTATTTAAAAACGCCATAAAAGTGGCTGGTTTTTTTTATAAAAATTGATATAAAAATGATCAACCACATGTGTGTTGGTTGATATAAATAGCCGCAACCATTTATTATATACTCAAAAAATTACTATTTTTTTTAGCTTCACACTGTATCCCGCACATAGCAGGGTACGCAGATAGAACCTGAACGGGGGAGTTAGGACAGGGTAGGTAGAGGGAACCTAGTGTAAAGACACTCCGTTCTCCATTTAAATATTAAGAAAATATATATAAAAATTATCACCGACTCGCGAAACGTGTGTGTTGATATAACTATAGTAATTTATAATTGCAAAAGGCACGTTCGCAATCAAAGAGCTAGTCGTGAGTGGGACCCACAGCTTGCGTAACACCTTTCTAAATAATTGTCTGCCAATATTATTAACGCGATGCAGTGATCAAACAGGACAATGCTTTGTGAAATAAAATTTCATCGAAAATATATTTGATTTCGACAATATTGTCATTCATTGGTAGATTGAGACATAATGAAAGGTTGAGAATAACTGCGGTATGGAATAAAAGTTTATACTAAAAGTGTACTTTTGTATTGTATAGAGGCCAGGGGCAATAACGTGTTACTGTGAACGTGACATGGGTTCGATTCCTTAAAATTACAAACATAGCAAAAAATATATGCAAAATAATATACGTAGCAGGTAGTAACAAACGCCATTTGAAGACCATCTACGAGATTCTTATAACTTTTGCTCTTAGAAACAAGATATTTAAGTTACGAGTATTTCTACACATTATCAATGTCACATATATAATGTTAAATATTGTTTTCATTGATATATTTATATATTATGAATGTTTTCACAATAAAAGTGTAATTGACATGCGATGTGCGGATGCGACGGCACGGACGAGCGGGCAGATCGCTATCAGATCAGTTTTCTCTGATAAGATTGCTGTAAACGACTGATCGTGGGAAAATTCGCAACTGTAGTTGAAAACTGTATCGTTTGCTTTCAAAGTGAAATGGCACGTGTGTAAAACTGTGTCTCAGATAGCCGGAGATATTCGTTACTCAAAAATAGGCTAAGGTTTTTTTAGGTTCACAATGTATCCCAGATGGAACCTGGGAGCTTAGTGTTAAATCACACCGTTCCTCATTAAGACTTTGCAATAACTGTATGTTACATTTATATTGACTTCTTAAAATTTTTGTATTGTTGCAAGTTCATACTGTCGATATTTTTCCCGACTGCTAAGTAATTCTTCAATCAATAAAATCTTTACCAGGAACCCCGCATAATTTAAAGAGGTGCCGACTGTTAATCCTAATATACTATTGGGCTTGTTTATTTTCTTTTTAGTTTAGTGCAGTCGGGGTTTTTGTTCTTTTTTTAATATTTTTTATTTAACTTTTTGGCTATATGTTTAGTATAAAAATGTACACATATAATATATGTAATACAAAATATAACTTATAAAGGTTTAAAGTTTAGTACAATCTAGAACCTATTTACATGATTGCATACAGAAATATGCTAAATGTTCAATAAAAAAATAACTAACAACGTGAATATTTTCTTTTCATCCATTAATCACGTCGAGCGTCGCTTATCGCTGCTAGCAACAAACAGCCTTAGCATAAAATGTAGTTAGGCGCGCACATGAAAAATATTTTACCATATAATTGCAATCACATTATTTTTCACACCGTGAAATATTTCATATTTCATTTTTCACTTAATATGGATAGAGGCCAGTCGTGGCGCTGGGGTACCAGCGGGTCTACACGCGACAGGTTTTGGGTCGATTCCCACTCGAGCAAATGAAATATGTAATAAATATTACATAAAATTAATCTCTGCTAATATCATCGCACCGCTTTTCTGATCCTATTTCACGGTGACGCTCATAAGTAGTCATTGTGTGTCAAGATAATAAGCAATATGCAAAAACAGGAAAATCTTCATACAAGTATTATTATGGAAATGTAAAATAAAACAAATGCAGACGCCATTACGTTATAATAGTAAGCAAATACTAAATAAATAGCCCGCATCTTTGGGAGTCGTCGACCTAAGTTAGCACGAGAAGTCGAAAGTCGGACGAGAGCGTGAGATTCTTCTTTTGAGCTATTAAAAGCGTATCAACCAGAATTTAAAATATTAATCAAGTTTTATTTGAATACTTAATAGAATATTAGCACCACATATTCTCTAGAAAATTCTTCTTTTGTTTTGTTCTTTTATAAGAAATTAAATCAATTAAATATAGAACTTAACAATTAATTAACTATTTACAAATAAGTATTCAGTTATTTAATAGATTGTAGATATTTAAAGAACAGCAATGTTAAAATTTCTACCTATATCATACTAATTTTATAAATGTTAATGTAAGTTTGTCTGTTACGCTTTCACACCAAAACCGCTCAGCCGATTATGATAAAACTTTGTACACATATTCTTAGAGGTATTAGAAAGGATATAGGTTATTTTTAATTTACAAAATATATAAAACGATATTAAAATTATATATAATTGAAAACGAAAAATGGCTGAAAATTAACTAGATAACGGCGTTTTTTGTTAAAGCCGAAATGGCAACTTTTACCGTGGTCCGTGCCCAATTCATGATTAAGCTCGTGTGAACGCACTTACTTTCCCGACGTACATATAAACGTTATGGAGAATAATCTATTACAGGTTTTGAATGACTACATTCCATTAATTTCTAATACTATCAATTTGGCTTTTCAAATTAATACTTTTTGATCATATATTTATTGCTACAATTTTCCTGTTTCCTCGAATATAACATCGCATAGCAGGTTCATATAGAAAAACTAAGTATAAATTTGGATAATAGAATAAAACGGTAAAGACCGTGCAAAGTAGAGAAGGTTGATCAAGAAGGCAGATCCTGGCAAACGCCGAGATTAATGCCAGGAGGAAGAAGAGGATAATAGAAATCAACAGTATTAAAAGAAATAAAATATTAAATTTTATACGACAAAGAAAAAAACAAGTGTTAAACAAGCATTAAGTTGTTATTAAGCCGCTGTTTGTGATGATAATCCGTATTATGCTCAAACCTAACAATTTAAAAGTAAAAAATACTGTGATAGTGTCAACTGTAGATACCGTGATAGTGTCAACTGTAAATACTGTGATAATGTCAACGAGTAATTGTCCATGTCCTTGACAGCAAAGTAATTGTCCCGATAACCGCTCAATTTAACAGAAACTGTAATGTAAACATGTGAACGGACATTCCTCATACTTTGTTGTTGTAATGTTTGTGATTCAACGAGGAAATTAAAAAGAAATTATTTATAGCACTCATTGTCGTCCTTCACGGTGTGATGATTTTTGTTTTGTTTTCTGTTTATAAATATATTTTATATATATACCGTATGCATGGCTGCAGAGATATTTTCTGGAGTAGGCCTGGATTCTCTCTTTGAATAGATATGTTTATGTTAAGGTGTTTTTTTTATTTTTCAGGGCAAGTTTTGTTAATAAAATTTCTGGATTGGGCACAAGACTACTCTGGGGTGGGCGCAGGCCGGGCCTTCCTATTACTACGCTCATGTATTTATGGTATTGTGTTTTACGGAGCGCAGTGATTGTAATAGTTGTTTACTATAACGGAAATCACGGATTGTATTTATTCCGTATTTTATTCATTGTGTTTATTCGTAGATGTTGCAAATAAAATTAGATCGTTTAGTAGGGTGTTTATTAGGCCATGCGATTTAGAATTTGTTTTATTCATTTATTTTACGCTATCTTGGCGCAATTAGAGGAGCTTGACATACATATCTTTGAATAGGCGAAATTGAAAAAACCAGAGATACCGGCTCATTTAATTTTCATTTTTTTTTCTCTGTACGTTTAATATATATCTATCAAAAAATCGTCGCGCATACAGTTTGGCAAATGCATAAAAATAGCTACAATAGACATGACATTTACCTTAAAACGTTGCTTTAATACAAAATTAAAAACATCAAATAAAAGTTAATTTTGAAACGAACTCGTCACATAAAACAATTTAAGTCAGCTTGTTGCCAAACTTAAGTCACGTACTCGTATGTAGGTAGGTACATACATCACAATAATATGGTAATCACATTATCAGCGACACATCCGAAACTGGTTTCCGGGGGGGTTGTTCACCTTACGTTTCTTGAACCTTGGTTTTTATGCCTAACGTCATTTCACAAAAAAACGTGTTTACGTTTTTTGGAAACTTACATAATTTGCTTCACTGAATTCGCTTTATTTGTTTTTATAGATCGTCGAAAGCGTGCAATACTGTCCGTCATATTGTATAATGTCTGTAATTTAGATGTTATGCTACTATTATTATAAAGCAACTAAGTAATAGGAATATACAAGTACCTAGTTATATAAAAATATTTTTAAATATATTTTTTATCTATAATTTTATTCCGTACATAGGCAGAGCGAACCGGGGAATCTACTATTAATACATTTGATATAATTAAAAAATAATATTTATTTTTACAATTACTAATGTTAATATTTAAATGCAAAAATTTCGCCTCGACACCAGAGCGAAGAAATGGAAATAAATATAAATTTAAATAAATATTTCACTTCCTCGAGTGGGGCTCGAATCCACAACCATCGCGTTACTTACTACATACATTTTTTTTTATTTTGAGAAGGTTCGGCCAAGAAAAACTCATATTACGACCTCCACACAATTAGATCTACTGCGTGTTGATTGGTGGTCAACTTCGCACTGTCTTACCAGAGCTGAGCGAGAAAGTTAGAAGAATACAGCCAGCGGATTAGGGTTCGAAATCAAATTCCAAATTCATTTTTTTTACAATGTACATTAGATAAACATTAAGTTTCCCAACACAGTTTCGGATTCCGCGAACGGTGTCGATCGGCGTGGATCGAGCGCGTGCGATAAAAATGATAATGAGATGAGCTAGGAGTGGGTACTTGCGAGTCACGCGTGTTTATAGCTAATTATAATATTACAAGTATATTTTGCCATAACAATGTTGCCGATATATTGTTTTCTAGTTCTAGTATACTATTTTCTATGTAATAATTAGCAATGGTGGCCTGTTTATAATTCATAAAATATGTTTGAATGGTTTGTGTCGTGGTAGTGTAGTTTTTGTGTCAGAATACAATATATTATAACATACTAGTGGCCCCGTGCGCGGCTACGCCCGCTTGACATAGAAATATTAATAAAGAAATTGAAAACTAAAGATTCAGTCAATTCAGTAAAACAGTTGTATAAAATAACTGTTACGGCAATTAGCAAATTTGTCGAACTAAATATTTTAAATTGACATAACTTTTTTATTTATGAACCGATAAAATAAACCCTATATATTTCTGAGATTAGGTTCTATTGGGTTAATAAAAGTTCCCAGTAACACTTTTTTTTAAATATCTTCCAAGTACAGACACCGACGTCTTTTTATTTTTTTATAAGAATAGATAATTAATATATCCACCCACTTTGCAAAATTCTAGAAAAACGTACAGATAAAAAATACATACCTAGCACATAGGATTTTTATGAGATATAATTTTATAACTGCTTTATGCAATATTTTAAGTAAATAAATATTTATCTTATCAAACAATATTCACGAGCGATTGTTAAGTATTTTACTTTTATATACTGAATTTACTTAATTAATCGATAATGTCGCAAGTGGAAACTACATTGTAAATATCGAGTGTAATTATTGTTTATTGCCCTTTATGATTGAGATTTGTATTTAATAAAATAAGTGTTTTGAATATTTGAAAACCGTACTGTTTATAATATATGATAATTCTATTTAATAATTAAGTATAATTGATGAATATAATCATTAATAGTTAATCAGAATTTAAATCAAAAATAAACACGTTTACTTCTAGTCTAGACAATACACAACTATGCTTATATAACAGTATTGAAGCGACAATCTTATCTATAATTTCATTGAAATTCGATTTTGATGCTATCTGACACATAGATATAAGATAATATAACATTTACTTATTTTTTTTTTATATCATCATCATCAGGTACCTATATTTAGTTTTTTAATATTAAATACGGAAATAAAATAATAAATATATATCATAATTAATTGATAATTATTACTCTGGTCTATAAATTTAAATTATATTTTGTAATTTAATTTTAAGTTGAAAAAGTGAAAATTTCAGTTTTAAGAAATAAATAACTGCAGGTTACTTATACAAACTTTAATTATATTATGGGTAGTCACTTAGAAAACAATAATAACTAATGTTTAATATAGGCCGTCGTGGCGTAGCGGCACAAGGAAATAAAATATTTATATACATATTTTATTTATATTTTATTTCTTCGCTCTGTCGAGACTCAAGGCAAAGAGCGGCGTTGAGTCCCGCCACTTAACACGCAATACCTTCAAAATTCGGCGGAAAGTGGGGAACGGAGTATCTTTATGCAAGGTTCACTCTGTCTACCCTGCTGTGTGCGGGATACAGCGTGAAGTGGATTTATTTATTATTTACCTACCTTACATAATTCGAAAATTATATGTTTTGTAAATTTCTTGTTAAAAACACACACTATGATTTACACTTCAAGACTACATTTAGCGATGACTGATTTTTGATTAAATTATGTATCTAGTATGAATTAGAAATTGAAGAAAGTGCTTTCATACTGTAATTTTATAATTAACTAGCGGACGCGCGCAGCTTCACTTGCCTATTTAAGGGTGAATTCTAATAACCCATGAAACATGTGTTCAATGAAATATTTTGAAGTCTAAATTTCAAATTTTATAAAACTCGGTGGCGATTTAAAGATTTTTCCATACAAACTTTCAACCCCTTATTTGTACCCTTAGGGGGTGAATTCTAGAAAACCATGAAACATGTGTTTAATTATATACGTTTAAGAATCTGAATTTCAAATTTTATGAAAATTGGTGACGATTTAAAAAAAACCTATACAAACTTTCAACCCCTTATTTGCACCCTCAGGGGCAGAATTCTAGAAAACGATAAAACACGTGTTCAATTAAATACTTTTAAAAACCTAAATTTCAAATTTTATAAAAATCGGTGCCGATTTAAAAAATTTTCCATACAAACTTTGAACCCCTATTTCACCCCTTTACGGTTAAAATTTTTCAAAATCCCTTCTTAGTGGATGTCCAGATTACGGAAGTAAACTTTTGTCCAAATTTAACGTTTCTACCATCAGCGGTTAAGGCTGTGCGTGCGTCTTACCTCAGTCAGTGAGGACAAGTCCTTTTATATATATAAGAATAGATAGGCGAATTTAAACTCTCAGAATATTTGCTATTCAATGCATATAGTGCACTTATAGCGTAAATTAAGCTGTGACTTTTTCGCATCAGCCATTTTGAAAATATCTGTAAATTCTATTTGTAGAAAAATAACTTGAACGTGATATAAATATGTTTTAATCTTCATTAAATTTAATACATCATTCACTCATTACACCTAAAATAACATTTAATTGATTCGGATATGCAAACCGGCACGCAATTAAAGATGCGTGACACGATTGTCGAAATTTCTTCGAGGCTGTCGACCTCAACGTGACCTGTAATATTAATTAGTGTAGCATTGACATTGTACAGCCAGTATAGCCAATTTACACATGCATTTCTTAGTTTATTACTTAGTCAAAGATAACTAACTGAACGTTAAGTCTCGATAGTACTTCATTTGTTATAAAGTTAACCCTATTTTAATCACTTTAAGGTCTCTTTTATCACGTGTTGGCTTTTTAACTTAACACTTACTCAAACGCGCTCGTTACATTTTCCGATTCCATACCACTTACCTGAAAAGAAAAAAAGTCATTAGTAGAGTTTTAAACGAAAAAGGAAAGGTAAAAAACGAAAATTGTTATCGTTACTCGCACCGATTTCCGCTACACTGTAAACTTGTATCGAGGAAATGGCAACATTATGACATACTCGTACATACAATCGCTCGTAAAGCCTGCAATAAAACAAGCGACCGATATCCTATCATAATGGCTCTACTTTAAACATTAATTTGCTTACATCCTTTTTTGTATCGGCGACGTTCTCGTGGGATTTTATCATGTGAGAGTAAACTATACATAAGTAGTCATATCCATTTGAATATTTAAGATTTTTCGTGAAACATGATCGGCATTGTAGTTTAAGCATCATCGTCAAGTTTCGCTTATTTTGTCCGAATTCACTCTATGCTAAAAAATTTACCATTAGCTCCTGACATTCTCTATAGGTATAACTAAGCGTACATTTAGAGAGAGAGAGTAGCTAATATTAAATATTTCTTTCCCTCGAGTGGGAAACCAAACCACAAACTTCGTATTTGCAATCACACGCTCGTGCCCTTGCGACACGCCGCGACGGCCACCATTTAGAGATTAACAGAAAATACTGTATCTGCGAACTTTAAAAGTTTATGAGGATGATTAGTAATTTAGAATTTATTTGATCACATATTCAGAAATGTTTTAAAACATTAATGTCGATCAATGTAAATAACGTTAATGGTAAATATATAACCCATTAGGAATGAGATAGCGTGCGAGTTGTAAACATTAAACAGGCTTTGTAGTTATACAACATGCCGTATTTTGTATGCCGAAAACTGAAGTATAATGATTATAATTATGTTATTTAAAATATCAAATATAAATAGGTAGGTATGTACATATATTATATGTTTCATGGCCATAGTTGAGAAGTGTCATTATCACTTTTATTTCGATTTCCACTCGTGGAAATGTTTTTATTGGAAATACTTTAGTTCCTCTCTCGGAGATATTTTTTTAATTAGTTTTCGCCATTACATCATTTGTGTAGTTAGCTACACATGAAGCGGGAGACACATAAAGATAAAAAGAATAATCCATTAATTATATCTACCAGATGAATTATGTTTTGTATAATCAATGAACACTTTGTTATCTTCCGGATGCGGCATTTTTTTTAATCTCTCAAAAAACCGGCTAGGACATCTGGTGACATTTAGCCGAATTAAATCAAGCGTGACCTTCTTGGAAAATGGCCTGTCGCGGTTACACATGTCAAGTCTCTGTGTCATCTCATTCGTGGTGTAAGTTGACGAGTAGCAAGGGGTCATTAAATTATTAGGGTTCCGTATTTAATATATAATATCGATTTATTTTCAATTATGTGTAACTTTATTATGTAAATTTACATATACTATAAGGCATTTCTTGGTCGTCTTCTGCATTTTGATGATTAGAATTTAATCAGTCACTTTATTCTATTATACGACAATGAACTTGACATTGAAGTTATCTACGCTTTAAATACATACAACAATTTGGTTCTTTTCAATTTAAGCCCGGAGTGATAACATGTACCTATAATGTTGTTTAAGACCTAATTCATCAAGATTTTATTACTTTTAAGAACACTTAAAGGAAAACAATATAAAAGTATAATAACAAAAAACCAAAAAATACCACAACAGATCTCTAAAAAGTCCTGTACCGTACATCCGCTTGGGGTATAATTGACCCCGACACGACAGCGGTGTCGGGTTATACTGACAAAATTACAAATACTGGTGATAATGCATTTACCCACTGATACACAAACATAAATATTCTGATAATATAATACTTATCTTGTTGTTATATGTAGAAGTTGTGCTAATCATAGTTATCGCAAATATGCCTCTCGAATTTTAATAATTTCTATATTTGAGTCTTTTAAAAAAATATTATGTACAAATTTGGAAACTTAAACTATTTTTTTTACATTTTTAAAGTATTATTCCATATTTAGGGTAGATTTAAGCGCTATGAGCAACTCCCGCTACGTTCACCATATTATATTGAACGTATAGCTTAGTTGGTCAGAGCGCTTAGATAGTTTCCAAGAGGTGCGGGTTCAAATCTTAAATTATTTTCAGATTCACTTATTTTTTTTTAATTATTAGCATTAAGAATTACAATTTTAATACAAAAGTGAAAACGCATACATATTAAAACTAATTATCATAGATAATAGTTTTTCTATCCGTATCTTGATTTTTTCTAAGTAATAGCTGTTATACATCTATCTATACGTGACCACGACTTGGAGATATTAATATTATTATCTTCATATATTTTTTTTATTGAAATAATAATTTTACGAAACTTATTTACTTTCTTAAGAAATATTACTTATATGAATGTCAAGGAGAGTGATAGCAAATACCAAGTTTCGATAAACACATAACACGTTCGAAATATGAATTTATTGAACAAAAAGCTGTTCACATTTGTACAAATAAGTATATCAAGGTCACTAGAACCTTGCTGGAATAATAAATTACCTTCGAAAAACATTAATTATTGTTAACATTTAATAATATACTCAAAATAAAAAGCATATAAAAGTTATCAGCTAGTGAAAAATTAATAAAAAAATCTCACCAGAAACAATTTTGTATAATTATTCTGGTTTTAAACTGACCACTTGAATAGAAAAGAATAACAACTACTTGAGGTTTAATATTAATTCATAAAAGAAATAAGTAGTTATATTTAATGCACCATTAATTACCAACTTCATATAAAATGGTAGGGATTTCCCCGTAAGCCGCTTATTATACTATAGCTTAATATTATTTAGATAAGGTGATAATATGCCTACTTAGAATTTTTATGGAAAGAAATTATGAAGAAATAGTTAACAAAACTTTTTACACTTATTTAATTCTGTAATAATTAATAAATAAAAATAATAACTAGCTCAATAATAGTTTATCGTACTTCTTGCTGACCGGGTCAAAGTTCGATCTAGTAGTACAGTGTTCAGACACTCCGTTCCTCACAACAATTAGTATAATTTAGCTATAATATAATAAAAACCATAAGCGGGCGAAGCCGCGTTTGGATATCTAGTTTATGATAATTCTCTAAGGTATATAAATAAGGTAATTAGTTCGTTTAGTTGTAAGGCAGACGGGGTGAGCGTTCCCATAAATGTTTATGTCGAAATCGTGAAAACAAAAGCACGTAATATTTGCACGCGTAACAACTTTAGTTGTTTCCATACTTGATAATTTTTATATTACCTATAATAATTAAATAATGAAAGACGAGTCTTATCAAGCACTCTATTATAAATTTTGTTATGTAATTTATAGTTATCTTTCCCACAGCTCGTTTTAACAATTTGACTTAAATACCGTAAACGAATTAACATAAGACGTTTCAATGATATTTTGTCTAGAATATTAAAAAGAATATTTAATAATATTTAAAAATAAATAAAATTTAAAAATAATATTTAAAAAAAACTTGCAATACATGCAAATTAATATTTTTTTAATGCCACTGTCACTTTGACAATCGATATATAACTTCGATATTTAACTTCTTTTTTCGATAATTATGTATTCTTATTCCTTGTCATTTGGCGTAACATAATTAACCTTTTATAGAGACATTTTCAAAGAACCAGTATTAGAAATGGCGAAATTTATTAAATAGCTGTAATCCTGTTACGATTTTTACATATAAGTAGCTATTAGGTTATTGACTTGCTACAGAATTCAACAGTCGGTGCTCGAGGCGTTTTATAACGTATTAAATTAATCACGTGTACGAGAATTACTTATAAGATTTTTATGACTAGTTTTGTATTCAATAAAAGACGTTTCTTTATATCTTTAATACTGTTTTGGAATATATTACCTAAAAAATCTTAATTATAAAAAAAACTAAATGAAATAAGTATAAATAAATAATCCAATACAATTTGTGAAACCGCAAGACACTTCAAAAATAAACTCCTGAGTAGAGTCCTACACACAGACAATTAAGACACTCCGTTCCCTATTTTACGCTAAATTCTGGAGGCATTGCGTATTGAGTAACTCAACATATCCATATATTTAATACAGTTTCGAATTCTATAATATTTACATACCTCAAGGTATGAAATAAACACAATAGTTACCTTTGCAAACACATTAACATGCTTTTTATCACAGCTATATTGACGTCAGAAGAAATACTTTTCTGGGAATAAATAAATATAGTTTATATTCTTATAATCTCATAGAGGAAAATAACAGATAAATAAATGCTTGGGAAGCCCGACACTACTTTTAATTATTATTTGTAAACATTACTTTGTTATTTTCAACTTCCTCCATTTCTCACATTTCGATTCCGTAATAATAAAAACTTCTTATTCGTACGAACGCCGTATAATTTGCGTTTTATTCATATATTACCGTTAATGTCAGGGAAAGCTATACGTGAATAATGAATATAAACAGTTACATTTACTAAAGTAAAATATAAGCTTAAGAAAAGGAATCGCATAGAGATAGCAATATCGAGGCCGGCGAAAGGAAGGGAGGCAGCTAGATGGTTTGACCCGGAATTTCTACATACTGGCATTCATCTATTACTAGTTATCATCAAACCTTTACAAGCTTATGATTGATGACGCGACCTTACAAGAATATGTGCCACTCAGTGATAGTTGATTTAACAAGTTTCATATGATCCACTGTGCTCCACGGTACGCCCGTACGTCCCAGACAGGGTAAGTATTTTAACAAAAGTCTCAGAATACCGAAAATCTCTTTCTCATTTGTTAAACATTAAAGTTAAAGCAATATGGTAACCCTGTATTTATAAACCGATCTCAAGTCTGAGATCGATCTTGAGATGCCGTTTTCATTCATATGTAATTAATGATTTATACGGGCCTAAGATTATAAACTTTATTAATTGAGTAGTTAACTAAGTGACGCGTAGACTGTCGTGTCTACTGATTCCGGTCATTATTATTTAAGAGCATGATATAGCGGAACAACTTAGCATTATCTAAGGTATAATAAGTGATGCGTTCACAAGGTTTAACAATGAAAAAAAAAACAAAACGAAATATTATTAAAAGAAATGTACGAATTATTTAAAACTATAAGTATGTAAATTATGTAAAAACTTTTTGGAATCAACACTAACCATTAAAAAAACAACACTTCAAAACAGGTTTCTAATCAACTTTTTGTGTTTTTCAACCGAACACTGAAAGACAATTCAGTAACAAAAAAAACTAATATAACTATACTTTTACCGCCATATTATTATTTCCTTTTCCACATAAAACATTCAAAAGCGGAAATCTAAAAGCCTGCAGACATCTTAATAAGAATTGAATATAAAAATGTATAGAGTAACAAATAAACGAGCGCGATTGTGAAGGTGTAACGGTACACGTGGAATGCAGCATCGACAGGTGCTATTATACTTCCAACTTCCATTCAAGAAATTTGAAAGATTCAGTAGACGAGGCAAATATATTAAATAGTAGCTACCCGCTCCCGGCTTCGCCCGCTTGTACTTCACAATTATTTATTTTCTTATCTGAATTACTTTCGTGATCGAATAACATTATCTCATTTTAAAAACAATATATATACGTTTACAGCTAAAGTTTCAGCCAATTTCATAGAAAAACTCATTTTGTAACAATTTCATTGAAATAAAAACACTAAATGTAGTAGGTACGATGAATAAATAAAATTAAAAAATAGTACAAAATATATCATATTAATATTACAGACATAAATAATGTGTAATAAAAAACCACTTGTTTACGAACAAATTGACAAATATTTATTGCAGACTAAATTATTTATTTATAAATGCACTGAAAGCCAAGTATCGGGTACAAAACGAGTTTTATAAGAGCTCGCATAATATAAATTTCCAGTTGTTACCACTGATTATAAATCATTAAAGCGGAACAGCGACACTAGCGACGTAATGTATTCTTATATAATTGAAAACGTAATAATAAAAAAATTAATATATTTTTATCTGTATACCTACATAAATTTATACAATATACATTAAAAAAACCATAAGTACCATAGATTATTTTTTTTCAATAAATATATAAGAGCTCTAATATATAAGAGATCTAACAGTCCATCCGTAGTGGCGCAGTGGCACAAGCGTGTCAATGTAAACCTGACAGTTGTGGGTTCGATTCCCAATCGGAAGAATTAATTATTTTATATTTTCATTTCTTCTTCCTGGTAACAAGGCAAAGCGGCACGTATAAAGTATTTTTTATACTACGCCTAACTAAAAATAATAATGGATAAGTATATAATTTTTAGATTTTAGCATCCAAATACGTAATAAACACTAAAATTATTTTCAAATATTTTAAGCTAAATCTAATTGTAATAAAAGTAATACGAAAGCACCCACAATATTATAATGTAAACATTCACAAGACGAAGCATTTAAAACCACCTGCAATTTGCAAACATGAAATGGTGGTTTCTTTTATATTGCAATTAAATATAAAACATTAATCTTACGTGTAAATGTATTGATATATTTACAGGCAGTGAGAGCCAACCCCGCTCGCTTCACTATTTATAGCTATTTTATAATTATTTTATTTTTTGTATTATAGCACGGTGGTGCTTAAAATCGTTCAGACTAATCTTTTTTTAATATAAAAAAAAACAGTATATAAAATTGCGAATAGCCACAATATTACTTACTTTTATATATATTTAATATTACTTAAATTAAATGACTATAATATAAATAATTAACTTTAGCTTTCTCTTGAAAGAAGTTTGTGCTGTTAATATTTTAATACAGATGAAAATTGTAATAAACGGACGATAAAATTGATTGTGATTCATAATACATAAGTCAGATAGCAAAATTATCAATATTTATTGAAATTATCGGATTACAATTATATTCTTCCTGCTTAACAACACATAGCAGGGTAGGCAAAAAGAATTCCGTGTTAAGTTAACACTTCGTTGTCCACTTCTGGTTCTAATTGAAGACGACAAGCATCGAACCAATAATCATCGCATTTACAGTCCGACACTTGTCACACTGCGCTTCGATAGCCTCAAAATAAATACAAACATACAACGTTTCCATACAACGTGACATTGGCGAAATGAATTGTGCTCAACTGGCACGCTCGAAACGCCATATTTCGAGAAATCAATCAATCAATCAATAAATACAAAAATAAATACAAAAATGATTCTTTTGTCTTTATGTTTAAAAATATATTTATGTCAAAAATATGAGACAACCATAATTATTTATTTACAATGACTTCACATACAATGGAATCATATATTTTTATACTTTACTCTAAATAGTAAATTTACTAAAGAACCTTAAAGACGTAAGGCTTCATTAATATATTCTAACGGTATCAAGCAAGTAAAAAAGCAGGTACCTACCACAAATAAAAAGAAAAAAGGCTAGAACGATCGTGACTATATTTTTATTAATTTGCAAACTAAATATTCATTACTTGATATTATTCATTTACATAACAGGATTCGAGAGCTAATTTGACATTTTGTGGTATTTTCAATCAGAAATACATTAATATTGTGACAATAACAAGTGACATCAACATCCTCACGTATCTATTATGTTATAGACTGAGATCCCAGAGCACCCAGACCTATGTCTGGCGTTTACGTTTAGGTCTGGCAGCTCTGGGATCTTGGGCTATTAGGACTTGGACTACTAGACATTTTAAATTGGTCTGTGTGTCATGAAATCCAATCCAATGTACGGTATATTATTTATATAACTCTCCTTTTTGCTTCGCCGTAGTCGGGTAAAAACTTCTCACCCTTATCACGTGCCTTGGCCTGTTTCCCCCTCAAGTCGCAAGGTTAAGAGAAACCTCGAAATATGTTAAGGAAAATAAAACAAAAAAAGTTGTGAAAGCAAAAAGTGTGTATAGTATAATTTACATACAATTTTAGATATGTATAAATATAGTAACAGTACATTTGTTAACTAATTATCAAACCTGTTTATATTCCATTTTAGTGTTTTTGTACAAATATGTTTAATTCTCATTTGTTATATATATATTTCTATATGCTATAAGTTATATAAGTTATTTAATGTCAACATATACAAAGTCACAGCCTGATTTCCTATCATCTAAAAGCTCTCTACTTTTACGGGTTATGACTAACAACCACCCATAGCTATAGCAATGCGGACGTCCGTCCGGTCCATAAGCGGCCATTCACGTATTTAGTGACAGTTAATTTATTTAACAAACTAATGAAATACAATTTCCATCAGGTTTTAAGTAAAAAAAAATAATTATTCCAAACATTTAAAAACATGGCACAAATTAAAATGGCCTACAATTTTAATTTTATTAATTGTTCAACAATTTGTTTTAGTAGTTTAACATTAAAAACTGATTTCTTCCAATAAACGAATGAGACATAATAAACGATCGAGTACAAAACATTGTCCTCAAAAAAGAAAAAAATCGTAGGTCGAGAAGGGTAATTTATAAGTATTTTTTATTTTTTTTAGTCGGGATTACTTATATATACGAGTCACTTGTACGTACGTATTTTTGGGTTATATTTTCAGCAGAAAAAATCGTCACTAAAAATACGCGAAAATACTCAATTCAGTTATTTAAAGTATGAATATTTACAGCGCTGGCCATTCCATCCACATTAAGCGAGATGACTCGTTCGTTCCTTCAAGAAATGAAGCGAATCCGGGCCAGAGAATTCGCATATACGAAATTCCAACCTTATACTAAAGAAATACAACATAATTTTCTTCACAACACGAACAACAAACGTTATTTTAATTTAATAGAGTATTAAGTCGTTGAACCTGGCATAGGTGTGCGCCAATTGGAGATTGTCCACTTTTTTGGTCATCAATTGGTACTGTTATCCTGAGTTGCTTAATGTTATAGATACTTTAGAGAATCAATTCCTATCCGAAAAAATATATTTTTGGTGAATTCTACAAAAATATTAAGAAAATCTTAATAACTAAATATAATATGCGGTAAACAGAAAGTTTTAAACAGTGAATAAGAGCCCAAAAATAAGTTAATCATATTAGTTTTGATATGTCAAATATCAAAATATTTAAATCTGCTAATGAAAATGTGACTGTGAAAAAATACCATTATTAAAAATCCTGGAGATTTCTTTGTTAAACTTAATGTATACTGCTGTAGGTACTTCTTCAGAACTACTATTTTTTTATTTTTATGTACTATTTCGTCTCTGTTTCACCTAATACTGTGTAAAAGTTACCTATACAAATCTCGACTATGAACTAAAAACATACTAATGAAACTTTCGAGTGCCTAACGGAGAGAAGCCAACACCAGTTATATGACGAGTCAAAAAGCGTGACGATATTAATGTAAAGAATTAGTGCTGCTATAAAGGTTTCATTTGAAATTTAAAATCCACTTACATTATTTTGATCTTTTACAAATGATGCCTAAGAGGCAAAAGATTACAAGTATAATATGATCGACAAATTCTTAAAATCTTTAAGTATTATTCTTTATATTCCCTTAATAAGCAGATTTTATTAGAAAATGTTTATTTGCAATCATTTAAATTTTGATTTAAAGTTACGTCATATTTTATATTAAAAATATATAAGCCATACTAACTTGTTGTTATGTCTAAACATGTTTATTTGTTTACATCCATTAATAATTATTGAATTTGCGAAAATTCCCAGCAATTCGAGCCGACCCAGATCTTAAGTCGAGCGGTCACAGATTTGTCGTACCTCATTGTGTTCTTTACCGATTAAGTCATTGTATCAGTATTACTACAAATATCTTCTAGCATTTACTTTTATACAGTTTCCATATGAAATCGTCCGCTGAGGCGAAAGGTGTGACGGTAACATGGTGGTTGTGGGTTCCGTTCCCGCTCGAGGCAATGATTTTTATTAATATTTTCATTTCTTCACTCTGTCACCAAGGTAAAAACCTGACGTTTATTTCGCTCTCAACACACACTGCCTCGAAAAAATCGGCGGAAAGTGGGGAACGGAGTGTCGTATTTTAATTTGCGAAAGAAAAACAATATTAGTAGTAGATTGATCTATTTTTTGTAGGATTTTTAGATGTAAATGATGGCGTCTTCACATTATTAGCGACATTAGTGGTCGATATCCGGTTCCGTTAGTAATGTTTCAATAACTGATTTGTCGCTGGTTTCCGGTGGCGCTGACGATAATGTCTATTTATTGTGTCTTTGGAGCTAGTGCTTCTTCGCAGTGTTGTCAAAATATATCTATAATTAATAATATTCTATAACTATATAATAGATATAAGATATTAATATTTTTAAATATAATAATCCCTTAGTTACTTAAAAAGTGTTTTATTTCTTATTATTAATTAAGCTAAATAAGCCTATCATGTTCAATTTTATTGGCTAACATAAAATATTTGTGAGTGAAAATATCGAAGTAATTACAATAATTTTACATGCTCCACGGATGTGACTCGCCAGCCAGTCAGCCTGCACGCATTCTTGTTATCTGTTACACGAGTAGAAATCATGCAAATGACAATCTTTTACACTTTTAATGTATATATAATCTATATTTATCTGTATAAAAATGTATTTAATTATATAAATGAGAAGGTGTGGCATGTCAAATGTTTAGGATTTTTAGAAGAGTCGTCTTGTTTAATAAACGTTAAGAGATAATGAGAAAATTATCTTATCACTATTTCAATAAATAATTTGTTGAAATGAATGCATTCCTATAATATATTTATTTATTGACGAGATAAAAGTTAAACGTGAATAGTACGGTCAACAAGTCGCAAATACCCTGAAGTTAGCTGTAGATGGCTGCGAATATTTGATTTTAGGATTTTTCTTACTTTTTATTATTTTCTTCTCGAGTGTTAAGGAGACCTAGCTTCAGGGAGGCCAAGACTTGTTGATCATACTGTAAGTATATTAATTTCCTGATCAGTGCCGGACTGGCTATTCCTAGCAGGTGTAAAGTCGGTCTAGTAAAGTCCGGAGTGATATTTTTGAAATAAGAAACATCGCGTCCATTTAATATACCTACTAAAAACAAAAATGTTTATTTATGTACTTATTACTATTTACAGTGTTCATTTAAGATGTTTTAATGTTATATAACTTTATAATGTTCATACTCACCTTTAAAACGATCACACCAAATGCTTATCAAAAACACAAATAAAAATTATACATGTTTAAAAACTAACTAATTTACATACTAATGGAAATTAACTTGTTCTTATGATAAGAGCATGCATTATCGTGTGAGTAATGGTAGTAAATAACCATATTTGTGTAAAATCCTATCTTAATTTTGTTTTGATTTATTGAACCTACAGATAAGAGAAGGCGCTAATTAAGGATTTTACGGATTCGATGATCTGAAGAAATTTTAAGGAGACCCACATACCTACCCAAATGATCCTACTAATTCCGCCTTTGAAACATATCGTAGAATTCCTATATACTATATGTTACTGACAAGCATAGCCTATAAAGATTTACCAACAAATAATTTAATTCCTTATTTATTCTTCTCCGCTACACTACGCTAACGTTTATTCTTCTAAGTAATCATAAGACATTATTTCTACTGCCTTTTAATGGTAAAATCAGTGTCACCTTGACCCGAAGCACCCATAGCGTGCGAGCTGTCCTAGCGTGATCAGGACACAATGTCGGGAGGCATTAAGCACACTCCATCGCGTGCCCCATTTACCTTGTTTTGCAAATGCACTGTTTATATCTCGTGGGAGCGTCCGGGAGTTGTTGGGGCATAATAATTAAGAACAATCACTTTTAGCTTTATTAGGAGGAAGTTTTAATATTCTATACCTTGATATATGAAGTACTAGCGGCCCACTCGCGGCTTCGCCCGCATAAACTACGTTATTATTAATTTCTGTCTCCATGAGTACCTACGTCCTATAAGTGACGTCCATGCAAAATTTGAGACTCCTAGCATTTGTAGTAACGAAGTTTCATACAAACTTTCATCCCCAAAAACAACCCCTTAG
>JAKRZM010001323.1:1490752-1532124 GCA_036379175.1 Heliconius cydno galanthus
CGTTGGGTGGTTTAGAAGAAGAAGAGTTAGAAACAACAGACAGACACGAAAAGCGACTTTGTTTTATAAGATATAGGATGTTTTGAAAAAGGATGTTTATTTATAACCGTTTTAAGTCTCTCGTGAAATCATTATATATTGGGTTAGGTTTTTTCATATACTTTTCATATGCCATGTTTTTAACGATTTTTATAATTTTAACAATTTTAATTTGTTTTAGTAAATAGAGATGTCAATTTTTAATATGCCTTTATTTACTAATTATAGATATTAATAATAAATATCTTAATATAAAGGTATCAAAAACGGGGCTTCACTGTGTATAAAATCCCCGTTTACTTGTCTCATAATCGTTCACTAAAAATAACTTGTTTGCAACTGGAAAACTTATGGGGAAATCCGCTTCCGACCTCTACGATAACCTCCGTCTCACGAATTATGTAGCTTAAAATTAGATATATAAGAAATAGTATTGTTTTCGTATTGATTTAATACATCTTTATGAATTTTCTATATAGTTTTATATATTTTGGAACTGGAAAAAAAATTTATGTGGACGGCTAAAATATATTTTTTGATTTTTAGAATACACAAAAACAAGGGAATTAATTGTAATCATAAAATTTGCATATGCAAAATATGCTCCATAAATAGATAAAAATGACTCCTATAAAGAGATTTTAGTGATAAAACACTATTTTCTATGCGACTACTATTTTTATATATTTATGTATATAATGAGAAATGCATAAAAATAATATTTGTATATTACGTAATAATATCGTGCAAAATCCATGTACCATAAAAACCGTCAGTCATTAGATATAGTAGTTGACGATATTTTACTGATAAAGGCCACTGTTAACGATCACTTAGTTATTTTTACAATGCCACATATTTTTATTTATTCTACCATAAATGAGGTTACTATTATTTGTCCAATGTTTGTCCTTGCAAGGAGAAATAAATCACTGTACTTTTTAAAATTATTTTAGGTACCTTTATGGTTTACTTATAATGTATCTTGAGTAGAAAAAAAATACTTTGAAGGACATCTAGTTAAAAATTATTTTTTTGTTCCTGTCTTAGTGGCAGTGTAAAACTGATGTCTATAGCTATAATTGATAAGATATGTTGATAATTAAATGCTTCATAATCTATTGTTAAATTTTTTTTGTAATATTTCAACTAAAACTAACAAGTCAATAAAAGCCTACCTATATGTACATATAAATACAATATTAATGTGTTTAAAATTTGAGAAAGATCGCGATGCAGTCGTGATTTAAATCTCTCAAGGGAATAATTTATGATTTTAATGCATTTTCTCAGGATAAAGTGCTGTCTTGAATTCCAGACACATAATGTTCTTAAGTGGACGGCAAGTGGTAAACGGATACTTCGCAAAATACGACAGATGAGTGTAGATTAAAAAAAATTGACAAAATTATTATTAAAGAATAAACACCACTAATTCTAAATTGATATCTATTTCAGTCATAAGAAACAAGATTAAATAATATTCACTCTAAATAATCTAATTAATGTATCTCAATTTCCTAATTAACGAAGTAAATTAGATATTCCTTTGCAGGTCTTTAGCGTAGGTTATTAAAGGATATTCAATTCATTTATTCCGATTTCTGCTATTGTTTTTATACTTAATTGTTTATTGTTTATTTATAAACTGACCTATGTACTTTACGTTTGCACCTTAAAATAACCTTGTTTAATAAATGAAATGACTTGAGTCTGTAATAAACAAAAATATTCATATTTTTACCGTGGGAAGGTTAATGTAATTCATTTATTTGTTAAATAAGAATCATATAATTCGATTTATTTATTATATAAAAATAATAGTGGTTTATAGTTATTGCAATAAATGATCCATTATTTATTGTTTTAGTGTTAGAATTTAATTTTTTTTCTTATACAGAGATGAAAAATATTGTCAATTTTATTAAAGTTTCCACAATGCTGTAGAAATCGGCAGATAAACGCAAACAATGTTCCACTCCACCGACGTTTCGTTAGCACGATTGCTTACTGAATCATACTTATAGCATAACAGGACTAGCTTTCGCCCATATATTCGTATATACATATATCTGTACTACATAAATAGTATTTAGTATATAAATAACAGTAAGCAGTAGCTATATATTGCTTGAGTTATTTAAAATTGTATAAAAATTCAGTTTATAATACAAATTCGTATTTTAGCTTCACGCTGTATCGCTCATATAAAATGGTAGGCAGAGGGAATTGTGTTCTCCAATTTCTGCCGAATTCTCAAGACATTGCGTCTTGAGTGATGGAACTCAACACCGCGCTTTGCCTAGTTTCCAGAACGAGGAAAATGAAAATATTCAATATTTTATGTCCTCGAATGAGAATCGAATCCACGTCCAACGCGTTTACACACACACGCTCGTACCACTGCGGCACAACATAAAAAAGCAACAAGTTATATAATTAAATAACATTAAATATATTTATCAAGAAAGTCATATTAACGTCGACTGTCCCTACGTGCGTACTGTCACCGTTGCCGCTCCGGATACGAGCAATGAGTGACAAAGCGACTACAATACATAAGTCTTAATGCACCGTATTTACCGGTAAAGCACCGATGCCATCTGGAAAACAATCGTCAATGTCTCATATGATACATCAGTTATTTCTCCAGTTGTTTTACAATTTACTAGTGGCCCACACGCGGCTTCGCCCGTTTAAAGTTGCCTTTAAACTATAAACAATTTTTTTTACATAAATTGTAACCTATATGTTATTTATAAAGTTTCATCTAAATCTTTTCACTAGTTTTTGCGCGAAATGAAACAACTATCCATCCTCACAAACTTTTACATTTTTAATATTTAGTAAGATATTTTATAGTACATACCTACTTAATATTATCGTTATTAGAAAATTATTCTTGATAAATTTAATTTGTATATAAAATATGCTTAATTATTAATTATTTTTAAATGGTTTATTGTTACTTTAAACACATTTATTAATTCAAATATAATGTAAATTAAAATTTACTGTTTGTTTATGGACAACACTTTCTGTGTAATCACCTTCTTAATATGAAATATTCATTTATCACCTTTTAAAAATAAAATTGTTATTACTTATATATATTAAAATTAAATCGCAGTAAATAACAATGTGGGCCACCATTGGAATAATTAATTATATAACTAACTATACGAGTACATACGAGAGTAAAGATCAAAACGAGTCAGTAAACGATAACAAAGTAATTATCGTAAGGAATTTCCATCATAATTCTAAAAGCAGATATCTCACAGTCCGTGAGTCATATCAACATAGCACAAATGTTGGTAAGATACACACACAATAACATTTATCAATCCGTATATTTTTTATTCTTTCTTTTATAAGGATAACTTGATGTTATATTGGAGTTACGTAGTAAGTTCGAAGTTAGTCGTAGGGAAGGTGCGAAGGTAAGCGACAGGTTATGGGTACGATTCCCACTCGAGTAAATGAAATATTTAATATTTTCATTTCCCCATCGTGAGTGAAAAAGCAAAGCGCAGAATCCGAATCAGAATCAGATCCAAAATTTGGCGAAAAGTGATGATCAGAGTGTCTTGACACTATTCCCGATCTGGCTACAAGGGAGATGAAGCGTTAAAGCTGAAAAAATACATATATATAAACTTACAAATTAAAATATATTATATAAGTACATTATACATACACACGTTAAAGATATAATAATAAATGGCGACAACACCGTGAATTTTACGAGAATTTTACGTTTGGAATAGGAAATATATGAGCAAGATAAGGCTATCATAAAACATAATCGAAACTTTTAATTTTAAAGCAAAACAGCACGTTACACGTTGTTCCTTATCGGGCTTCGGAAGCCAAATGCATTTAACTCACATCATGTTTATGTGCAGCTAAGACAATTAGATGCAATGGATTTTAGCCATGGCTGACCGTCCTTCCTAAGTAACTTTGATGACTATTGAATTCATCATTTTTACGTTATTACTAGCGTAGAAACACCGATATTAAGGTATATTACGTAATAATATAGCAGTGGCAATAAATATATTTTTATGTATTGTATTTAATTATTAATATTTCGTATTGTAGAAGTATCGTTGTTTATCACAATTCTATTTCACACCTGTTCAATTATTATTTAAGTGTTACTTTAATAATAATAGCCGTTAAAGACTACTATCCTTAACGTGTTAGTTTTCAAATTTTCTTTATACTTGTATGCTTGTTCTTCTATTAACCTCATATTATTTTAAAACAAGAAAGAAACTGAGTATGTAAAAAAATAAACTTATCCGAAATACGCTACAACTGCCCTATATTAAAATCAACACTGTTAACACATTATATTGAATATAAACCACCTTGGAGTGATAGTTTCGCATTTATTATAATTTTTTATGGAAACGTATCGAATCGCACGTCGCTGATAACAGGCACGTGCTAGTCAGTGCAGTTAGATTCGATATGTCCATACTTCGATAGCGTTACGTAAGCATTACCTAACTATATAACTTCTATTTCTCGAATTACACACAATATATGTAGACCTTTTAATATATATTATTTTTATATAGTTTTCATATATTTTTGACGGAAAGCCACAGGTAACGTATAGGTAAATATCAAATATATATATAATTTGGATTCCATCGTGTAGGTATTGTACAAGGGTTATACACGTCCCAGCTACATCACGACGCAACCAATAAATTATTTTTAATAACTAATAATAATAACGTTGTATTGTTTATAACTTTTAGTTTATTATACGGTGTCAGTCTCGAGTGCATAAGTAATTTGTAAATAACATTAAAACTCGATTGGTTAGAGGATAAATTATTATTTTCCTGTTATCTGTATGGAGTTTAGACTTTACAATTGTTGTAAATTGAAGATGCAATTTTGTTTATTAACCCAAGTCTAAAATAAGATAATGTTTATATGATTTGCCGGTTATATTGGTATCTTAGGCTTTTCAGGCATAGATTTGTTACAAGTGCCTATTATAAATACTCTATTATTAAATACATCCTAAATAGAAAAATACAGTCTTGTACTATGGTAAAAAAGCGAAATAAAAAAAAGTCATTATTTCTAACAAATCAATTGTGGTTTTTTTAATTAAAACATTGGTAGGCGTTATTAAACACGCGATCAGACATTTCTCATCGTTACATAAAATAATCAGAATATAGTTAAGGACAGAATTTCTATCCAAGTTCTTTAGTTTCAAACCAGCCTGATGGATTTCACCAGGCGAGGAAATAGTGGGGCAAGCATCTTACATAAAGCCATCCGTACAAAACTGTTTCATTGAAATATTTCAAGCGAAAAATTTTATTCGCTCTCGGTCCAATAATCCACTTATTCCAGTGATAATGTAATATTATTACATATAACTAACTAACATTTTTATATTTATGGATAGTCACGGAAACTTTTCTGAAATAAATCGATTTTTTCTTTAATATTTTGCTTTTAAGGTTTATGTGAGCGAAGTATTAAAGAAAAATCAAGTTATGATAAAACGTCATTCCTGCTATTTTTTTAATTGCTTATAGTTAACAAGAATAATCATAAAATTTTCCTTTCTTAGGTTTCATTAACATTAACATTCGATTTTTATTCATTAATTAAGAAATATATATTTGCGATTAATTTGCAATTTATTACCTACTTAATACACATATCGATATTAAAATATGTTATCAATTTCAAAATAAAGTAATTTTAGTTGTTAAAAAACGATAAAGACACACGCGATATATTACAAGAAAGTTTTAAACAAGATATAGACAATAATGTTTTCTTAGTATAAAATTTACTTGATGTATATAATTAAATATTGGTCAAGTTTTAAATGGAATTTAATATAAAAAGGTACACAGCATAGATTTTTTATCTCTAAATCGTTATTTTTCGGCGGCAAACGGATGCGTCATTGGTTGTGAAAGTTTGTCGATACCATTCAAATTAATACAATCACAATTTCCGTTTTTAAAAATGCAAAATTATTATAAGTTTAATTTATAAAGAGAACTTAAACATATTTTTAAATAAAATTTAGTATGGTGTAATTTACTTTAAATAAGGTTGTAAAATCCAGAAATAACTATAGTAATTTTTAAAATATCCAAAGTACAGGTTAAGTTTATCATAGGTTATTTGATATATTAAAGTCGTGTAAAACGCATCTCAATGACAGTTACGTAAAAATAAGAAGATAAGATTAACTCTTTAGTTCAACGGCATAATCGGTGATTGTCCTACAAAATTGTATAAAAAACTTTTTGCTATTTGTTATATTTACCTATTAAGTCTTAGTTGTTACATTTTCAACAATACAATTACTTTGAAATTGTTGTTTTAGCCTAGAGCCTAGTGTTAAGACGGTCCGTTTTCCACTTTCCGCCGAATTCTGGAGGCATTGTGTGTTGAGTGGCGGAACTTAACGCTGCGTTGTCTCTACCTACACCAGAGCTAAGATATTAAATATTTCATTTCCTCGAAAGGGAATCGAACTCACAACCTATTGTTTACAGTCACACGCGTGAGTCCCTGCGCCATGACAGTCCTTCGAAATTTCTGTCAAAGATATTTTGTTGTACAGCTTGTATTGAAACAATTGCAAAATAATTGTTTATGCCATTAAATAAATTGTTTAGATTAGAAATGCAGTTCCATCATTTCAATTTGCTGGGCAAATTCGCAAGACCACGTCTGCGGTTAGACGGAGAGTTTAAACTATTTTTCAATTATATAAAATTGAATGTTACTGTCAGTTTAGTTATTAGTGTTATATTAGTCGAAATGGTATCTAATGAGTTGTCTAATTGGTAAAGACATTATATATTACAGGCTTAGTTATTAAATCGTGGAACAAATAGCATTCCTATTAAATATCATTAGAAAATTACGTAACTGATCGGTAATACGTTTACTTTATGACATTCAAGTAAACCAGCCGCATCTAAATACCTCTTCGAATTTAAGTTGAGTAATACACTGTGTAGTTTAGTGTTTTAATAAAGTTTAATTTTTTTCGCTTATGCTTTAGTGTTACGACACTCCGCTTCCCACTTTTCACCTAATTCTGGAGGCATTGTGACTTGAATGTCAGAAATCAAAGTCAGGCTTTTGCCAGAATACATTAAAATATTATAGTTAAATGCCAATCGAACCCACAATTTCGCATTTATAGATACAAGATTGTTTTAATTTAGAAGCAAATCTCAACTTCATTAGGATTCACTTCTTCGTACCCTTCTCTTGATTCACGCATCAATAGTAGCCAAGCAAGCCTAAGCTATTTATATCCATTTTGCTACAATTTATTACGTAGTCGACGGCTTCCTCATACAAATAACATTTGAATAAAACATATTTTATAGTTAGATGTTTGTGATATGCTAAGATTTTGACAGCTGCTGATTTCTCAGGGTATTTTTTTTTACTGTACACCACACACAGCAGGGTTAACAGAGGGAACTGAGTTTTAAGACAGTCATTCGCTATTTTTCGGCGAATTCTAAGGAATCTAAGGACAGCATAACGAACAAATAAAAATAATAATTTACTTCTAATTGTTATCGTCGAATGAGAATCGAAGCGACAGCCCACCGCGTTTACAATCACATGCTTATCCTTACGCCAAAAGTGGCTTCCAACTTCAGTACAAAAAAGAAAGATTCCTAATAGCAAATACCTATATAAATTACCGATACATTACTGTTATAAAGACAATACATTCAGTTCAATAATAGGGTTGCCAGAAAAGACAAACGTCATTAGCAGCAACAAGAAAAATATGTCACTAGACGGTGCTAATGAAGAATGACAATTGTTCCAGCTACTCTCTAAATTTGTGATATGAGCAATTCATATTAAACACAATATAGCTTTTATGCTGTGGTAATAAGAGCTAGGTGTTCAGATGAACTTGCCGTCGACGAGAGGAATGCTAACGACGTACCGCCTTTCACACGACACGAAACACAGGGTTGCACGCACTGGTGCCGCTAGCCCGTATCGCGATTACTTGGGGATACTAGCTATGTTATCCTACTTTGCTCTCGTTTATTTTCTTTTTATTTATTTTTTTTATTCAAATAGACTTAAGTACAAGCACTTTTGGATCGTCGAACTACCATTAAGCTACCACCGGCTCGGAAGGGCGTTCTACTGAGAACAGCCGACAAGTTATTATTGGTTTAAGTTAATAGAACGGATTTATTGTGAAAATGTTCGTATTTTTACAGAGTAGATATAGGAAGTATAGTTAATTTAAACAGGTATGTTTATTTAATCGTAATAATAAAAAAATGACCAAATATTTTTAAATTTAAAATTTCTTTCCAAGTGGCAGATTTCCAAAAAAATCATATAATAAAACGGAACGGAATCAGAGCGAACGTAATAAGTATTTCTTCAATCCGGTTTATTGCTTCGCTCTTGGCGATATATTGACAAGGAGAAAGGATTTTAAGCATGCTTCTACGTAATGCATAAAAATGTATAATTACGTACAATTTTTATTACGTAGAGGTAAATTTAAAGCTTTATTTTTATTTATTTCAAATGAGTTTGTGAAGTTAAAGGTATAACCTAGCATTTACTTCCTAAAATACGCACTAAAATACAAAAATATTTTTATTGTAAGAACTATTACATATTTAATTCATTTATATTTTTATGCGGCGTTGAGTTCTGCCACTCAACACACAATTACTCTAGAATTCGGCAGAAAGTGGGAAAAAATGTATAAAATCCACCACATATATATGTGAAAAATCACCAGAGCGAAGAAATGGAAATATAAAAGTAAATAAATATTTCACTTCCTCGAGTGGGGATCGAACCCACAACCGTCGCGTTACAGTCACACCCTTGTGCCGCTGCGCCACGAAGGCCTCATTATGTCACTATTATAATGAGTTAAATGATTTTAAGGCCACATAAAAGTTGCTTACTGATTGATATAACCCTGATTGTGTTAATTCGACAAATGTTAAATTTAGCTCTAATTCTGTCAGATTAGTGATTAAAATGAGTTTTAAATACCAGTTGTTCTATTCTGTAACACTTTTTCATTTTAATCTACGTATTATTCTAATTCAAATGTTGCAAAATAGTAATTAATATTAAATTAATCTAAACAAAGGTGATTAGCAAAGCGACGGCAAGACTGCAAAATTTACAACATTTTATATTTTTTTCTGGGACAACTTAAAACTGCACTTTACGTTACTAGCTGGATAAAATACGGCGGTAAGTCCCGTTTCCCAGCTTGCAATATTCCTCAAAATATCAGTAAGTGGATAAAGGAATCATTAGACATTTATTGCCTCACCATAAGAAGAGAAAAAAAAACAAAAGATAAAAAAAAATCAGCTTCACGTTATATCCCGCACACAGGCAGAAGGAACCTAGTGTTAAGACACTCCGTTCTCCACTTTCTGCCGAATGCTAGAGACATTGCGTGTTGAGTAAAGAAAAGTAAAACAAAAAATAGAGTTGAGAAATTCTACAATATATATGTATAAGCTGGGAAACAAATATGTAGCTTTATCTATAGTACGTATCTACACTACATTTTTCTATACATTTTATAATATTATTCGCAGTTCGATCAGTTCGTGCACTTGTGTCAACAGCATGTTTTTGAACGCCCGATAGGTACATCGTGAGTGACGCAACTGGTATATTTACGCAATATAACCATTGTTTAAACTTCACAAATAAGACGAACGATATTGAAGTACCTTTGTGGGATGATTTAACCTTCACGTGGTTGATCCTGGCTTAATTGGGATAAAAATAACCCAAAAAATAATTTAACTGGTTTATTCGAGGCATTACCTTTGATTGATGAATCCAGTTCAGTCGTTTTATATAAAGGCTGAAATTTAAGAGGTAATAAAATAAACGATTGTTACTTTGGTTTTATATAGTAAGTAATTAACTAATTTATTATTATTTAAGTTAAATTAATAATTCAAAAGACAACAATTAAATTAGTAGAATTAAATTTTACCAAGTACCTAAGTTAATTAGTGATTAAAATTAACGAAAAATTATGTCGTTGCCCGAAATTGACAGCCTCTATTTTCTTATAACAAAAACCTATAGAATTTGATATTTTTGTGTCACCTGACATATTAAACGTTCGCTACAGTGAAACCCGTTATACAACATTTTGTTGACTCGTTTTAAATTTTTCGTTGCTTTTTCTTAACATTAAATAATTTTGGTGCAAAATAAATATTTTATTTTTAATCTTCACACTTATCTAATTGCGAGATTATTGAGAAATGCTTCAAAGTTAATTTCACATTGATTAAATGAGTAAATATAAATAAAATATCTGTCTGTAATTTTAAAATAACTGTGTTTTATTTACACGATACTAAAAACAAATAAATAATTTGTAATATTTTTTGGCTGTCTGTCTGCCTTTCTTTTTGTCCAGGCTAATCTCCCAAACAGCTATACCGATTTTATGGGACTTGCACTGAAAAATAGAGGCGGAGGCGTCAAGAAAACCTCGTCATTCGGTAGATTGCAAGCGGAATTGTGGATTTCAAAAGCAAGAATTATTAAAATATGAAAAATAAAAAATATTAAGTTTGAAAAATCTACACATTAAGTACAAATATTACATATTATATTTATTGTTTATTTATGTTTCTAACATATATCTTGCACATTCCAAAAGGAAAGGTTTTTTCTTTATATCACCGCGCGGCGTCTGTCGGTATAAGGAAAGGTAATTCAATTACAATCACAATGCGGCCGTTAGGTTGCCTCTACAGTTATCGTTGGGCCTACACTTTCGCTAAAACCCCATTCTTATCGACTCCTTTATGGGATATTGCATTTAATTGGTATATTTATAATAAATGCAACGTTAAACAAGAATACAAGTAAAGTTGATAGTAAATGTGATAGAAATTCCAAAGGAGAATGTTACTGAACGGATGTAATTATATGTAGGTATAACTTTTAATTTTACTTAATAGAATAATAAATTCAATATAAATTTAAAATATTTTTTTTATTATTTATCAATAAGATTTCTATGTTTTTATTTTATTTCAAATCACCCTGGATTCCACTTAATACAGTTAGTATGAAATTGAATGCACGTCGATAACTAACTGCTATAATCATAAAGGCTAAGGAACTGTAATAGGGTTCGTTACCCACTACGCATGACGACGTTTAAAAAAATATGCAAAACCAACATACTGACGAAATACATTAAGAAAACGAAAAAGCAACCAATTACTAGGAAATCAGCAACGCTATCTCTTTGGCAATTAAGCGCTGCTTCGCTCAATGCCGGCAAAAATCAAAAATCACCGCAAAATTAATTATTTATAAGGCTAGGCGATAAACTTTATAGAAATACCAGAATATAAACAGACAGCTAAGTAACATGTTTAAAACCTATTTATAATATTTAATAAGAAAATATTAAAAAAATATATGTGCTCGGATAATTAATCTGTCAAAATGAAGAAGAATAGGTATTTATGTAAGTACATATAGCACATGTAAGGTTATTTTACAAACATTTACATACAAATTGTTTTATTTAGATATATGTTAATATATAATGATATTGTTAACAATTCCAAGCTCCTCTCGCATGATAATATTGTTAATAAAAACTACCGGGCCTCTTAGTTCAACGCACCAGGTCGACGCTCCACAGTGTACGATGTACCGTACTTCCATAAGAAATGTACGCTATAACCCATACATATGTAACGATCGTTCAACGTTGAACAATTTATTCTGCACGGCGCGACTCCCCAATTCCGTCGGATTACCGTCCATTATCGTCCGTGACGTCACTGGGACTCAACAGGTGCCGTCACATGTTCACAACAACCTGTCCAATTGGGTTGTTTTTATGGTTCCGCACCCATCGCGAGAATGGGACCCTTTAATAGGATTTTTTTGTTGTCGGTCTTCCCATGATAATATTAAGTTTAACTTTCATTTATTATAATCGGCATTTTCAGATAATAATTGTAAATAACAAGAAAAAAACAATATATCTATTTGTATTTTGCATCAAGAAATAATAATAATGATGGAATGAGGAATACTTAGTAGAATTTTCTTACTAGACTCGTTTTTTGTCTTTTTAACCTCTACGCATTTCAATGATATATTTTACAGCTATTTATTATACCGGCCTTGCCAATTTTGATATGCATGCCGTTAAAAAATAATATATTAATATGATTAAACGATAATCAATTCGATGTTAATAAAGACATTTGATAGAGGTGATTTAGGTTAAGATATTTTTCGATTTTACATTGAGAATAATTTAATAAATTATAGAATAGAATTTGTCGATTGTTTGCATTTTAACACGATACCAGCACTATGATGTTGCCGCCCCCTTTTGATTTCTATTAATAAAAAATGTAAATTATAACCTATAACCTACTTTTAATATAAAAAACATAACATAGAAATATAGTATATAGAAAAAATATCTGTTATTTATTTCAATAGTATTTTTATTCATTGAAATATTATATTATCACTTGGAAAGGAAATGAAGTAAAAGTTAGTTGAATCTGTGTAAAAACCTTAAGCTACAGTTACAGAAAGTTTTCAAGTTTACGAAGCCGGCTTTATCGCGTTTCGAATAACGGTTTTATCGTAAAACATTGCTTGGTACTTTTAACTTCTATCCATTATCTTTTTATGGTTAATTCTAAATATCAAATGATAACAAGTAAATGGTAATTTGTAAATCTATTTGTCTAAAATGCGGGAATGCAATTTGCGGTACTGGAATCGTGAGTTGTACGCCGATTTTCTTTAGCGATGCAGGTACCTTGATTACAAAACAAGGTCGGTCGAAGCTGCAATTATTTATTATTAGCCGTGCGACCCGACTTCGCTGTAGTGAAATAAGAAAAACAACTATTTTTACATAAAAATGTATAAGCAATGTTTGCAGGCAGTTCGTACTTTTAATTAAGTAGCGTAGCATCATACAGTTATCGCATACATATGGATAATAAAAAATAATATCAAATGTTACTGTTATCAGCGGATATGACCTTTAGAATAATCCGTACTATCACTTAATATTACTAATTTAGGCGCGTACAAATCTCTAAATTGGCTTTTATATATGATTTGCGTATTTGTACGAGTACTTACCGGGTCGATGTCCGCGTCCCAGACATCCTTCAAGTCGTTGGAGATGTCGTAGTAACTCTCCATGTCGGGGCCGGGTATCTCTACGGCCTCCGACTATCACTCGAGAAACTCTCTCGCACAAAACACAGCAAACTGTCACCAGTATAGTCCTTTGGCGGTAAGTGCTAATAACGCACTATAATTTGAGTCCAGCAGGAAAGACACAATCACAATTTAATTCACTATAGCCCATTTGTTTCAGGTGTGTATTATTTTCACACGCGGGTTGGTACAATGTTTGTGGATGGGTAAGATATCTCTATGACATGTTCTCGCGGCGGAGTTCGGCCGACGAATGCGAGGCGGCGTTGACCGCCTCCCCCTGTCCCCCCGCCCCGCACCGCCCACGCCGCCCGCCATTCATAACGTGATAGGGGGTAAAAGCATGGTGTACACTGTAATATAGTGTGTACTTGACTATCATACCTATCATAGGGGTTGTGCGTTTGATTTTAGTATTTATTTATTGTATAATATGCGGGTAGATTATTTTTTATTGGAATAATTAATAGGAAAATTACAATAATTAGGAGAAGATTAAGCAATTTACAAAATGGTGTTGTAGGTATGTGTGCAAGTTTAATATGTGCTATGTATTTTAAAATTATTTGTTTATAACTTAGTAGATATCTGATTAAAATCAAATTTATTTAACATTTAATGTCATTTAAAAAAAAGTGTAATTAATAATCTTTTATTATTAATACGCAAATCTAGAAAAATATTATAATTGTTGAAAAATTATGAGAGTAAACTTTTACGTTGCGCGCGCACACCGTTATAAAAAACCGACACCATGAAATTAGGTACTCAACAAATTAGGGTTATTAATTATTAAAGTACATATATTTTTTCTATGATATTCAAAAAACAAATATTAAACTAGATAATGCGTTAAAATAATATTTTCTTTCAATATATCAAATATTTTCTATTTTTATATTAGTGTCGTTTTCTTTATAAACGTAGGTTAACGAAAAGGATAATATTTTTAGATTTTAAGGATAATATTTTTGGCACAAGTGTGTGACTGTAAGCGCGACAAGTTATGGGTTCCGTTCCTCGCTCTGATAACGAGGCAAGGCGGCTTTGAGCTCTGCTGTAGAAAGTGGAGAACGAAAGCGTTTTAAATGGGAACGGAGTATATTAACGCTAGGTTCCCAGGTTCCCTCTGCCTATCCCGCTACGTGCGGGGTACAGTGTGAATCTAAAAAAAATATTATTAATAGCTCAATCAATATGTATAAGAAATATTGGGCGCAACGGAAGCGTAACCCGCATTGAGTGTGATCTGGTTGTCAATTAATCGTGCATACAAAACTAGCTTCAAGACTTTTTTATACTTGGTAACAATTTTACCTGTTATACGTACCTAGTAGGTATATAGTTAATTAAAAACTTTTCTCATATATATTTCAGACTAGTTTTTACTTGCGCCTCTATTGATATTTAGAATATATATTAAAGTATATTTCATGTTTATACATTTCAAGCATAAAGGGGATCAGACCGAAGGTGATGCTTAATTTCGCAGATATTTAAATCTATTATTCTTTTTGCGTTATATTATATACGATAAAAAGATGTATATATTTTTTATTCGTTTGAACATATTTCCTTAAAATGTCAGTAATATCTTTATCATTCAATCAATCCCGCCACCAGAGCACATTTTTTTTTAGCTTCCCGCATATAATTTGGCAAATTATTTTTATTATTTAATTATTATTATTATTTCCTTAAAAACTTCTATTCTCGAGACTCTCTCTGCCTTGTAAACAATTCGTTTGAGGATTAATTAATCTAAGTAAAGTCCATATAAAAACAGCTGACAATGAAAGCTCTAGATCTTTCGTTAATTGTTGTTTACTTTATAAATAAAAATATCAACTAACAAACAATACAATTATCAAATATTTAACTTCATATTTTTTTAAATAGTAAATACTATTTATAGCTTATAGATTTTTATAAAAAATGAAAAACACAATTTTAATAGGAATGTATTTATTACTTAAGAATACAAAGGTAAATAGCAGATATAAGTATAACTTAAAGATATAATATTAGCGTCAAACGCTTATTTTAAAAGATCTCAACAAATTAATAATGGATGAATATTAAATAAATGACTACTTACATATAAAAAATATTTTCATCTAGGTATATTAGCAAGAAAAAAGAAAAAAAAATATTTAATTTAAAATGGAGGCTTTATACACAGTTATTTATCTTTTCACATTTTATATCAACACATATATATATATATATATATATATATATATATATATATATATCAATGGACAGTCGGCGAGGTCTAAGCTGAGCTTTACATTTGTGTGTGTAACGTCACTTATTTGGCGTAAAACGATTTACATTGCCTTTTGGACTGTCTTACAACATCTTGTACCTAGAGCAACGTCAACAAAAACAATAATTATTAAGTTTAAAATAAAAAAATAGGAACCTAATTATTCTGTTTACGATCAGTCATTTGTTTTATGCACAAAATATCTATATAAAATGCTGACCACTAGTAAATTCAACCCACTCTTAATATTATTTTGTTGAAATTGCTAACTTGTGACATTATTTCTATTATTGCTGATATTGTAATTTTACATGTATTGCATATTTATGTAATAAAAAAATATATTGAAAGATCCAAATTATTGCACAAGTCTTAAATACTTTTATTCTTTTCAGTCTATTTTATTATTTTTTTAGAGTTCCGTGCCAAAAAGGTGAAACGAGACCCTATTGCTAAGACTTCGCTGTCCGATAGAAAGACAGATGTAAGCATTCCATAAAATTCATAATTCATTAACGATTTCTAATTAAATATAAGAATCTTCTAAATACGAGAAAATAATATAATTAAAGAAAAAGATAATTTAATAATTAATTAGTTAATACGAGATCACTAGTGAGTTGTGTTAATGTTATGATTATTAATACTATATTCATTTCTTTTAAACATATTTTGTTTGACAATTTTTGTAATGCCATCAGATCTGGATAGACAAAATATAATAGACGTCTTCAACGTAAAAATAAAAATAATCAAAAAAAACATGTGAAATTAGTTTATTTAATGTTCCATATAATGAAAAATGTCTTAAAATTAAAATCTTCCAGGCTATTATTTATCTAAAATTTAATAAAACTATTTATGTCCATTCCTCTTGGGCACAGTGAACAGCGAAGGCACGTGCGAGTGCAGCGCCGACACGCCGCCGTGCAGTATGCAGACCCGCGGCGTTCCACACTTAACCAAATAATCGCTGAACTATGGGCAACATGGAAATTATTAGATTGTTTATTTTTGGATTTATATAAAAATTAGCAAAATTTGTATATAGATATATCATTATAAATACTGTATATTATGCATAATCATAACCAATGATGATTAACATATAAATATTTGAACTGGTGAGAGTTCAGAATTAATATTTAGTAAATGTAATACAATATATTTATTATTAACTTATTGAATCTGGAAAATATTAAATATATAGATATTTTACGAAATAATTCATGCATTTTACTCATAAATTTCTGTTACTACTGAACCACAAAAAATACCACTAGTACCCACCAATTGAGCAGTTTCGTCCTCAGCTGACGCGACTACAATAGTTTTCTTCAGTTTAATTGCTTCACTCAATGTTTTGTAAGGATGTGCTCCTAGAGATTTAATATCGTGCTGTCCGAGATGGACTCCACTATATGGTATATTTATACTACCGTCTATGCAACTTTTTTCGTATCTATAAAAGATCAAAAAAAATATTTAAATGTTTCTATTTTTACTGTAAAATCTCTTCTATTTGTTAAATAATGAGAAAATTGTCTTATATGATGATTTATTTAAAAAAATCATGTATTTAAATGTATTCATATTATTTTTGTCCGGCCGATGTATTTATGGATAGATTATTTAAAAAAATATATCCAATAATATTAAAGAGTATGCTCAAAAAGTGATATGTAATATGAATATTTTAATTAAGATATTACTTATGTAGGTACACAGCTGTCAAGGTAAAACGGATTTATTACAATATCACGAAAAATCTTGAATATACTCGTACAATGCAAACATTTCTTAGTTTCAATGAAAATCCTTGACTTAAAGTCTGAAAGGTTGAGTTTAAAAGTCAAGAAAGATCTATTGAAAAGTTTCATTGTAACTTTCATTTGTAAAAGTATTTTTTTTGTATGGTTGCACATTCAGTATATTTGTTTGCTTGAAACCTCATAATTTAAATATATTGTGTATAATTATATTGAAGTTGACATGAATCCGTACTATTGCTCTAAAGAATTAATATTCACATTACAAGTGTTATAATAAAAGCTATTACAATTTTTCTAAGAAAGCTATCTAAATTTGATTATAAATAGTTATAAAACTTACTTAATAGCATATCTTCGAAATTGTTTCAATTTGAATATAACAAAATATTTCACATTTGTTGGTACACAAAAGGAAACTAAGAATATTAATACTCACAGTAAATTAGATCTAATATCGACAACGCACGCCTTTTCCTGACATGTCAGCGAGAAGAAATCTGACAAGCTGATCCTGGGGCATATTTCGGTTAAGAGGACTTCCATGTTAACCTCAACAACGTCCTGAAAAACAATGAATTTTAAGCACTCATATATTAAGCTACATGTCACTTAAATCTCAAGGCGACGACGTGTACAAAATCCACCATATACTAGTGTTGTTGCTATGGGAACTCGTGAATAGGTCTACATTTGTAACGGACCGGCTTAATGTATCTACTATATAAGTACATTGTACATATTATACCTATAGGCCTGTAGATAATGTGACAATGTAAAATCTTGAAAATAAAAATTCTAACGCGTTCTCTCTCTCTCTTTTTCTTTTATATTATGTTCCATCTAAGAAAGCGCGAAACTATATTTCGCTAAGTGGGTTTAATGTAGAAATAAGGGGGACGGTTGGTCCGTGCCCACCCCAGAAAAGTGGGGTGCCCAGTAATTTTACTAACAAAAAATTGCCCCGAAAAATTAAAACAAAAAACAACGTTTACACGAATATATCTGTTCAAAGCTAAAGTCATGCGTCCCCCAGAAAATATGTGAAGAAACGCCCATGGGTAGACTGTAAGTATTAGAACTAGGTAAGTTAGTAAAGTATATCCATCCTGTACAAGCCAAGGATTATGTCCGACGAGTTTAATAAAATATTTAAAATTATTTGTAAAAATATGCATGGACAACACAATGTCTGCTAGAACTGTTACTTGGAGCTACTTTCCATCATTTCGCAGAATAAGAAGCATAATATTAGTTTTTTCTAATCACTATCACAATACGAGGCAAGAACTGCTGAAAAAGATCAAATAAAAGATCAGCGAGACATACTTTATTGAGCAAACAATACAAAAAACAGTCACGCCTCTCATTTGTTTACAAGAATGAATGCGCTAGACGGTCCTCTCGAATTGCGGATGGTATTTGGTTCATTGACCAACAGAGTGCTTGAACTTTTGCTGGATGACTTTTGTAATGTTTTAATAATATCTTCCTTGTGACTCGTCGAGAAATATTCGATGTTTTAATATGATTGTATCGCGTTATTATATTTTATATAACTATTTTTTACTAGTATGTAGTATTAGATTTTTAAGTTCCCTTAGGTATAGTATCAGTTTTTGTCCGTCTGTACGTCTGTCTCGGTTCAAGCTTCTAAATCAATGCAATCAAAAGATACGAGCATTTATGCAACGATTTTGCTGACTTTTGTATGAAATTTACAGTGTATTATAAAATTATAGTTACTTCACATAGATTCATAATTATGAAATTTGGCACGAAGTCAGAACTTAGAATACAAATAAAGAAAAAAATCCGAAAATTTAAATCATTACAGACTTATATTTGTAGTTAATTTCATACAAAATGAGTTCATTGTGCAAGTTATATAAGTTGTACTTCCCGTTGACCTAGATCCTGAAATTGGTGCGGATGCATCGATGGGCGAGTTAGACTCGCACTTAACCGGCTTTTTTATCTGAGAAGAACCTAAAATCGTCATATTCGTATTTATAGCCGAAGAAATCGTTCAACCACTATATAGGTATGATTGATACTACCTGTTGAGACGGAGACAACAGATTTGATTATAACGAATACCAATTGGATCTAGTTAGACGTGGTGTAAAGTTGTATTCTCTAAAGCAAAGCACCTTCATAAAGTGCCATCAAGGAAGTTAATTTGAAATGAAGTTTCCTGAGTTTGATTTCCTGAACTATAGAATAAAGTTACAAATATTTAACTAAAATTAATTTTAAATCAAAATCAACTTCACGTCGTATCCAGCACACAGCAGTGTAGCCAGAGGGAACCAGTGTTGAGACACTTCGTTCCCCGTTTTCCACCGAAATCGGGAGGCATTGCGTATTAGCTGGTGGAATTCGACGCTTTGCTTTGCCTGTACACCAGAGTGAAGAAATTAAAATATTAAATATTTCGTTTCCTCGAGTGGGACCAAGTCCAGGACCAGTCGCGTTTATAGTTACACACTTGTGCCCCTGAGCCACAACCTTTGTCAAAATTAAATTATTTTACAACCGCTAAAAAGTGTAGAAATATAAATAGTAATAATGTAAGGTTGCTTTTATAATTGAAATAACATAATAGTTTGAAAAAAAAAACAGACGGTACCTTAATGCTTGAACTACTAAAACATGTTTGTAAGGAAAGACAAGGATTGGATAACATAGATTTTTAAATAAGAGAATGAGACCAACAGTAAATATAACCATACCAAAGCAAAATCTACTATAATACGACCTACATCAAGAAGTCACGTGTTCACTAAGAAGACTAAAGTATATATTTAGTCCAATCACATGCTCACTTGTGTTTATGTAAACAACAAAACCTTCGTAGGTTCTAAGAATTTTTATTCCTTTGCTATTTCATAATGTAAACAGATTATAACATATTCTTTTTTTTTTTTAGGACAAAAATTTTGGTTTGAATCTCTATGGTCTATCAAGTACCAATAATATAAAGCTATACTTGGAAAAGTAATTATAAGTGGTTTAGCCAGTTAAACTTTAATATTTATATTTGACTAAGACAAATATTAAAAATAGCCTAAGATCCCAGGAACCGCAAACCTACGTCATTTTTTGGGTTCCTTTTTTCCTTAAGAAGTGCGGAACCTTAATCAATTGTTTTTAATATATTAATATAAAGAGCTGAACAAACTTACCATAGGATCCTTTATTTCGGGTTCATTAGTGAACCTCCGGTAGCTGATGCTCTTTGGTGAGCTGCGACACATCTCTATTGATTCCTATAGAAAACATCAAAAAAATTAATCCAATAAAATTCCAATCCAATGAAAACATTTAAATTATGATTTATTAAATGTATAACAGTATCGATGATTTAAGTATAAATAAATATTAGTAGAGTTCAGATTCAGATAAAAGATGATTTCTCAAATATTTTTTTATATTTTTGATAAATTACAAACTCTAAATAAAATTTGAGACGCCACATACGAGCCAATTCCGTAAAAAGACCACTTAAGTAAAACATTAAAAACTACTAACAAGTATTGCAAAAATAATAGATACAATTAATATAAGATGAAGCATATCGACCTATAAATAATTGTGTAACAAATAAAGAAGTTATTTAACGTTGAAATATTTTTTTATGTTAACTTTTTGAATAAATATATATTCGTTTTATATATTTTCATTACCAATTTCATTTTATATTTTAATTAATGGCCGTGGTTGTACTTTCTCGCATAAAATCCGGTCGATCTTATCCGCAACGAGCATAATAGTCTAAGAGCTTGTTGGCTATACGAGAAGCGATCGTATGATTTCTAGCTTTATATTTATTATTTACACTTAATTTTTTATGAGTTCGTTGCACACTTGAGGAAATCGTCTCGCCTCGTCTCGTCATAATTAGGTGGATAGTGGAGAACCGTAGCGTCTCTTTGGTTACCTTGTTATCTGCAGTATAGGTATACCGAAAAGCCAAAAAAGAAAATACTATAAACTACTCCGATTCTTAAGTTGTTTCTGAGACTATCATGTTTAACCGAAGGATGTATAAAAATTATAATAAACGGGTGGTAGCTTTGCGAAAATAAAATTTAAGAAAAAAGTAAATTATAATACGTACCACCAGCTCTCGGTCTATTACAGTTGCTGATAGAATCGGACCTTATGGTCATTATTTATTTCTAACGATCAGAATGAAAAAGACTAGAATCCAGGTATTATTGTCCGAAGTCAGTAACCTAATAGAAGAGAGGCATTCTATACTGCCGACCAGAATAAAATTATATAAAATTTTATGAGTAAATTTCGTGTTATATAATTTTGACAATAAACTATAAAACTTCTCGCTCCTCCCATAATTTTATAAATAAACATTTTTTGAAATAAACACTCGTCTATCCATATACTTAAAATAATATAACGATTCCGAATAAGATTTTAATTTACATCCAATTGAAAGAAATGGCCATCGTAATAAAAAAAATAACTCAAAATATATAGTCACATAGATAAATTATTGCGAATTAAATACATCTTATTCTACTTAATTTCTAAGGCTCTACATATTTATTAACTTGGACCTAAAGTTATTGTCTATATAGCAATTAAAAACGTACCATTTGGATCATTGACCTTACTATTAAATATGGCGGTACTCTTGTTGTGAATGTGAATTTTAGTAGGTGATATTATAATTTGGCTTTATGTAACGTTATGTTAATTGTGTTAAAATTTATATTCGCTGTATCCCGCACACAGCAGGGTAAGCAAAGGGAACCTAGTGTTAAGACACTCCGTTTCCCGCTTTTTTCCGAATTCTGGAGGCTTTGCGTGTTGGGTGGTAGAACTCAACGCCGCGCTTTGCCTCGACACCAGAGCGAAGAAATGGAAATATAAACGTAAATATATATGGGGATCGAACCCACAACCGCGTTACAGTCACGCCTTTGTGCCGTTGATCTTAAAAAGTTTATATTGTTTCTAATGATTTAAAAAATTAATGGCAATCGATGAAAAGAAAAAAGAATAAAATAAAATTAGACAGATTAGAGATTATATGCATTGGATAAAGAAATTTGCTTAAAAAAATGTTACCAAAAAGAACGATTTATTGAATAATCGACTTACTCAACAACAAATATGTACATACCTTAACACACTCCCCAATATCGATTTCTGGTAGATCAGAGAACAAAAGTATGCATTCATTAAATCCTGAATCTAACAATGTATTTCGTAACTGTCTTAGAATACCCACACCCATGAACAATGGCAGTGATGGCCCTTCCACGAGCAACGCGTCCCACAGATGAACGATTTTGTGGAGAGGGAATACGTCTAAAATAAAAAAGTCAATAGAAACATACAGCAATAGAAGAAAGCAAACATATCGCAAAGCAATAGGAAAGATATTCCTTTTTTTTTATTCTCAATATTTTTTTAGCTTCACGCTATATCCCGCACAAGGCAGGATAGAGGGAATCTAGTGTTAAAACACGCTGTTCCCCATTGCGTGTTGAGTGGCGGAACTAAACGCCGCGTTTTTCTTCGATATCAGAGGGATTAAATGAAAATATTAAATATTTTTTTCCTAGTGACGATCGACCCCACAATCAGTCGTGTTTACACACTCATGCTCTTGCGCAATTAGTTGTTGCGCGTCATCAATTTCATAAATTTGGCTTAGAGTGTACAAATCAACAATAAAAACACATTTTAAACAAATATAAACAATTCATACAATTATTAAAATAAAATGTATTAACTCACGTGAAAACATAGTCAAAAACCATGGGATGGCAAACAACTCTGGCACAAAATTGATATCATGCAAATGGGTTGCCAACTCTGGCTCATGGAAGGCCGACATTTGCCAGAATTTTGCCAAATATTCCTTTATCACTGCACTGTTATCTTTTAGGAAGAATTTGTGTAGAAATCTTGGCACAAATGCTGATAGACATGCGAAGGCTCGAGCTAGGGTAGAAATAAAATAATAGAATAAGTATATTACTAATATTACTGATGTAGTACTAATAATTTTATTCATATTACAAATGTGAAAGTTTGTAAAGATGGATATATATTTGATATAGATGAAACTTTACAGTAAACATTTAGTATAATTTGATATAATATAATAAGTTTAAGCAGACAAAGCCTTTTTTGGCATAGTGGCTGAGATTGTTACGGCGATAGTTGTGGTTTTAACTCTCGCCCTTTTATTCTAATTTCATTATCTGATTATTTGACCATAGGTAAAATATTTCTGCGTGAGATCAATAGATTTCTACTAATAAATGTCTCAATCATCATTTTTTTTATCATCACGAAAACTTAAATATAATCAAAAATACCTTCATTACAGAAATTCAAATATAAGAAAGGCGCAGTCAGCGAGTCAAGTCCTTGCCAATACACATATTGTGGGTTGGTTAAAAGCCATGCTTTTAACAAACGCTTTAAAGTCTTGTGTCCTTCTGCCCCACATAGTAACCAACAATATTGATGACAACGCGGGATGTCCACGTCGATCTGCAATAAATATTTATAATAGTAAAAATTACAGTTTTTTTATTCCATTTTTCTGCGTATAGTCAAATATCTCTATCTGCAAATACCTAGAACGAAGGAAGACATCAAATTTATATACTAATACAAAATGGCAGTCTTGTATCTTCTTTTACTTATCTCGGTCTCTAAGCCCTCACCTAGTTACACTGCTGACATTAATTCAAGAAATATTGCACATTGAGTGACAGAAAAAACCAAAATAGTATGGTAACTTTTAACTGAGGCTAAAGGTATGCTTTTAGACGTACATACTTCACTTTACTGTCTGCACCTAACTTCTGGGCGGATCATATTCGTCAGAATTTCTATAAATGTATCGCTCATAACATAGTAACAGTAAGGCCGCTTATACATCGCCGCAGTTCATAAGCTATACATGAAGGCTAAACTTAGACTAGGGCACAGAAGCACACCTGTCTGTCAGTAGGCGTGGGGGTCTCCTTATCAATCCTCTCATACTGTTCCTCTATGTCACCAACCACTCCCAGCAGCGCCGCCCATACATCACCGCGGACTAATGGTGGAATGTCTATTTCTGCTTCTGATCTTATATATTGAGTTGTGTATGGATATCCCTATGAAAGAATTTTAATTATTTTTAATAATTGTTTATATCAGCGGATTTATATCCATAGAAAATGGAAATAAACAGTTACAGTCACTTACATGTAATAACCTTTGAAACCAAAGTAATCTATAAAACTGGTATTCTGTATCTCTTTCCCTGATTATCTTAGGTAATGCTACAGTATCATAATCTTTTCTTCTCTCATGCATAAGAGGATAGAAATCTTGTGGTGGAATGTGACTTAGACGATTCTTTAATAGATCTAAGCTGTATTTTGCTATTCGACGGTCAAAAAGAGCACCACTTTTACCCCCTATAGTACCGCCATCTAGCAATATTGCTCTGAAACAATATTTTTATTTTGTTAATAAAATAACTTGCAAATTGTAAGACTTTATATTTGTGTTCAATAGTTTTAGTCTCAGAAATACAATTTTCTTAATACTGTACACTTTATATGGGCTTTAAAAAATCTTATTATTTATTTAGTTACATATTATAAAATTACATACTTACATTGGCATTGATAGTATAGGTGGGCTATTTTTAATAAGGCCATTCTTTTTTAGCTCAGCCTGTATGTCACCTCCGGCAAGTTGCCACAAATAATACAGATACTGTAATTTACATCCCATTAGGCCTTTTGGTGGCTTAGTATCTTCTAATTTTTTACTATTAATTTTCTTCAATATCTCATGAAGTTCAAAAAATGTGGCTCTTTCATTTGGGTATATTTTGAGACACTTTTCTATTATGTTTTTAATTTCTGTTGGTATGTTCTAAAATAATGTGAAATGTTATTTATTATACAACTAAACCTTTTTTATTCTTATATCAATTAACTTTATTTTTTTGAAGTAATTTGTAGCAGGGTCACAAAGTGTGACTGTAAATATGACTGGTTGTGGGCTTGATCACCAGTCAAGGAAATGAAATATTTATTTAATTGTATATATTAATTTCTTTGCTCTAGTATCAAGGCAAAGCATGGCGTTTAGTTCTGTCACTCAACATGCAATGCTTCCAGAATTTGGTGGAAAGTGGGGAACAGTGTGTCACAACAACACTAGGTTTCCTCTGCCTACCCTGCTGTGTGCAGGATACAGTAGATATAACAACTGATAAGCATATAAAAATTTCAATGTAGCTGAAAAATAATGTAAGGCTTAACATTTGGGCCTATGTCCAAGAGGTGTGAGTGTCAGTCATCATACATTCAAATTTTGAAAAGTTTTATTTTTGAAAAAACCTGTTTTTCTTTAATATTGAATAACAATTTAGATATATTTAAAATAATTATATACCTTGTATTCTTCATCATAATTATGTTCTCGAGCAATTCTTTCAGGTGGGTTACTAGCATGTACTAAAGTTAATATTCTCCTAAGAGTTGGACCGGGCTTTAAGTTGTTCCAAAGTTTGCCAATGCAAAGCTCTAAAACGATAATTCCAAAAGTCCAAACATCTGCTGATGGACCACCTCCATTTAATATTGTTTCAGGGCTTAAGTAACGGGGTAAACTGAAATTGGTTTATTAAGTTTTTAAGTTAAAATATAAACAACTTTAGATTCACTTGATATCCAATACAAAGCAGGGATTGGCAAAAGAAATATGCTGACACTGTTTTGCACACACTACCAAATTTTCAGGACATTCTTCAGTCTTGTTACCTAAAGTGAAACTAATAAAGACTTACCCAAGTGGAAAAGGCACTTCATTTCCAGAATTTGTCATATAGTACATGCCATAGTTAAATAATTTTACTTGTCCATAACAATCTAATAATATATTGTCATCTGATAATGTCCTATGAGTTATGCCTTGTTCATGTAAGTACTTCATTGAATTTGATACTTGGAGAGCAATGTTTATGATTTCCTCTGTAGAAAACTTAGAAGTATACTCAGAGAGTGACCTTCCTATTACTTCGGCTACAACTATAATTCTTTCTGTAAAGTTTTAAATTTTTAAATGAAAGAACTTTTAGAAAAAGAATAAAAAAATTATATCAATCAAAAATTGATCTAAATATTACCATGTTTTCCTCGTATTATGTCAAGATATGTAGACAAATTAGAATGTTCTATTGTTAATAGTCGTTGGGACCTTCCTAATATAGTTATTGAACTAGGTGTTAAAGGAAGACCATTACTTCCGCACATCTCTCCCGGATGATTTTTAGCAAAATATGTGCATGCCGCAAATTTACAACTGTTGTCACACATTTTTGTTATATTTCGATATCAATAACACGTATATCAATAGATTATGTATTACTTAATTTAAACTTAAAATGGCTTTGTTTATAATTTTCTGCCAAATACAAAAGATGTTATGTCTATTTGGTGTCTATTATTCATGTAATTTGACATTGACGGAGTAGGGGGCAGTGTTTGTTTAATGTTTAGCTATAATAATTTTTGTAAGAATAGTATTAGTATTATATTTAAATTTTAAACTAAAAATAGATACAAATCATACAATTGTTGTGTTAAATGATGTATAAGAAAAAAATGTTTTATTCATATATTTGCCGTAAATACAAAAATATTTTGCTTAACGCTTAATAAATGTCACTTCTTGTTGTGTCATATCACAGAACACATTTACTCATATAGTATAATCGTACATTTTGTTTTCAACTCATGCCACAGATTTTTAAAGCTGGCCGTACACGTACCGATAAACTTGTGCAAGCTTGCTTAAAAATAAGAAGTAGTAAATAAAGTAGTAGGTAAATAAATAATACCAATTGAAGCAAATATTATAAATATATTTTGTTATAAATATATTTTGAATAATTTTATTATAAATATATTTTGAATAATTTTAATTAATTCAGAAAAAAAAAATTCATTCATTGTCTATTGTCTGTTACAAATTTGCTTTCTAGTTTCACATTTTGACAGTGATCGAAAAATGTACTTCATTTAGTGTTTTTTCCTTTAGTTTTACAACTCGTGAATATTATTCAAACTAAGTATATGTTCCTATTTAACAATAACAATTAAGATTTTCTAACAATATAGGTAGAAAAAGAAATTACTTAATTACTATTTTTTTGATCTATATAATAACTTTAATTTCTGTCGAAGATAAAATGTCTTGTGTGGATGTACAATCAGCAAATGCTGATTATGAAATGGAAGAGGGTGAAATAGTTGACGAAGCTGATGCTTTATCTGATATATCTTCTGAAGAAGAGTTTTTGCTTCGACAAAGGTTACAAGTTTTGGAAAATTATAACAATGTCCTTGAACGTAAAGAAGCCAAGAGAACATCAATTAGATCAGGTAATCGTAGTCTAATTTCGCTTTATCTTAAATTAAATTTAAGACTCTTAAATTAAATTTATTTTTTAAATTTGTATGCTTTGATTTGCTTTGTATAGTTAGATTTATTACGACCATTTAATTTTCATTTTGATTGTTTTTATTGCTTTTCATATTTTAAAATGGACACTATTTTCACTGTTTTACTACATTTAGAAACAACCTGCACTTACACAACATGTTTAACATTGATATCTAAGCTTAGAAAATATTTATTTTAGTTTGTACTGTACCAATAATATTTCTTTAGTAAAAGTATCAAAAAGCTCTGATGTAAGATAAATCTCACACTTTATAACTTTTTTGATTAAAACAATCTAACCGTTTTTTATTTAAAATAAAAGTTAGTAAATTATATTTTATATATAGGAAGTAAAATGCAAATTTAACTATAGATAGTATTGATTTTATGTTAAGTCAGTATGACAGTGATGTAAAATAAAACACATTTTTCAGTACATTCGTAATTAGGATCTTATAAATAAAAAAAAACAGTTAGTGACGTTAGCCAGTTATGTGCAAGTCGGACTTGCCAACAAGGATTCCATACTTATTTTAGGATGAAGATGGAGAAAGTACACTGTAGACCTTATAAAAGTTGACAAACTTCAGCTTGTGGGCATATGCACTAATTTTGTATGAAATTAATTACAACTTTTGTGGTGTTTTTAATATAAATACCTGTATATTTTTATATAAATACACAAATAATTAAACATATTTTTTTATAAAAATAACCTATAAATTTTCACTTTTCACAATTTTTCCTTTATTTGTGGTAATGGAACAGTATTTTTAGCAAATTTTGTTAAATAAATTAAAAACCCTTTGATCCCCTAGTGAGTTTCGAAAATTTGCCTTATAAACGGCCGTATCTTTTGATTGTGTTGGCTTAGCAGTTTGATTTTTTCATATCTCCAAAGGAAAGTGTAGACATGAGTAATTGATTTAAATTTCAGCTTGATACCTCCACATTCTAGAGAAAAAAGGTGGACAGTACAATATACTAAAATATGTTAATCCCTTTTATTTATGAAATATGAATGAAAAGAATGATAATACTAATACAGAAAGAGAAAATTTACCAATTTTGAAAACAACTCCTTTAAACACATTTGTTATTGTGTATTTCTCAGTAGTATTTAAAAAAAATATCCACGCTGTGTCCAGCATACAGCAGGGTAGGCAGAGGGAACCTAGTGTTAAAACACTACTTCTCTGATTTACGATTCTTTCTTTTATTTTCTTATAGTTTTTTTCTGACTCTTACATCTTTTTAAAAAAAAAAAAAATCTTCTAATAAATTCATATAAAAATAAAATTCTTTTGACCCTATTTAATTTTTTGGACAATTTATATTATTTTAATTCTAGAATTTTGATTTTACAAGTCATATAGTACAAAGTATACTCTTAATATATATAAATGTATATTTTGAAAAAATTAAATATACCAATTTGTTTTGTTTAAATTGAAAAATAAACACATATTTCTATTTTTTGTATACTTTACACTTTTTTAGTAATATTCATTTTGTAACATCAGTAAATTAATTAATAAGTTAGCTTTAGCATCAATAACAAAACAAATTTTAGGGAAACAACATCCAAGAAGAGAAATAATATGTGATCTTTCTGAAATTTCTGGTACAGATGCTGAATGTGGTTTTAAAAAATTAACATTAAGAATTCCTAATGATAAAAGACATACACGACCTCACCATAAACAAAAGAAAATAAAACAAGCAGATAAAGATATTCTAAAGAATAAAGAACATAAGAGAAAGAACCATCGTAAGAAGAAAAATAATATTAATAGTGATAGCAACAGCAGTGAATTTTCAGATGATGATTATGTAAGTAAGCGTCGTAAACTGGCAGATGCAGTTTCACTTAATAAAACCAAAATCGATAAATCCACATTAAAAGATAGATTGTCTAAGATGTTGAATGTTAGTAATTTTGAAAGCCAAAATAAAAAAGAAATTAATGTTATTGTTAGCGCAGATGATGCCAAAACGAATAAAGTAGAAACAATAAATACGGAGCCAAACTTTAATGAAATTGAATCTATTGAAAAAGTGGACTCACCAAGTCATACTGAAAATTTGGAAACTATCAATGTTCATTCACAAGATACTGTTGATTGTCCTGATCAGAAAACCGAGACAAATTATCAAAGTGATGGTACTTCTGATGAAGATCTAGAATTGCTTCGACAGTATGCCCTTAAAACGAAGTCTGCTAAAGTGAAAATTGATGCCCCACAAAAAATTAACATTGAAAATAAGACTGACGCTGTATCAGAAGATGAAGATAGTGACACAGCAGAATTAAGAATGATATGTCTTAAATCAGCATTATTGAAGAAAGCTATAGAAATGAAACAAAAACAGAAGCTGCAGAAAAGACTTTCTCAGTCGTCTAATATACATGAATTCGATATATGCACTGAAGATCTCGGTAATATAGATAATAACACTGATATAGAATCTGTTGATATGGAAATTGGTTCAGATGCTGACGATAAAGGAAAAGTTTACATAACCGAGTGCACTCAGGCTAGTGCAAAAGTAAATGAAGCCAATACTGTATCTAAAGAAGATGAAATTGACGAAGATGAAGACTTACTACGAGCCAAATTGTTAACTTCCTTAAGTAAAAATCTGCCAAATCTTGTAGATTTAAATGTTTTAGATACAACTTTGAAAGAAGTGGAAAGTGAAACTGTTGATACTAAAGTAAATAATGTGGAAGCAGGTAATAAGAAAACAACTAATGTAGAGGCCAAGAAATTTATAATACAGCTTGGGGAATCAGATTCTGAAGCAGAACACGAGGCTACCAAAAATCTAACTAAAATGCATATGAAGTTGTCAGAACAGGCAGAGTTCCAGCAAAAGTTAGATCAATTTTTGAAATCTACAAGACTGGAAGTGGAAAAGACTACGTTACCCGATGTTGTCCAAGAGCAACCAAAGCCAGCGGAAAAATTTGTCGCGAAGGTTAGAATGGAATCAATTTCGTTACTAAAGTGTAAATGAATTGAATCTAATATATCTGTTTTTCAGGCTATGAATCATCTTCCGAAATCCGAACAAATAGAATATAAAAATCTGGTAAAAAGAATGGCGGAGCTAGAGAAAATTAAACAAGCTAGACAAAATATACTTATGAATAATAATATGCTTAAAGATACTCTTAAACCAAGAAATATTACTACGGCCCCTGCTCCATCTGCAAAAAAAATAGACGAACAAATTGCATACTCAAGGTAATAATGAAATTAATTTGCTTATAATACATTGAGGCCGTCGTGGAGCAGCAGTACAACGTCGAATTGTAAGCTCGACCGCAGTAGATTCGATTACGATTCGGGGGAATGAATTATTCCCATTTCTTGACTTTAGTTCCGAAGTTCTGTGTCTAAAATTGAGTGCTGCATGGAAAACGGGACCTTAACACTTTGTTCCCTCTGCCCAACCTGATGAATATGCGGAACAGCTTCTAGTTCAAAAAATAAACTGTTTAATATAACATATATTTTAAATGTACATTTACAAAGCCGTTATCATTGTTTTTCAGAAAAAAGATAGCTGAAGAATCAGCAGTAATGTTGAAATTGAAACAGGAAGCTATTAAACTACAGCAACGATATAAAATAGTTGCGACGGAATTACGCAACATTGCAACTGCCATAACTTTGAATAAGAGACAAGCAAAAATAGTTCAGGATGGCCTATGTAGAATACGAAATCGACACCAAATGCTATTGAAAAGGTACTTTTATGCGATACTTTTAGATTTAAATTTCATTGACATTCAAAATTAATTTATATTTTAAATTCTAGCGCACCTATGAAACATTCCAATGAAAATTTACAATTAAGTACAATAACAAATAAAATTTCAACAAATAAATTACAAAAAGAGAATAATCCTGCAAAAGAGGAATATAAAATAACTAATAATTTAAAAGCAGTCAAAGTGAGCGTTGTAAATGATTTAAACGAACAAAATAACGGAAAGCTTTCTGTACAATTAGATGTAAGTAGTAATAAAAAACTTGTAAGGTTACCAAAATGTCCGCCTAAAGACAGAATTATTGATTATCATGGTAACAAGAAAGTACAAGAAGAAAGTAATACAGAAGAAACATCTATTTTTTCCTGTAAAAGAGATACGGAAAGAAGAAAGAGTTTAAGTCATAATGATGAAGAAAAAGATAATTTGAATGATTATAAATCACCATTAGATGCTTTACAGTGTGAAAAGTAAGTAATTATTTAACTATTATTATTAAATAAATATATATATCGTTTATCTTTGGGTACTAGAGACATAAATAAGTTGTCACAAGTGTATAAGAATTTCGACATAGCTCAATGAGAACATATGGCTTAGTTGGTCAGAGCGCTGGGACAGTTTTCAAGAAGCACTGGATCAAATCCTTAAAATTTTATGTTTTCTAAAAAGTATTAAACTGTTGTTTGCTTGACAGTTGGGAAATCTATAACTACCAGTAAAAATAAAATGCTAAAATTTTTTGGGTATAGTTAGATAAAAAGTTCTGGTGCATTAATATGGCGCGTGGCTTTTGCGAATTTAATGTGTGTTCAAAATTGATGCTATCCGTAAATTGATTTTAATTTTATTACATTATTATTTAATTTTTAACAAATATAGAAAATATATGTGAAATGATATCCGAAGCAAGGAAAAGATGATATATATAAATGGTTAAGTAATTGGCTACAAATTTAATTAGAATGTTCATTAAATTCACAATAATATAATCGACATGGAGTGTTAAAATGTGTTTGGGAAAAATCTTTACAAAATTATTGACTTCATGATTTCTCTCGTAATTATGACATCTCTTGGACTGGTGTGTGGATAGCCATGTCGATTTCATTTGAGCTATGTTTCAAATTCAATAAAGACATTTTTTTACAAAACCATGACTAGTTTATTATTCTTTTGGTGTTCCCTTAAATATGAACTGTAAAGTATCTATGATTCCATTGTTACTACATTTTTTATATTTGCTGATGCAGCTGTCCACGCTTACTAGATAGTATTACTTTACTTGGCCGTGTCTTCTATTCTAAAACAACTGAACAGATTTTGAACAAAATTTCATTTAAGAATACAAAATAATGCGTCATTAATATAAAAGTTCAAAATAAATGCTTTTCAGTTGGGAAGAGGATCCGAATGGAGTTCTGTGTCCATTCGAATTCGGCGGCAGTTGCAGGGATGCTGAATGCAAATACATTCACCCAAAAGTCCAAAGCCAATGACACACACATACACACACTCAAACACACACTGCCATTCAAATTACACATAATACTCAAAAAAAAATTCAACGTACTTTCTCTACAGCCTATGGATACCTTTATGTGTAAAGTATTAATGTAGATTTTTTTTATTTTATTGCATGCCTAAATTTCATTTGTTTTTTTATATATAGTATCGTGAACCTTCATTTCTCGTCTTCGTAATATATTAATTTTCAAAATATATTTTTATAAGATTATATTTGTTTGAACTATTATTTATTTTATAACAATTCCAGAAAAATCTTCGTAGGGAATATCCGCATACATTATACACATCATACACTGAAATCAATACCTATTTTATTAATTATTTTATTGCAATTATACTCTTAGTAAAACATAGATTATATTCATTTTATAACATTTTTTAACTTAAACTCGTATGAGATGATTGATATTTCAATTTAATATTTTTTTTATTATTTCCATTCAAAATCAAATAACAAATATCCTAAATCCATCCTTTTATTTATGTTTTTATTATATTTAGATATTTATTATTATGTATGAAATTCTAGTTGCCGTAGACAATGGCGGACACCGACCGGAGTGGTAAGTTAAGAACCTTTAATAGTGATAGTAGTGATAACGCGGTGTTCCCTAACGACTGATCGAGCTTTAACGGTAAACTGTGGACATTTTATATTTTAATTTATATTTCATTTAATTTAAACAGTGTATATAGTGTAAAAAGAGAATTTAATAAATATATCTAATTGTATAATCGACTTTTATTTGAAAACCTATTTACTTATTCTTAAGTCACATTCTACATTATTATCAAAGGATACTAATTTTAATTGATTTAATAACAATTTAGAAATTGCGAACAATATCGCTATTTTTTACCATGAAATATATCCAAATCAAAAAAGCTTATTAAATGAAATTTAAAATGTTAAATATAATATAAAGAAACCATTCAATTTTACTATTATTTTTTTTAAGCCTTACGTACGCCTTACTTATCCCGCACATAGAAGGGTAGGCAGATGAAATCGGGGAACCTTACGTTAAGACACTGGGTTCCGTACTTTCCGCCTAATTTTGAAGCATTGCATTTCATTTCCTAGACTGGGAATCGAACCTAAATATCATCTAAGCTAAATAATAATTGCGTTTATAAATGTTATAGAAACAAAGTAATATACTGATATTGCGAAGTTATCGGTTCAACCATTACTCACTAAATAAAACACTTCATACAAATAGATAATTTAATAGACATTGTAAAATAAATAAATGAAAATACTCACACCGATACACTTATATAGATAAAAATACGTATATTTTGGAATCAAATTCGATATTATAAATCTTATTATAAATAAGGGATCACGTGAAGGTACACCGCACACACACTTTAGATAACTGTGGGCAAGGACAATCTTATTTTTTATAGACCTAAAATGTTGTTTTAAAAAATTATATTAATACGTCTCTTAATAATATAAAATGTATAAATTCATAAGATTAATTTGGTGTTTCCCAAAGCTCAATTATCATAAAATACTTATGGTAATATTAAGCGAATAACTGGATAAAGTTTTTAATATATAAGTATCTATTTATATTATGAAGTAAATGTTTATAAGAGAGTTGCTTTGGTAATTCTTGTATAAACAATAAAAATATAAAAAAATGCAATAAGTATATCAAAATATTAGGTAGGATATTTGGGTACTTTAATAATAAATACATTTAAAATTATGCATGCAAAGATAGTATATATTAAATGTTAATTTATAAACATTTCAATATAGTTAACAAGTATATCTACAGTCAAAATATTTTCATTCATTCTTATTAATTCGTAATTTTAATTTATTCGAGTTTCGGTGAAGTTACTTATGACGACAATGTTTTTTTTGTTCTCGTATTTGTAGATAATTTCTTAGGTAATAGATGCATTTATATTTTTGTGTGTAGTATTATAGAGGTACGTTAGTGCCCACAGTTAAGGACATACAGAGTCAATATGAATACGAAGGGGGAAATCGGGATATCAGGATAGAGAGGTCGTTAATTTGAACGTAGGTCGCAGTTACACAAAAAGTTTACGAGCGGCAGGAACTTGGTCACTTGAAAAGTTCTTATAAGTTTGTTTAAGTAATAAGTCGGAGAATCTGGTGGAATATATTATTTATATAGATTATATATATAAAATCGAAAGGTCACTCACTCATCACGAAATCTCAGAAACTACATGTGCTAGGAATCTCAAATTTTGCATAGGAGTTATTTATAGGACGTAGGTGCTCGCTAAGACGGGAATTTACAATATTCGACTTCTAAGGGGTTGTTTTTGGGGTTGAAAGTTTGTATAAAACTTCATAATTACAAATTCTAGGAGTATCAAATTTTGCACGGTTGTCACTTATAGGACGTAGGTAAGTACTCATGGAGACAGAAATTCATAATAACGTAGTTCACGCAGGCGAAGCCGCGGGCGGGCCGCTAGTAAGCATATATATTTATCTATGTAAAAATAAATATTTATTTATATTGGGCCTTAAAATTATTATAGCAATATAAATGATCTGGAACCTAACTTCGGTAGAAAGTCGTGATAAGAAATGCATTCATATCATGTTATTCGAAATTTTGAATTATGATACACCCACCTATCCCCACCTATATAAGGATATATTTATATAACCATTTTAATATTGTTGACAAGCAAATTTACAGTCAGCGTAAAAGGTACGTAAGTCAGCGTAAAGATGCACGTAGATATGATTTTTTGAAAAAAATAATGTTTTAACAGTGAAATATAGTCATGAATTATAGTGCCACAACGTTGCCGCTCGTTGGTAGTATGTAGTATAATAAACTTTTCTCGTGTAACTGCTTGTAACTGACCCTTTAACCTACAAGGCAATACTAGGTAACAATTTTAAATGTACGACACCACAAATATGATATAAACATGACAAGTGATTTTACTATCTATAGATATAGTAGCATATAGATCACAATACTTTTATACAATTTTCATTAAAAATCATTGGGCTAGGAAGGTTTCGTATATACTATATATAATTTTTAATTAATTATACAATATCTAAAGTGCTATAGGATGCTTAACGAGCTACTGAAATAACGTAAAACTTTAAAATATAACTGGAATCACATTTTATATTTTACATTTATGATGGTAGTCAGAGTCAAAATTTAACTTAACTCTATGGTTGAGAAAAATGAGCTTAAAGTTTCCCTTAACAATAGGCTCAGTTCAAATTTTATTTAGCTATTTTTGGAAAATATTACAAATTTCAGCTTGCACCTTGCAACACTTTAACGAAGACTTTTTGAAATTTTCAATAATAATATCTTTGATAATGTGAAAAATCAGTAAAATTACACTGTTTAGAATGCCAGTTTTACGTTATGTCGTTAGCAAGTCGTAGGTACATTACAGTACTGTTAATATAGAGTCGAAAAGCTATAGGGATATTAATACACTTGTATAAATACAAACCTCTTTAAAATGCATAAAATGTCTATCTTTCGAATTAAATATTATATTTATCGTTATCGTTTCCTAATCTATGTGAATTCGTGACTAGAGCCCTTGAAACTTATCAGTATTTGTGCTGGTTAAACGTTAAATGATCTTAAAATACAAGTTAGGTACATAATATTTTTTTATGAATGTATCATTTAGTATAGGGATTTCTAGAGAATATAAAGATTTTAGAATACCTTTTGTCGATAGGTACTCAAACTTTACTTATTTTTAATATATAGGTAGTTAAATATATACTATATGAGGTCGATGTTCATTTTTCTGTTAAAAGACATAGTAAAAACATACATTATTATTACGAAATTGCAGTTTCAATCAGTCAATCAGTTTAACTAAAATGGAAATAAAAACATATTCCTTACTAAACATAGTCTTTTGAAATGTTCTCTGAAATCACATTAATTTAAATACAATGCAATAAAGTATAAATCTGGTAACAAGATTAAAATATGAATAGTAAAAGTAATATATAAAAATATTTCAAAACCTCTATTTATTAAAACTAATGATGGAATAAAATCGCTTAGGTATAAGTAGTTATAATATATGAACGATCACAACATTAATCTAACATTATGAAAGTGCATGAAAATTTATTTGAAGTTATAAATCTATTATTAATAATTTGGAAGATGAAGATCACATTTATCTGAGCGTGTGCCACATCGCCACGGCTTTACGCGTCTCGTGCGCCATCTGGGCCCAGTGACGGCCCTCCGCTGCCGGCTCCGCAGCGCCCACGCAGCACCAGCCGACGACTAAGCCACTGCCGCCGCCTGCTACTACGCATACCTGGATGGAAAATAAATAAACATAAGATTCATAAATTTTTAGCGGCTTGTACATAAATCTGCAATAATAAGTGGGATAATTTGCGATCTCTCTTTACGTGTCTACGGAGAAGTAAGAAATTTCGGAATGGAACTTAAAGTTTATATAGAAGGTATAGTTTTTTGTACAGTTTTCAGGCTTCTACAAAATATATAGCCTAATATACGCTATTAATCTGAAAAAGAGTGGTTTTTTTTTGTAAATTTACCTCAATAGAAGCTTCCTGTAGATTGGCAGAAGGAAGACTGAAAGAGAGCGCCTCGTTCCATACTGGGTTGTTGATTTCTTTCCGATTGGTTTTCTTCTTCTTCACCCGCTTCCCGTTAACTAGGAGATACACTTTGACGTAGACATCTGAAAATGTAATTTATAGTTTTCAATTGTAATTGCTTTTGAAAATGTAATGTATATTTTTTACTGATGTACTGAAAACAACCTGGGTTGAAATATATGGGCATGGATTTTATTTTGTTCATAACATAAGAAGTAATTTCCGACGGATAAATATTATCTATTAACTTACAGTTATTAATAAATAATTATAAGTATAAAATTAAGTAAATATTTATAATATTATATACATATAATATTATAAACAAATAAAATTACCTAGAGCATCCTTGCCCTCTTGCGGAGGCAATAGATTCCTGGCCTTCAATACTACAACAGTTAATCTTTCAGCAGATGGCAGAAACGAGAGAGACAGTAAAAGTTCTTGTAATTCTTCTGGTGGTCTTCTTTCACGTGACAACTCCGCCCATACTTCTGCCCCGCCTGCCACTTCAACGCGCGATAGTGGAACTTTAGCTGAACCCATAACTTCATTGCGCGAAAACCTTAAAATGTTAAAATTAAGTTTCAGTTTAAATTAAGTTACAGTTTAAATTACAAATAAGTATTACAATTTATAAAGTTCAAAATGATGCAGTTGTAGAACAATCTACACTATACGTGGAAAATGTTTATAAACTTGATTTAAGTACTTTGAATAGCAGATATATTTATACAACAATAAAAATAAAATAAAACAGATATTCAAAATTCAAATTCAAAATATTCTTTATTCAAATAGACAAGCACGTTTTAATCGTCGATTTTTTTGTTGTGATTTATTTAAAGTTAATTATAGCATTTAATACATTGTATAAAGATTTATACTTATGTAGCAGGGTAGGCGGAGAGAGCCTAGTAATAGACACCCCGCTCCTCGTCTTCCGCCGAATTAAGATGAACGAAGAAATTAAAATATAAAAAAAACATTTCCTCAAGTAGGAATAGCTGGTGTCCCTGCGCCACGACTGACCTCAAACTCAATTAAAATAAATAACTGGTTAAAGGAGACAAATATTAAGATTCACAATACTAACCTGTCATAGTCAAACACTTGTAACAAAAGTGTTTTATCGGTGAGCTCGTCGTGGGACACGGGAAACTTGAAATGCTGATCGAAGAAGGGGTTCGCCTCGTTCCTGTGTACTGGTGTTTGCCGAACCCGCGTATCCACTTCGGGAAGCAAACTAACCCGCACGTAAGGGTCGTTGAAACCACCCGCTTCATATCCTGCCAGATCGTGGGCTGAAAATAAAAGTAGTATTGTGATATATGGATTTGTATCTTTTTAACTAAATTAGATTATAGTCAATTTTAAGCCTGATTCTCTGTATTTATTATAATAATATCGTTATGTATAAACAGTTATGTCTTTATAATAGTATATTTTAAATTACGAGATACTTAATTATATTAAAGGCCTTTCATTTCCTCGCTATGGTAACGAGGTAAAACGCGGCGTTGAGTTCTGCCAAGCAACACGCAATACCACCAGAATTCGGCGGTAAGCGGGAAACGGAAGTGTCTTAATGAGTAAAGAGTGTTTTAACACTACTCTTACTCTGCTATGTGCGGGCTACAGCGTGAAGCTTAATTTTATTGTTTTTGAGGCATCATCTAAAAAAGCAAGGTATGAGACATTTAAATAAATAATTCTATATTAATTATTAATTTAATTTTTAAATACAAAAAGAAGTATTTCTGTTTCAGCACGACATACGTATTTGTTCAGAGTTGTTGACAGAGTATAAAGCGAAAGCTTTACGGTTCAAAACTTTTAGAAGCGCTATGGTACTTAAGGATTTTACTAGTTTAGTTATTTTAACGATTTTATAAAATATCTTTACTTGGTCATTTTAGCTTACACGTTAAAACCTCATAAATATTTATACTTTTAAGCTCGCAAGCCCTTTATAATATGAAGTCTACGTAAACAAGGATTGTGTAAACTTTAGGAATTTTCGCAATATATGTACAAACAAATAAAATTTTATTTATGATAAATTCTGATAAATTTCGTATAATTTTACATTTAAAACTTTTGTTTTCTTCATATGTAAAGGATTGGTCAATGATCTAACAAGAAGTACCCATTAGAAATATTTTACGGGAAAATAATAAGAAGTAACGGTCCCAAATCCTCAAATTCAAGTGATTTCCCCCTGGGTTCACATCGACTTATCCTAAGAGGGCACTGATTAAAATCCATTTAAAATGAATCTCTTAGCAGAAAAAAATATCCAAAACGGAGAGATTTGTCACATTAACATTGATAACGATTGTGAATTCATTTTTTATTATATTTCTTATATATCTTTATCTTCTATTATATTTTGAAATTTTAACTAAATAAAAAAAAGACTAGAAAATTTATTGTCGTAGTAAAATCGTATACAAATGGAAAAGACACTCCTCTCTTCATATTCCGGAACTTAACGCCGTGCTTCACCTCCAAACCAGAGCAAAAAGAAAACATTAAACATTTTGTTTTCTTGAGTGGAAATGGAACCTATAACATGTCGGGTTTACACACGCTTATGCCTGCGCCACAACTGGCCTCAATACCTATTTTTTAAATCGTACTAGGCCTATATTAATAATCCTTATAAAATTTTCCCAGCATAAAATAAATATAACCTATATTGTTTGTAAAATTTAATCAGTGCTTCATAATTTGTTGATGGTAATTCTAATTAAGATTTTAATTAAACTAACCTTCGATTAGATGGACCTCAAGATCTGATCTATCAAAATCGTATTTCAGACGTAAGTGGATCCTTCCTAATGAAGGGCCTGCGCCCTCCAGTTCAATGACGAGAGGTGCCTCTCTCTTCGTATAAAGATCTGGCTGTAGAGCCCCCAGGGCGCTTATAGTGGCACTCGCGCCAGGACTCAGGGGAACTCCGCTGCTGCTTTCCACTAAAGAATTGCTTCGGTCTATTCGTCTGAAAAAATATGCAAAATTTACAGATTGATTGTAATTGATTGAGTAAATTTAGAATTTAGAAGTTGTTGCGCGCAATGCCAATTCCTCCAGAATATGAGGAAAGTGGGGAGCGAAGTGTCTTCTGTCTCCATCTGCCTACCCTACTACATGCAGCACACAGCGTGAAGCTGAAAAAAAAAGGTTTCGATACATCATCTTCTAAATACCTTCGCGATTTGTTGCCGACAACAGATAGATTGAAATAATTGGTTTACACTTAAAATATTTAATTGTTATATTTTATATTAATTATATTATAAATAATATATAAATTTACATTTTCTTGGTATAAATTGTATATTAACAGTTACGTTAAGTGTGCTTGTGCTTATATACATCCTATATCTTATAAAACAAAGTCGCTTTTCGTGTCTGTCTGTTGTTTCTAACTCTTCTTCTTCTAAACCACCCAACGGATTTTATTGCGGTTTTCACCATTAGGTCGAGTATTTTTCGTAGAAGGTTTATATATAGTTTATTATTTGTACATTCTTATGTAAATTA
>JAKRZM010001323.1:1532903-1560342 GCA_036379175.1 Heliconius cydno galanthus
TGAAACTACGAAAATGCGGGTTGCATTAGGGTTTAATTAATTTTCACATTATATTAAGTGCTTTGCAAACATACATTATATGAATAATCCAGTAGTAAAAGCGGGCGAAGCCGCAAGGGGGTCGCTAGTTCATAATAAAACACATAGCCATATCTCGCATAGCAGTCAGCAGCGCCGTCATCAAGTTGTAACCCGTAATACAAGCATTAATATTTAACCAAGCCATGGGACGTCTTTGAAATATATACTTCACAAAGTTAATAACGTACCAACACTCGTGACGCCTATATTATTTAACAATTCAACGTTTGCCTTATCGTGACCCCATTTGACATTTAATTTCAACTTGATTTGTAAAATCTTAACTCCGGTATCGTATGTTAATTATTTTGGGAAATATGTTCAAATATTATGCTATTTTGTATTTATATACAAATAAAACCAGCTTCATTCTTCTTAAGACACTCCGATCCCCATTTTCCGGCAGAGGGATTCTAGTGTTGAGTCACTCTGCACACCACGCCCCACTTTCCGCCGTATTCATTGCAGGCATTGCGTGTTGAGTGGCGGAACTCTACGTCCGAGAAATGGGGATCGAACTTAAAACCGTTGCGTTACAGTCACACCTTTTTGCCACTGCGCTACGCTGGCCTCAGTATATGTGTATTGTACTTCGATATACGGATTATAATGACGCAGTTTAAATGAGCTTAATTTAACGTGATATATTATAATCTTAAACATAATTCGTGTATGACAAATAGAATTGCTAATATTTTTACGAGGCCAGTCGTGACGCAGTAGGTTTAGGGTACGAATTCCATTCGAAAAAATGAAATATTTAATATTTTCATTTCTTTGAGTAGTTTAGAAGCAAATCGCGGCGTTGAGTTCCGTCACTCAACATGCAATGCGTCTAGAATACGGCTATGACTTAACACTAGAATCCCTTTGCTTACCCTGCTGTATGCGGGCTATAGTGTGAAGCTAAAAAAACAAGGCAAACAATGAAATGTTTTCCACTAGGTTCTTCTTGCCAGTCGTGTGGCATACGTCAAACGCGAGAATAAAAACGAATAAATAGAGACTTTTTAACGATGTTAGCCTTTACAAATATATATATATGTAACTGAAATTAAAGTAGGTCAGATAAAAACGAAGCCAAATATGTAACTTTTACCATAGCCCCACCCGATTTCCGTGACAACTTTTTTTACTATTTTCAAATTCAACCATATTCGTTTTTTATTAAACAACCATTTTATTTACAGTAAAAAAATTTAGAAATAAATATCAAATAAATATCGAATATATTTTAAGCCAATATGAATACCTAAAATAGATATTGCTACAAGCAAGCTCAACCGAGCGAGAATTATATCGATTAAGCCTAAACCATAGAACAAATTAAAGGGGCCTGAATTATAAACGATACGCACATCTGTTAATAGACGTTCAATTAACCCGTTTGCATATAGTAACTGAGGCCAGTCGTGGCGCAGGGCAAAAGGGTGTGACTGTTAACACGGCTGGTTGTGAGTTCGATCTATTTCCGTTAAATTTATAATTTAATTTTTTCACTCTGTTTGTCGCAGCATGCAATACTTTTACAATTCGGCGGAAAGAGGGCTACGGAGTGTCTTAACATTAGTTTCCTTCCGTCTATCCTGCTGTGTGCGGGATACAGCGTGAAGCTGGTTTTTATATAGTAATTACATTTGCGAAGACGGCTCAAAGGAATTGAATTTATATCAATTTATGAGGGACACGCCCGCCTAAGATTGATTCTCGGAGCGGAAACTTTTGCGTATCCTATATTCTGGTACAAATATTTAAGCTTGACATCATACTGTTAACATTATCTATAAATATGAAATGTATACGTTAATATGAAATTTTTTGTTCAACTCTTTTTTCGGTGTAACTAGTTTTGTTTTTGTTCGTTCGTATTAAACTCAAAAATACTCGAGTTAAAGAAATAAATGTCAATTGAGGATGATTTAATATGTTTTTATATATTATCGAAATTAATAATCTGAAGAAAATAATAATATGACTCAGTTTTGTTCAAGTTCACACTGTATCCTGCAAATAGCGGGATAGGCAAACTGAACACTTTTTCCGAATTTTTCGTGGCATTGCGTGTTGACTGGCTGAATTCAATACCGCGCTCTTGCTTTAGTATCTACCAGAGTGAAAAATTAAAATACTAATATATTCCCCCGAGTGGGAATCGAACTCACAATCGTCGAGTCACACGTTTGTGCTGCACCACAACGGCCTCTAAATACTACGTATAAATTGTAAATTAAATATTTATTTTCACCGAAATAACTATTCGATTAAATATTTACGTCAACCCGTCAATCATTTAACTATGGTCCACATGAAAAACTGATAAATTGTTAAATTCACTTTTGCCGTAAGCCATGTAGGCACGCGGCGAAAATAGATCAATTCAAAATTTGATTACTTATATAAAAATAACTATTTTGCGTTTGAATTTTACACACTAAATTTTTTAATTTTAAACGAAACTGAAAATCATATTTGTTTTTGTTCAAATTATTTTTGTGTTTTTCAAAAGTGTAGGTACAAGTATATCAAAAAAAATTCGTTAAAGCTGTATCTATTAAGGTAGCATAAAATTGTGCAAAGATATTTACTATCAACCCTTCTAAAAAATGTGATCTACATTTTAGTTTCATTAAAATAAGAACATCATTTACTGAAGAAGAGTAAGCAACCTTACTGGAATACCAATAACAATATCCAAATTTACGTAATGTTTCATAATATTTTATTTAGGAAAAGTATTATATACTTGTGTAAATTTCATTCTCTAAAAAATGATTTTCCTTTACCAATATAAATATATAACTTAAGAAATATTAAAAATATTGTGTCATTTTCTAATTTCTCGATCAATTGTAACAAACAAAAATTAAAATATCAAATAACATAATAACTTAAAACTATTTTCAATCAACTTACCGTGGTGGCATCAGCAATGGGGATAAGCATCTAGGTGGTACATGTCTCGGGCTAGGTGGAGCAGGACTATCAGCTAAGGATGCTAAAGATCCATGAGCCATGGGAGCAGCCCTGACATCAAGGGAGGCTGCTCTTAGTGGTGATGGGGAACGAGGTACTCCAGCCGCACCGGCCTCTAGGGTACGGCCGTCAGGTGCGAATGTACGTATTGCAGGTGATGAACCGCGATGACTCTGGAACAAAATTTGAGTAACTTATTATTGACATCAGTATGAAATATATAAAATTAAATATAATTTTAATGAAGAAATCACTATAAACTATGCTTTCTTTCTCCCCTGCTTTGGGAAATAAAGACTGAAACAAAATATAAAATATAATACAACCTTTTTTATATAATAATGATTATAAAATAATAAATATTAAAATTTTGTATTTACGTTACTCTTGTGTACAGTGTAGAATTATTTCGATGATAGAGACACTTAAATTAAAAATATATAGAGAATATTATAAGCCACTTAAGTTAATTAATTATCATTTATACAATTATTATTTAAGAATGCTATACATTTATTTATAATTGCTAAAGCCGTACGTTATTGATTAATCCGCTTAACGCGCTCTTAATTACGTGCAGTGGTATCAATACGTAGTATATACTAGAATGATTGATTTTAAGGTTCGTGAGATATATTAAATGTATAATACATACAGATATTATATAGCTTATTTTTTTATTTAATTCTCATATACATATATCAAATATAATATCAAGAATAATTTTAATATGACACATGCAATGTGTTAGGTAGTTAAAGTTGACGTCTTCGCCTCGTCTAACTTCGTCAATAAATGATTATATTTATTTTCAGTTTCTCGCTGTAATTGATAAAGCGAGGTTTTCGGTTGCACCAGTCTATACACAATGTCTTGAAAATGGGGTGACAAATGGGGGACGGAGTGTCTTACTTGTCTTACGTGTTTCGAAGCGTTTTTAGTTGAATAAATTATACTTGGAATTCCCTAGTACTAAAACAGTATTTTTTCTAGAAAAATGAATCGCCATTCTCATCATACACAATCTCTAGGTTAAAGCATCTATTAAGAAATAATGAATAAAAATAATTTCATAACTTTAAAAGCTACAGTTTTTATTGAAGAATATATAATTAGCATGAAGTGAAGTTAATTAATATTTAATACAACAACATTCAACACAGGCAGACGTACTGACGCACTAATTAATTGTTTGCTGTGTTATTTATTGATTAATACGTTCATTCTTCGCGTGAATTATTCTTCTTAATAAAAAAAATCTTTTTACCGCATAGCGAGGTAGGCTGATAGAATATAGTGTTACGACACTCAGTTCCCCACTCACCGTCTAATATTCGAGACAGCGTTTTAAGCAGTCAATCTCATCACCGGGCTACTAGAGTGAGGAATTGAAAGTACTTTTAATATAATAGTTTTGCTTGGGTGAACAAAAAACCATCGCGCTTACATATGCAGATACTCATAAGTACATATATGGAATTGCCATAAATTATTAATCCGTACGTTTACTTAAAATATTTTATTAAATAATAATAAAGAATGTGTACTCGAAACGATTAATCCATACAGCGGCAATTTCCAATAATATTTGGATATAATAAAGCAGATTTCCTAGAAATTCCATAGTGAAGAGGGGCAGAGGGAATAAGGTTGTACGACTACAGGGCACAATCTACGAAATTTATGCGGTAAAAAATCCACAGCGACCCTATGCCGATGACCAAGTCTCTGTAGCTGAGTATCAAAGAGGGTCTCCTCTTCATTTTACTTGAGAAACGTCAGTCAACTCCAAAGCTTATAACGGGTACATAGTAAAACTTTCCCATGGTCGTACTTGCCTTTTGTAAGTTAATCTTGAGGTAGAAAGATACCTAAGGTAAAAGATACCTAAGGTTTAAAGATATCAGAGGTATACTGTTTTCTTTTAGGGATGATGCCAAATTTCATAGCTGAACATTGAACTCTGTATTCAATATAGGAAAGAAAGTTTAAATATACTACTTTTATAATAGTTAAATAACAGAACGGAGAGCCGTCTCGAGTTTCGTTGCTTCATGTTAACTTTCCGCCTGGAAGCGTCACGTCTGCCCGTAATCTCTGTCATTTGTAGCCTTGTAAAGTTTAAACGCTTATTGGAAGCGATCGACAACGTAAGTTAGATGTTGTTTAACCTAGTATATTATGATATTTTTACTATAGCTTCTTATACTATACATCTTACGAACTACAAATGCATAGTTTTTACAACAAATTTGCACATTATTTTTTTTGTTGTAAGCTTCCAATTCGTATCTTTTCAAAATACATTCAAATGAATAGAAATGTAAAATTAAATTAAATTTGGCAATCCTTCTATCAATTTTATAATTGTAATATATTTTAAAGCATATTATTACAAAATAATTTGACAAATTATTTAACGTTAATGCCAAAATGATTCTCAAACATGAGAAAAATAATTTTTAAAAGGGGGAATAAATAGTAATTGGTCTAATAATATTTTTTGACTATAAAAAAATGGATATAAATTTCTGACTATACAACTATAAAACAGTATAAAAACCAATAAATAATAAATAAGCACGATTGACGAAGCGACGAGAGCGGCACGCTGATATGCTTTTTGTTCTCATCACGAATTCCGTTAGAATATAGTGAATTCAAACACGCGTTGTCAACACGCTTTGTGTAATATAACGTGACAAAACCAGCTTATAGCTGACTCTACCTCTGCTTTACGTGACCATATAGGTGTAGAGTATATCTCTATCTATGTCGTAGGTTGCATTACTCCTGAGTACCTAATTAAGTTTAGCATTTATAGCGCTATACTGGCTCTAATGTTGATAATTTGGGAATCATGAACTGGAATTTTCGAGTTTTGGTGTATTGTTAAATGAAATATTATCATTTTAAATGGAAAATCAATGTGGAATGCCATGTGATTACTATAAAATTCACGATTTTTTTGGTGTAGGCAATTTCAAAATAGGTTAGGCTTTTATTTCCTTAATTTTTGTATAACTCGTAACCTAAAAATTATAATTTTATTCTTCTCGAAAGTGCGTATTTGGGGTCAATCTATAGATCCCCATTAATAATCTATTAATTAAACCATAAAATTAGACGATATTGAATGATTTTTAAATTCTTGTTTTGATTATTTTTTTTACTTATTAATGGATTCAATTCTTTCAGAATTCAATTTCAGACAAAAAATAATGAAAAACAGTATGGAGATCTGTTTATAAATTATTAATATAATATTAAATTTTAATATTAACTAAAGGTTATCTGGCAAGTGCATCGTATAATATATGTATATATACTAAATACGTTAAGCCTTTACACCTTTATAGGTTTGACCTTTTTGAACCAAAAAACATTTTGGGTCATTTAAAGTATGTTCGTGACTTGCAACGAATAACAAAAACCTTACCACAAAAGGTTCGAAGACCTGTTTCCTTTGTAAACGGACTTAATAATTAATTGTTTTAAACGTTCAAAAAGTAAAACAATGGAGAAATTTCAATGTTCATTAATTTTATATAGAAAATATATTAAGATATTATAATTTAAATAATCTTTTATTGTAATTTGTAGAGTTATTATTTTACTAATTGTGTTTATACGTTCACGTTCACTTTAAGCAAAATTGGTACTATACTTATACAGACATCCTATCTTATTCCACATACAAGGTAGTTGTTTTAGTTTTCTTGATAAAATTAATAAATTTATTGTTAAATATTTTTCCACCGATATAAAAATGAAGTCTGTAAAATAACATGGAATCAAAATCAGCTTCACGCTGTATCCCGTACACAGCAGGGTAGACAGAGGGAAACTAGTGTTAAAACACTCCGTTCACCACCTTCTGTAGAATAACGTAAAAAAATCATATACATATTACATTAACACATTGAAAATACATTGTATATTTTACACTGACATTCTTCTCACTATAGATAGATTTCAAATATCAATTCATATATACACATCTTGAAAAAGATTTCCTTACCTTATAAAGAAAATCTATGCAAAGTCGTAAACAGAAGCCCTTTCATAAGAATAAGATAGTAAGGCTGAATTTAAGATGCCATTGTCGTCATAAATCTATTTAGACAATGGGCTCGTAGTAATATTTCGTATAAGATAGGTACGGCTTTTCGCTTGCGACAACAAGTAAAAAGAAAATGTGAATATAAATTATGTTTTTTTACCTTTAATTGAGCTTAAAATTTAAAATAAAATACATTTATTAAAATTGAGATGAATTTATTTTAAAATGCTTTGACGGAAAGCTCATCTTGGTTGGTATTACCATATTATGTTAATAATAATTTTATAACAACAATTGTATGAGTCGACAATCCTATCTCTTTATTCCCTTTCTTTGTAACATTCATTTGTTAGTGTAATAAAACTACTTACAAATTACAACTTAGATACCATCATTTAAAAAAAAACTATATTCAAACACATACACACACACACACAAACACACACACAGGCTATCATTTCGGAGTACCAACATCCAAAATCTGTAATTCCTATAACGAGTCTAATCGCAAGTTACAGTGAAACGTGAAATCGTAGTCACTGCCTATGCACCTATCCAATTTAGGGCAAACTCAAAGTCTTAATCTAAAACGGGAAACGAAGTTAAGATGAAAAGGTAAAATCATAGTGTTCGCGTTGCATATTTTCTGTCGTAGTTTACAAATACAAAGTGTAGAGTTTTGAATCTGGGGAAAGCGTGCGCACAAAAGCTTTATTGGGCCATATACATGAAAATTATTTATAATATTAAACTAAATCGTATAGTATCTTGGTATGACATTAGTGAATGGCGGAAAAATCTTCTTATGCTGAAAAATATATTTTCAGCTATAAAATTTATACGCCGAGTAATTTACTTAAGTCAAACGTGAAATGCAGCTTTTCATACAAACGTTTAAAAAAATAACAGCAAATATATATAAGAGTACGCATACGCACACATACTCGAGTTCACTGACCTAAACAATAGCCACAGAGCCTTATGAATATGATTAATTATTGTATCATTATAAAAGTTCAAAAATAGGTCATTATTAAAACGAGTCTTTTCATGGTTACAAAAGATTACGCATCTAATATGGCAAAATATCATAAATATTTTAGCAATAATCTTCACTGGTATATGAAAATAAAATGGCGTGTAGGCGATCGCTTCCACTTAAGCGCTTGGAAGCACAACGCGAGGAACACTAAAGATGGGATATGCCTATATATATGATAGAGTATCTTAAAAATAATTTTAATATAATTTAATAAATTTTTAAATACGCACACTTACCCGCTGCACATACTTCCCACACCTGACCCTAAGGACGCAAAACACTTATTAAGAGAAACAAAATTAATTTAGATAATTAATATAACTTCCGCATGCAAGTTCTAGTAATTGTCATAGCTTATACGATACGCTGTATGGGAAAGCGTAGAATAAAAGCTTACAGTCTTTTCTTACAAATTTGAAAAGATAAATACATGAAATTTTCTTCAAAATATCACACTTTTAGTAATAATAAATGATAAGTTCTTTAAAAATATATTTTTTATAGCTCTACAATCTCAGATGGCGTCTAACTGAATCTGTCAGCGTTGTGATTGATAGCGTCACAAGGCGCTGTTGACAAGTATGCAATCACACTCGGCAGGATGGAACAGTCGTACGTTTGTGATGAAGCACAGATGATTACTCGATTTAATACTTGTAATTGGTAAAGTAGACTGGTTGTGGGTTCGATCCCCAATCGAGGATATGAAATATTTAAGATTTTCATTCCTTTGCTCTGGTGTCGAGGCGAAGCGGGTCGTTGAGTTCCACTTCTGGACTGAACGGAGGACACTAGGTTCCCTCGATCTATCCTGCTATGCACGGAATATAGCGTGAAGCTGAATTAATTTGAATTAACTATTTTATAATAATACTATTATGTTAATATTATATATTTATATAGTATATTTTTTTAATATTTATAATTCTTAGGAAATCAAATGAAAAAGTTGTTGAAATATTGAAAATAACAAACAGCAAGTCGGTATGCACGCCTGTTTACAATTTAAAAGTGTTCTCGATAACATTGGAATAGTTGTTGGCAAGTTCTATGTAAAACTTTGCACTTATGTTATTCAATTTTCTTGTTTAGATTGTTGGTATTTTTCAATTTTTCTAGAAAGTTTCTAATATATGTTTCTGTATAATATATTGAGGTTTTATTTTTTGATGTAGTTAGGATGATCTCCTAACATTTAGGTAACGTAGAATGATGAAATCTTTATATTTTCTGCTGTCAACGGTAAAAAAAAAGTAAAAAAATATTCATATTTGAAACTATAAACGATTAAATAAATGATAATACCTACACATGTTAAAATGAGATTTTAAAACGTAAGTGTTTATATCATTTGAACGTAATTAATTTATTAAAGTTTCATACGAAGTCAGTTCCTCGCTTCAAGTTTAGATAAGTGAGAACTGACCTGCCTCCTGTGTAAATAGATTTAAAGTCAATAGTCAATACAACGCAATCGCGCTTCTCTTCACTTATCCCTCATTACTAATTAAATTAGACAACTAAATTCTATAGGATAAAAACAATATTATTATTTTGTTCTACACATTATAAGATATACAAAGCCTGGATCTGTATCACGTCTACTTGGAGACATTTAAATTGCAATTTGCAACGTCTCGGTTCTGAATTTAGCCGCATTCTCTAGGTTTTACCACTTGATGACGAAAATAATCGATTATACTTTTCTCTTCTTATATTCTCTCTTTTGTTAAGTGGCAATTAATACGTTAGTCTGTATATTTCATATTTTGTTTATTTATATTTGACCCTTGGCATTCATGTATTAGGTCTGATATGATTGACCTAACCTAGCTACATAGCTATCGACACCATTTTGGCTAAAATTATAACGTTGTAATTAATATAAAATAATACATTTTTTAATTTTTCCAAACTCACCTAATAGCAAATGCTTTACAAAGATTTTTAGTGCATCAGAAAAACAAGCATAGTCATGTATTAGCTGATAATTTAAGATTAAAAGACTAGAAGACTTAGACTTCGAAGAATAGAAGCGGAGGAAAATATTAATAGATTTTTATTAGGACATTTAAGCCTAATAAATTAAATTCCAATTTTAACAACTTTAGTCTCTTCCTTTAGAAAACGTAAAGAAAGATTTTATATACATATCACGATATAACTTACAGTTGCCCTCGAAGTGCCGCTGTCGAGACTGCTTTGAGAAGATATGGAGGGTGTCCTCGCAAGCCTTGCGTGAGGTAGCGATGACGCAGTTCGCGTCTCGCTTAGTGGCTGCACCCGGCATTGCTCTTTGGGTATTAACATCTCCTGTAACCAAAATATAATATTAATTTATAAAATAAAAAACTGTGGCTGTTAAAAGAAAACAAATAACGTATAAATAATTAGAGTACAATGTATTTGATAGGGTGTGGCGCAAGTAAGACAAGTCGTGCGCTCGTTAACGACTATACATTCGCACCTAGTCACGTTCAGGCTCCATACTGTTGATATCATACATATTATATTTTGAAAAAAATTCAATAGCTACATATAACACTATTAATAAATTATTGTTAATTTGTTAAAGCAAATATCTCGATGAATAGAAAGTGAAAAATTGCAAATTTATTTTATTGCTGTTTTAACCTATTGACAAGAGTAGTTTTCCATTATAAAATCGAAACGTATACGTTTAAAAAACGCTTATATAATAATTTTCTTCAAATTTTGAAAAAAAAACTGCACTTCTTAGTTGTAGTAATAGTAATAATTTAATTTCATAGATTAGATATCACTTTCGGTACTTTATGTAGGGACCATCGATCTATTTCCGTTTTATAATATCTAATCCGCCATATTGGATTTGGAATTAAGTACGCGTAAAAACTTGTACAAAAAAATGACTCCGATCAATTAGAGATAACTCGTTTAAAATCCAATTGAAAAATTCGACCCATATATACTGACTAACAAGGCAAGTTAAATAAAAGCTTGAAGTTGCTGGGGAAAAATATGTCTATCGATTTTGTGTGCAGTGGCCTTAGTCACGTTGTTTCATTTTTTTGCTTTAATAGTAATCTTAACGTATTTGTTAAAATTGATTCGACACCAGAGCGAAGCAATGGAAATATAAACGTAAATAAATATTTCACTTTGCCTCGGGTGGGCATCGAACCCACAAACGTCGCGTTACAGTCACACCCTTGTGCCGCTGCGCCACGACCGCCTCAAGAAAAATAAAAATCTCTACAAAATACAAAATATTCATTATGTAAATGAATATGCATATTCTAGTGCTACTTTATTAAATATTTTGAGATGTTCCATAAATAACGGAACGAGACCGTCTCTTGTCGCGTTGTACATTTTTCATTCCGTTGTTTTCCACTCATAATTTATTAGTGCTTCGGACGCGCTATAATTGGCTTTGTTCTACCACACCCCTAATGCATTTTACTCTTTGCGATACCCACTGTAGCAACGATGAGTTTACTTTGAATTTGATGCTCTTGTTTTATCTCTTAATTGAAAGGATAATGGATATTCGTGATCCGTTATAATCTTTAACACACTAACGTCCCTTCGAGGGTTGTTTGATTTATTAAAATAAATATTTAGATGAAGCTTAGTTCAGTTCATTGAATTCAATTGGTTTATTTTGCTATTGTTATTTGTATTCATTGAACCCATGATAGCAGGAGTCAAAACTGAGTGCGCGTAGGTCAATTTGGTTAGTTAGACTACTACTTAGTAGACTACTTAGACTACTAAGAATTTGGTAATTCAGAATTTCTATCTAAGAATATCAGAACTCAATTTTTCAATCTTTACCATTGAATACCTCCATCTGGCATCTAAATAAAGTATAATATAAAAAATTAAAATAAGAAACAGGACTAGAACAACACAAGATAGACAAGACAAGAGTATATAGAATATTGACTACCCGAATAATTGGAATAATTGTTAAATTCTGATCAGATTTTTTGCTAGAGTCCAATTTTAATTGAACGAGGACATTCTTTAAACGTTATTATGAAAGCCGTTGAAGTACAAGTGTTGCTTTAGTTGGTCTTATTTCTTTGTTCGCGCATGTGTTGAATTGGAAAACGATTAAAGCTAGTGCTAGTAATTAAAAACTTTTTCTGTAAACCAATGTAGCGTATGTTAAATTTTAAATACGTATTTTTGTATAAAAATAGTTTTTTTTTCAGCTTCACCCTGTATCCTGTACACAGCAGAGTAAGCAGAGATAACCTAGTGTTAAGATACTTCGTTCCACGTTTTTTGAATCCTTTGCAATTTGAAATGAAAATATTAAATATTTCATTTCCTCGAGTGGCAATCGTACCCACAACTAGGAGAATTATTTATTAACTAACACTAAACACGTTTTCAAAACGAGTAAGTAAGAAGCGTAGTGAGTAAAAAGATCTTATGCTTATAACAATTATGCTTAAAACGGGCTAAACAAAAAATATACATAAAAAATGAAAATCTCTTAAATAAATGAAAAAGTACCCAATAAAAATATATTTAGCCCTATTATTATATTTACAAACGATAACAGTAAATTAAAAACTAATATTAAACACATTTAACCTAGATATACCTACATATATATAGCTTAGTTTAGCTCTCGAGTGCTACGACGACGCTACGTCTTGAGAGAAGTGGTTCTGATGCGATTTGGCCAATAACTCGATATGTTATATTTGATTTTTGTTTTAAAATTTTATTTAGTATGATATCGTCATATTTTGTTGACATTTTGTTTTATAAAATCAGCTTCACGCTGTATCCCGCACACAGCAGGATAGTTAACCTAGTGTTACGACACTCCGTTTCCCATTTTCCACTGAATTCTGGAGGCATTGTGTATTAAGTAGCGGAACTTAACGCCGCGCTAGACACCAGCACGAAGAAATGAAAATATAGTTTAAAATAAATATTTAATTTTCTCGAGTGGCGATGGAACCCACAACCAGTCGCGTCTACAGTCACACTTAAGCCCTTGCGCCAGGATTGACCTCAACTTTTTTTATTACAGGAATAAATAAAAGCATTTATAAAATAAGTGCTAACATTTTCTACTTTACACACCCTCATCTTGTGTAACTGTGCTACGAACATGCATACAGCTCTTGAAAAAACTAGGAGTAATTAATTAAAAAGTTGCCCAGGTAAATAGAAAGCGAGGAAGTGGGAATGGAGTCAAACTGAGAGTGGTACACCGGGCTCTTAGCTTTGTTAGTAGTAGTTATAGTGTAAAACAAAAGGGGGTCGACGTTTTATGAAATGTAAAAATATGTTAGCTGGTACGACTTCGTACAATGTTTTTTCATAATTGTTCGTACGAAACAGGTGTGTTATAATTTCTTTTTTTATATTTCTTTAGAAATATCCAGGCACAAACGCGATGGTTGAGGGTTCGATGCCCACTCGAGGAAGTGAAATATTTATTTACGTTTATATTACCATTTCTACGCTCTGGTGTCGAGGCAAAGCGCGGCGTTGAGTTCTGCCACTCAACACGCAATGCCTTAGTACGCGAAATACAATACCACATACTGACATGTAAATAAATTCATGTTTTTCAATTTAGTAAATATTAAAATAATTCTTTGTTTGTAATTTCATTTATCTGACACACTTGGCTAGAGAAATATAACACGAATCGATATTATGAGTAAAGGATATTACGACTAGAGGATCGTAAGCGCGACCGAGTTTAAGTAAGTACCAATATTTACTACTAAAATACGACTGTAGACGTACAGTGCCGTTTGTACGAACGATTAAACTGAAAATATATTAAAAATGAATGTTCTTTTTGAAGGATGTGATATAAACGTTGATCATTTTTTCAGGTTTTTTACGTTATTTTTATTTTCTTTCTTTCAATTTTGATAGTTTTATTATATTTATCATATTTTACATAAATGTGTATGCTATATAATAAATGTTTTAAAAATATTAGGATATGGACCATTGTCTTTAGCAAAAGCTATAATATAAAACTGAAAATTCAAATAAATATGCATAATATTTCAAGATATCATAATATAATCTTTCAAATATGTTGCATATACATACACTTGGGCTTCCATGGGATTTATCTTCACCGAAGCTGTCAGTAGAGTTGTGACTTTGTCCGCTACTAGCACTCGAAGTCCTTTCTCTGGCAGCTCTCGCCCACGACTCCAGGCGCTTCTGAGCCGCCCACACACCAGGAGGGCCTAATCCACTCATTCTATTTTTTTTTATTTCTTCATTTAGAATTATAATGTCACTTCACTTTTGAATACAGGTTAAGAAAATATCTCGGTATCTATTTAAACTATTATAATTATTTAGGTCAAATTTCGTTGTTTAATTTGTATTATGGTTTTCGTACATTCTGTAAATTCATTTTCTTAGTTATTATCTTTTACATTTAAAATTTACTAAAAGCTATCACACGAAGGTTTATTCGATATACCGCAGACGCCGCCTCGTAAACTATTCCACTATAGACCCACTAGCGAGGTTCCTATTCCAAAGTTCAGGTACAATTACTAAACCGTACGATAAAATGTGATCTAAATTCTATGCATATTTGTATTTGTATGATGAAAGGATAGTTTTACCAAAGTTAAATAAAAAAATATTTAAATTTTAATAAATTATAACAATAACAGACTTTTCAAACTTTTGACTTTTGAAATTAAATGACAATGTTATAGATTATTAATTCCTGTCAAACCTGTTTAACTATTAAGAATCTACTTACAAAAAATATATTAATCATAAAAAAAGTACAATTTATAATTTAAAATCAAATTCAGCCAATATTAAAAAAAAACTATATCCAATAAACGATTAAAATGACATTTAACCTTTAAATATACAACTAACTAAAAAGTTCTACACCAGACAGTCCCGCCGTAGACGGCTGCGTGGGCGCCGGCGCCGGTTGTACTACGTAGTATGTAGGCGTTTGTTTGTGTCGAGTTCATATTATTATTTTATAGTATTAGATAGCAATTAAGATTTTTATAAAGTTTCTCGAGTTTCTATTTTTTTAATTTTATGTATAGTGTCTAGTAATATCAAGTTCTGTTACTGAAAACTAGAATTAATGAATAACAAATAACGTAGTTCTACATTTCTTAAACATTATACTTAACAAATTACTATATAAAAGATAAAAGATAAAATATCCTGTCGTTATTTTTCTTTTACACAGTGGAGTATAAATAAATAAATAAAACCAAAGTAATTTTTTACCACTAAAGCGGCCCACGAACCGCTTACTATGCAAAGTATATTTAAGAAACTGTGTCGCTCGATCCGATATCAAAGATCCTCTTCAGGGAATTTAAGGTAGAGTCGAAATCAATGACAAATATAATGAATGTAAATCTTGGCGGAATACATCAACAAAATATATGGAACCTATTTATTTTATGTACGAGTATATGTTTATATATACATATAGATATAGTGACTGATGTGACGAGAGAGACCTGAAAACTGGGTCACCGAAAAGGATATCTCGAAGGGCAAATTTATCCTAATTTTAGTTCAAGTGAACCCCAGATGACATGCAAATTTAATTTTTCGCTTAGAAACTAGACACATGTTATATACATTTTCATTTTATATTTATATATACATATGTATTTTTACTTTATCTATTAATACTTTCAAACGTAAGTGCCATTTAAAGTGGAAAAAAGTAAGAATCACGTCTAGAAACGAACTAAACGGTGTTAGATTACGAGCAAACTGTTGCGCCTCAAGTTATCTCAGGAAAGATCATCTCAGTAGATCGCAAATTTATTTAAATTAGCAGTTTTCTACCACGGCTTGTAGATCTACTTAGTACTATCAAATTATGTCTAATCTTAACCAAAACGATTTGCATAAACTGTTTTCTGGTTTTTTTTTTGGTTGAAGCTCTCATACAGTAGAAAGGACTCAAAAATACATTTTTAAATTAAAATAAAAAGTTCTTGTATTCATTTAAAATAACTAAAACGTGCTATGCGATTAATATAAGTACTTTCGTCGCTTCTCGTTTGTAGAAAAACATAAAATATTGGACCTCCCATTTTCATTTATGAAAACGTTAAGTTGCTCGCCAAATAATCCTTTTAAAGTTGTATAACAAAAGTCATTGTTAGGGAGGTACGTGTGAACCCCTAACGGCACCGTTCATTATAATGAAAATTGTATTAAAAGTTTACCAAATTTTCCTCCAAAATATTTTACTACGTTCAATTTACAACCTACTATATAAACAATTCTAATACGATACGAACGCCAGCGACATATCGACATAACAACCAAAATAATAAATAAATTTCAACTAAAACCTTCACGTCTTCATTAATTTGGCTTTACCTATATAACTCTACTATTTCAACACATGTATGTGTATAGATCACTATTAATTCGCGTATAAAAGGATTTACAGGGGCGCGCGGCCCGTGGGGCGTCTCGCGCAAACTGCCGCTCCCCGGGCCAGTGTTGCCAGGGCGGGACAGCCTTCCTCCTTACTTATTACCCCATAGGTAACTTGTTAAACGCCTCGTTGAGCTCACTTGATCTAATTGTGCATTGTGTTCTGTTGAATGCATTCCGACGTTTACATGTGCCCACGTGAATGAAAAGTCAAGGTTGGGAAGAGAAATTGTAGATGATTTAGAAATTAAGATCAGATTTTTATGTTTAAATGGTTAAGTTTATTTTTAATATACTGGAATATTATCTATATATATAAAAGGACTTGTCCTCACTGACTGAGGTAAGACGCACGCACAGCCGTAACCGCTGTGCGTAGAAACATGAAATTTGGACAGATGTTTACTTTCGTAATCTGGACATCCACTAAGAAGGGATTTTGAAAAATTTTAATCCTAAGAGGGTGAAATAGGGGTTGAGAGTTTGTATGGAAAAAAAATTAAATCGGCACCGATTCTTATAAAATTTGAAATTCAGACTCTTAAAAGTATTTAATTGAACACATGTTTCATGGTTTGCTAGAATTCTTCCCCTAAGGGTGCAAATAAGGGGTTGAAAGTTTGTATGGAGAAATCTATAAATCGCCACCGATTTTTATAAAATTTGAAATTTAGACTCTTAAAAATATTTCATTGAACACATGTTTCATGGTTTATTAAATTAATTCACCCCTAAAGAAGTAAGCGAAGCTGCGCGCGTCCGCTAGTATTACTATAAAGTTCTTACTATAAAATATTTATAATATATATTGAAAAAAATAAATAAAACTTTCCTGTCAAATATGCGTGGTGGTATACGCTGGTATCACCAAGGGCGGCGGCGCATTTCGGGCGCGTCACTTTCTCTGGGCGAGCAACAGGTACGGAAGGTCATGCAGGGCGTCTTGGGAGTACGAGCACAGCCTCGTGTGTACTACATTCAATTTGGTACTCTTTGTCAATAAAGATTAATCTAATAGATGTTATATTTTTTCTCAGTAGGTACCTAATTTTCATTATATATTGTATATGGTATATGTGTAATGGATGAGCTTTACTCGTTATGAGTTAGTATTTGTCTATGTGCACATAATTCTTTCTTTACTAAGTTATTGGCAGCCAACGCACAGCCGAAATTAGACAGTGTAGAAAGCTGATAGAAGCTGATATTGCATTCAATATGACATATTTCTCAAAATACCACGAAAAAGAAGACGATTTTCCATTTCACGTCTTAAATTACACGCAAACAAAGTTTAATAATATTCAATATTTTTTTAGGGTTCCGTACCTTAAAAGGAAAAACAGAAACCCTTATAGGATAACTTTGGTGTCCATTTGTCATTTTTTAAAATTAATTGTGATATAAAACATAAGAATTTAAAAAGCCAAACGCAGAATTTTGTATTTTAAACATTCTCTTTACCCCATACAAATGCAGGTGCTGTAGAAAAGCAAAAAAATTAAAAAATCACGTAATAGCTACAGTAAATTAAAAATTCACATATGTCAATTAAGCACTGAGCGGCCTTTTTAACCATTTTGCATTTTAATAAAGGCTGACTACGGCACAGCGGGGAGAGTTCACAAAAAATAGAACTCTCTTGTACAACACAGCCCTGTTATAAAATGTAAAGTTTTAATAAGCTTTCATGTGAAACGTTGAAACTTTGAATATGCAATTTCGATTATGTTAATAGATTTGTTGATGTTTAAGGATATTTTCTACTTATTTAGAGCATAAAATTGATACTTTTTAATTATAACTTTTTCTTCCTTTACTAAATCTGTAGTTCTTCCTTTAAAGAATAAATACCGTAATATATAAGTTGAATCGATATTTTGACAATTATATTTAATTTTATAAATATTTGTTAATATAGTTATATACACAATAAAATGTTGTCTACGAGTATAAAAGACTAAGATATCAGGCCAGTCGTGGTGCAGGAGCACTAACGTGTTTTCCCACTCGACTCTACATGCAATGTATCCAGAATTCGGCGGAAAGTAGGGAGTGAATTGTCACAACACTTGGTTCTTCTGCCTACCCTGCTACATGCGGGATACAGCGTGAAGCTGAGAGAATACAAGATTGAAATTGCGGGAGAAATTAAAAATAAAATAGCGATATAATATACTATTAAAATATATTCTAGATGCTGTTTGTTCAGGCCCCTTGTGTGCTTCAATGCTTATGTTTTGCTCAATTGTATGCCGCTCAAATATTGATGGGAGTTCGGTTGGTCACCGCTTAACGTTCCTATGTCGTCATTTCATCTAATCTAGGTCATACGTGAAATACCTAGAGAAATACCTGATGCTGCTTAGTATATCACAAGGGATGGAAATGGAGATGGAGATCGTTGGGTTGATGTTTTGATACCTTTTGTGTGACGGGAACCTTTTTGTAAAGGTTGGGTTGGACGTTTGGTTGATTAAGATTTTTTTTGTAAAGTATTTTTTTTGTATTAACTATTATATGGCCAGTCATGGCGCAGGGGCATAGTGGTTGGTAGTTAGTTCGATTCCCACTTGAAATTAAATATGTAATATTTCATTTTCATTTCTTCTCTCTGGTAATAAGGTAAAGCATGGCGTTGAATTTCGCCATTCAACAGGCAAAGCCTCCAGAAATGCCTCCAGAAATCGGTGGAAAGTGAGGAACGGAGTATCTTATGTCTCAAAAAAAAATTTAAAAAAGTGGGAATTGAATTCTTTATCATTGCATTTAAAATAAGCAGCTGTTACTAACGCTGACTGCAAAAATAGGGAGAGGTCATTATTATTTATGTATAATGTATATTTACCATTGTGTGTATACTTAACAATCATTATTTTTTTAAAGATTCGATGAAAATCAAATAAAATAATAATATTCTTAATACTAGTATTTTTATTAATTATTTCTTTATAACAACAAGTTTGTAGGTCAACAGGCCGTAATTATTTCGGCTTTATGAGATACCATAAAGTGCTTTTGTGATTGAGAGCTCGCTCAGCCTCCTAATCGCGAGGTTTGCGGGAGAGATTTTAAAATAGAATAAAATAAAATGAATATAATGAATTTTTGTGTAGGAAAATGTTGCCTTAGCTGATACAATAGCTATTTAAGTAAAATATATAATCGAATGACAAACGATCATAAGTCTCCGTTCTCCTCAGTCAAGCCATATATAAAAAACTCATCTGTCATTGAGTGATTGACAGAGAACACAAAAGCGAAACTACTGGACTAAGATAGTTGAAATTTGGCATCTAGGTTGGGGAATTTTACATTTCATATCTTACAAGGTCTACGCAAACGAAATTATAAAAGTTTGAAAATATTGTCTTATTTAGAGTATTAGAGAGGCCTTCTCTAGGATTGAAAAGCTCAAGAAAATTGTTGTTGTTGCCAGAAGGAATGAAGTAAAGTAATATGAAAGCCACAACTAAGCCTGTTACAAAGGAATGCAAGATGCGGACTAAAATATGATAATATAAAGTTATTACAAAGACGACTTACTTATAAGTTTTAAGCGAAATAGAATTGTAAAAGGAAACTGAATATTGTTAAACTTGTGTTAATTTTTTTATAATAAAATTACACGGATTATATTATCAGAATATACGCATTAGATTACTTGAAAAAGGAAGTAATAAGTTCTCTCTATAAGGCTAAAAGAATCCCACAGAAAAAAAATAACGATTCGTCCGGAAATAGTTATTTAATTACTTGCTAGTTAGATGATCAAAATCAAATAAGATCGTTTGTATATAGTAAATACCTACTAGAATTATATATTACACATACATGTGGGTAAACCACTAAACAAGTTCATGTAACTTTTGTAATTAAAATGACGGTCGACGGTGAACTTCCATTAAGGAACAGTGTACTCAACAGACCTCATGCCGACTCCAGCTGGCCAATCAATAGTTTTAGAATTAATAAGTGATTTACCAAAACAGAATGTCCTTTGAGATCTATAGAAAATAAATTAGCTTCACGCTGTTTCCCGCACACAGCAGGGTACCTACACAGGCATAGGGAACCTAGTGTAACCTCTGTTGCCCATTTTCCACTGAATTCTGAAGGTATTGTGTGTTGAGTGGCGTAACTCAACATCGCGCTTTGCGTCGACACCAGAGCGAAGAAATGAATATATAAATTAAAATAAATATTTCATTTTTAATGTCAAAGATAATTAATTTAAAAAATCTATGTGCAATTAAGTTTGGGCAAAAATTATAAACTATTCGATTTCGTATCAAATATTTAAGTAAAAGGTACATAAGTATTGTAAAAAGATAATCCTAGCACGGGCTAGTCTCACACGGCGAGCGTTGATAATCCCATATTGCACATACGGGCAAATCGATAACACCATCTTAATGCCACCGCTAGGCTTTTGTGATTTAAATTAAAAAGTGCTAATAGCTTCCACCTTTGCCTTTTATATTTCTTTAATGTCTATTGAAATATTAGTGATTATTTCTAAGTTTCATGATAGATTTTTTTAACACTTTTCTTTTCAGCTTCACGCTGTATCCCGCATGTATCAGGGAAGAGAGATTAATACTAGTAAAGATACTCCGCTCTCCAATTTCCGCCGAATTCTGGAGACATTTCGTCATGAATTTGAGTGGCGAAACAGAGCGAAGAAATATTAAATATTTTATTCACACACGCCTGTGCCTCTGTACCACGACTGGCTTCAAATAATAGGTACTTTTAATACTTATGTGATTTCTGTATTAAAATTATAGCATAGCGACGGTTGTTATTAACATGGCAGAATAAATTGCATGTCAAATTAATAAGTATTTGAATATATTGGTATATATCGAAAATATTACAAATATGAGAAAAAAAAGTATCCTATGTTCATCCCGAGACCCTCAAGTATTTCTAACGTTTGGCCCTGATCGCGTAAAAGACAGACAGACAGACAGACAGAGTTACTTTCGAATTTATAATATAGGTATGGATACTAACACTTCAGAGTCACTTCGCTGTAATGGTTTCGATAAAAATTGTTTTATCCAATAAATAACGCGAACACGTGAAATTAATAAAATTGTTTGTCTCCGAACCTGTTCTCTGGACAATCTCAGCGCGTCAGACATAATAATTTATTTTTTTACCCTCACAAATGGGTTCCTAAGCATATTTCTTTGGGGAAAATGAGATAAAAGTTACGTGCGACATACGAGGTTCGTGAATAAGCCGCTCGTCGACGGGCTTAAGCGTTAGTGATTAAATGCCTACTTGAAAGATGCTAGCGATCGTAAGTGTATATATTATCTTATTCTATTATATGGATGTATTCTGTGAACTTGTGGGAATTATAATTTTATTTCTAAGTACACAAAAACATTAGATTATTAGACTAGTGCGACGGTTATAGGTTCGATTCTCACTTTGGTGAACATTTCGCCTATTTTCGAGATTTTGTATAGCGGCACTCAACGCCGCGATTTCTCTATCAAATTAATAATTTGCGGATCGAGCCTGACCCACGGAATTATATTATAATATTTTTATAGCTGTTTTTTTTAAATCTTCACGGTCAAATTTTCCTTTCCCCCAAATGGAAATCGAACCTGTTGCGTTTACCATCACACGCTTGTGCTATCGCGACGAGAGCCTCAAATTAATTGTAAAGATTACTTTAACGATATTAAGTAAATTTTAAAATCATTAAATACGCTACTATTTGAAAATTTGATTTAAATAGGGCAGATTTTTCAGCGAATTTTTATCCATAAAAACCAGCACGAGGAACTTTTTAAATTCAGTGCCTTTCTTAAAATTACTTAAGTTTTATAGTCTCAGTTTTTATGATATCGTAATAAAATGGGAACGAGATGATTTTCCTCGTATGGAGGAAACTTAATACGCTTTGGTGCTATTTTAAATCGAGATTGGTGATACTTTAAAAGGATTTTTATGGTAGCTGCTTTGGCGATTGGCTTTTGTGTGTACTGGAACATTAAATTTTTAATACTATAACTCGGTAAAATTTAAATAATCCTTAGTAGTAATATTTTAATAGTCAGTCTATAGACTGGCTAATAAAATAAAAAAAAATGATAAATAATTTCTCTAATATGTTTTTCTAATAATTCTCTCTCTCTCTTAATAATTTCTCTAATATGTTATTGATAAATAAGTTTGTAATTGCTCAAAAGGAAAAATGGAACCCTTATAGGATCATAATATAAGCTGAAATTAATATAAAATATTCAAGTCTACGGTTCCTTCGGGCACAAAAAAATAATAAAACTTCTAAATCAACCTCATCTAAAAAAAATACATATTGCAAGCTTAATTTTTATTAGTTGAAATTAGTACTGAACCCACAAAGGGCGAGTCCAACTCGCACTTGACCGGTTTTTATTACTCTATAAATAACAAAAAACGCCACTTAAAATAGCTTTAAAAATTCGTCTCGTTCGAGTAACTATAAATCGTCCATTTCTTTAAAGGAAAAGTAACTTAATAGAGTTAAACGTTTGACAATCAATAATAACGTTTTTCCTGTTAGATTTTGGGGTAAATGAGAAATGTGGCGGGTGCCGGTGCGGGGATAGGGGCGGGGACGGGGGCGTGGTGATCGATGCAGCACTTGTTGCGGTGTTCAACAGGCTCGGCCTTCTTTGACTGTTTAAGTGTTAAAATTTTCTTTTTAGTTAGAAGGTTGAAGAAACCTAAGAGAGATACTTTTACAGAGACATTTTCGCTGTAAAATAGTATTAAATGCTTAAAATATTAATGAAAAAAATGAAATCAGCTACAGCGCACACAGCGGGGTAGGTAGAGGGAAGCTAGTGTTAAGACACTCCGTTCCCTACTTTCCCCAGAATTCAGGATGCATTGTGTGTTGAGTGGCGGAACTCGACACTAGAGCGAAGAAATGGATATATAAATTTAAATAAATATTTCATTTCCTCCAGTGGGGATCGAACCCACAACTCGTCGTGTTTACAGTCACACTTTGTGCCCTTGCGCCAAGACTGGTTTCTTATGAGTATAATAAAGAAAAAGAAATCTATACTAATATAATAAAGCGGAAGAGTTTGTTTGTTTGTTTGTTTGAACGCTAAGATCTCTGGATCTACTGGATCGATTTACTTTGTTTTTGTTTTGTATGAAAGCTGCATTCTTCAGAAGTGCTATAGGCTATATAATATTACATTACACATATATACTAATAAATTAAAGTACTTTCTACGTGGACGTGCTATTTATTCTGCCATGTTAATAACAACCGTCGTCGCTACGCGACCGCGTTCGTTTCCGCGTCATTTTGATATTCATCCTTATGAAAATAAATATAATAGTCACTTTTAACATTTCATCTAGATTGAAATTATATTTCTATAGAAATTATATTCTTATATTTCAAGCAGGCGTAGCCGCGTCCGGGTCCGCTAGTATCAAATATATACAAAATAAATTCCAAAATACAATGCTACTGTAACAACATTACAGTGTGGTAATCAACAACTGAAAGAACCGTTGTCGCCCATTAAAGAAGTAGTAATTAAACGAAAGCTGCACGCAGAGAAATTAATTAAATATAGTAAATTGTTCATTAAATATGGTAAATTGTTAATTAAATATGGTAAATATGTAAATAAAATATGGTGCAAACTGAAAGCAAACAAGGCACTGAACAAGCCCCGAAGCAATGGCAGTGAAACACAATGGAGCACGCGGTAATCAAATACTCGAGTCAACAGGCCTCCTACTTTGTGTAGTCGGATAAAAAACGTTGTTGTTCTTTCATATCAGATATAGAAGTGAATTGGAGAAAGAGAAATCTTATGAAGATATTTTCAAGTGACAATTAGTTATATGATTAATAGGGTAAAAATAGCCTAGTGTCAAGATTCTCTGTCTTTCACTTTCCATTGCGTGTGTGTTGATTGGCGGAACTCAACGCTACACTAGAGTGTGTAAATGAATCATTTTCCTGCATCAGGATCGAACCCACAACCACTGTGTCTACAGTCAGATGCTGGCCCATTGCTACGTGATGACAACACAAACAAATAAAATACACTTTTACGAACGCCATTTACATTTGCAAATAGCAATTTAAATAAATATAAGTAAACATTTGATTTTAATATAAATATACGCGCGGATATGTTAAGTCTCGACGGTCATCAATTATATTGTATTTACTTATATATCAATTAAGTTATTCAATCAACGGCGATGTATTTATTTTAGAGAAATACTATATAATGGCAATAATTGTGAGTAGACTAATTGCGGCGTTCAGTTCCGTCACTCAGTACGTGTATAGTATTTCAAATTTGGGCCGAAGGCGGAAACATCCTTTAAATAGTCTTTTTAATATTAAAAAATATGGACTAAGAACGACATCCCTTAATATAAATTCTACATATAATTTCTGAACATTGTCAGTTATCACTAAGAATAAGTGCCTCTATTCTTTACAAAAGCGCTACGAAAATGCCTCTAACCTCTACGAAAGCGCTACGAAAATTTTGCTAACGATTAATAGTGGCGCCATCTACGTTGTAGTAGTAAAATGATTTTACAGGAAGGCTGGAAGGCTTTGTTTTGCTATGTTAGTATGTCTCTAATATCACAGATGGCGCTATTCCCATAATTTTAGGCATTTAAAGGGAAAAGTAATAAATATACATAAATGTAAATAAAGAAACTGCCAGGAATAAATAACCCAGTCGTAGCGCAGGGTCTAATGATCATTCAGACACTACCATAACGTCTTTCATTTTCCACCTAATTAGTGCATGTCCAACCAGACCAGCATGTCGCAGCTAGTCGTAGAAATGAAATTAATATAAAATAAAATAATCATTCCCTGAGGCCGTCGTGGAGCAGTGGCACAAGGGTGTGACTGTAACGCGACAGTTGTGAGTTCGATCCCCACTCGAGAAAGTGAAATATTTATTTACTTTTATATTTCCATTACTTCGCTCTGGTGTTGAGGCAAAGCGCGGCGTTTAGTTCTGCCACTCAACACACAATGCTTCCAGAATTTGGCAGAAAGTGGAGAATGGAGTGTCTCAACACTAGGTTGCCTCTGCCTACCCTGCTGTGTGCGGGAAACAGCGTGAAGCTGATTTTATAATCATTCCCTGGGGTCAAATGGAACTCACAACCATCGCATGAGTATCCCACTGTGTCAATATGCCTCATCGATTTAAATATTCATATATGGCTATAAAAATCATGACTAACATAAACACTCCATACACATAACATGCTTCCCGCGCGTGATATAATCTTACAAGTGTCTAATGAAATTGATTCCCACCCCGTTTGTTTATTATGGGCAAACATACCATTGAACTTTATAGTACGGTACTCTACAATATACTATTACCAATATCTTATAAGATAAACTTGTAAAACGATACATTTCTCCCTGAAATTGCTTTAGATGCCTAAAGATTTTGAATTTGAAATTAATTATATTAATATTATATTTATGTTTTCTTAAAGGATGAAGGGTACTAATTTCAAAATAAAAGGACTAATTTCAAAATTAAAATAATGATTTTTTCTTTTAAGAAACGGAATTGGAAAGTCAAATTATATTAGTAACTCTGATATATCGTCCAAATAACAAAATGTATTTACTTAATTTACTTATCTTTTTTGGAGTAATTTACCTAAATTGTGCTTGTTTATTTATTAAGATATCTTAAAAAAATATACAAATATACGTTTTGAATAAACATGTTATTCAAGCATCTTGTTCCATCAAAAGAATTATATTTTGCTGCACCATAATATTAAAATTCAAAGAAAAGATGTACTAAAAACGAAATCTAAATATTACCTCTTCTTCTTCTTCTCTATTTTAATATTTAGGAATAAAGGAACCCATAATAAGGATAAGATCATTTTGTTCTCCGTCTGTCTGTCTGTCTGTCAAATCGTATTTCTACATATAGTTAAAAAAAGATATAGCCGTTTGTATTGCAAAAACGCGTATATCGACAGTATCAAGGCAATCAAAATACATAGGGTAGGTACTACCGGTAGACCTAGAATTATGAAATTTGGTAACTAGCATATACAGGTAGTTCAGGCTTGCGATACAAACAGCCATATCTTTTTTAAACGTAAAAGTAGAAATATTTTTCTTCAGGAAATCACGGGGCCATAGATCTTTCAAGTATATGGTTTAAATTTCAACTAGATATGTCCAAGCATTTCTGATAGATAGCCTCTTGACAGACAGACAGACAGACAGACAGACAGACAGACGGACAACTAAGTGATCTTATAAGGGTTGTTTTTTCCTTAAAAGGTACGGAACTTTAAAAATGAAATAAAATATGTATATAAATATACTTGTATGTATGATATTAGTAGAAAATAGAAATATAAAAAAATAAACCCAACAAAATGACTGTGCCACCCTTTAATACAAAACATTTCCGCTCTGAATGCGTTGTATGAAGATGATACCGACACTGTTATTAAAATAAAAAAAAATCTTATATAAGAGCGGGGCTCAGAAAATAATAACAAAAGACAAAAAAATATTAGGTGATTTGGATATTAAAAGTACACAAAAACATGATTATAAACTTCAATATTATACTGGTAGTTGATTCGATTCCTACTCAAAAAGTTATTTAAATTTATATTTTAACTAGCGGACGCGCGCAGCTTCGCTTGCGTATTTAAGGGTAAATTCTAATAACCCATGAAACATGTGTTCAATGAAATATTTTTAAGAGTCTAAATTTCAAATTTTATAAAAATCGGTGGCTATTTAAAGATTTTTTCATACAAACTTTCAA
>JAKRZM010001323.1:1561164-1601467 GCA_036379175.1 Heliconius cydno galanthus
TAGGTGGTTTAGAAGAAGAAGAGTTAGAAAGTTCAGACAGACACAAAAAGCGACTTTGTTTTATAAGATATAGGATAGCGGCGTTGAGTTCTGCTACTCAACACGCAATTCCTCCAGAATTCTGCAAAAAGTGGGGGACGGAGCGCCTTAACACTAGGTTTCCTCTGCGTATGCTGTGCGGGATACAGCGTGAAGCGTGATAAAAAATAGAAAAAAGTATATTATACTATAGGTTAAAAAAAAATATACTTTCTTATCTCACATTACGACTTTTCTTTAACTAAAAAAGTTCTAAGGTGGGAAGCTTTTCTGACTTCATTTACAATGGACGGCTATTGACAAGGGATTGAAATATGACACGAAATGAATTTGTATCTATAATTGGATAGAATGTTACTGTATATTATAATTCCATTACCGTTGTTGTACTAATTCGATTAATTATTTCGGTAAGTTTCCTAAGATTTACTTGAAGAAGTAAACAGTTTCATATTTTTTTCAGGCTTTACGCTATTTTCTGCCAAGGAGGTTAGGCATAAGTAATCTAATGGCACTACGTGCTTCGCTTTCCGTCTGAATCGCGACTTCAGAGACGAAGTGTTTTGCCAGTGTATTGAGTTGTTAAACGCCGCCGCGTTATAATGTATATATAATTAGATATAAAGTCTATATGTACATATACATACATTTAACGGTCATGTCAGTAATTATATTTATACCAAAGACCGACTTTGATAGAATCGAGAATACTTAGTTATGTTTATGACAGTGGCAAATTGAATTTATTGACAAAATCACATCTCGTTGGAGGTTTGGTCTCGCGGCCGCAGTCATTCAATTTACTAACATATAATAGGTTTAGTGGAAAAATAAAGTAAAAGCCTGATTTACACAGTTAGGTATATTTCACTAATATTATATTTATATGATTATTTATATGGTTTATTTTTTTTTTAGACTTTGTATCGCGCATAGAGCTGGATTCCTTGGAACCTATGCTAATGGGGAAAATTATCATTTTGAATAATTCTATGCTCCCAATGGGAAGTCGGTAAGTTAAGACCAGAGGGAAGAAATGAAACTATTAACTATTTCATTTCCTCAATTGGGAATCGAAGCTAGAACGTGTCGCGTTTTCTGTCACACGCTTGTGCCCCTAATAAATGTTATAAAAATGTATTTACAATAAATTTATAAGAAACACATATTATAGCAACTCTAATATATTCATTTTACGGTTAAAGCCTTCACGTCCCTTTAGGAGCGGCCCCCCACGGATTTGTTCTGCTATTGGTCATTATTTTTCTCAGCTAAATGTAATACTATGTTCTAACGCTATTTTAATATTTTTCCTATAGCACAATAAACATGTAAACATGACTTTCGAATAATAACTGCGAAGTTAAACTGCAAAGAAACGGAGAATCTACGGTTGAGGAGCGGAGTGTGTTAGCACTAGGTTTCTTCTGCCTACCCTGCTGTGTGCGGGATACAGCGTGAAGATGATTTATTTAACTGCAAAGTCAAATATTTTTCTTTACTATATTAAGAGATAGAAGAATGAAGATATGAAGAGCAACATAAAAATATGTTTTCGTGGATACTTCAGCCTAACTTTTGCGATTTCGATTGTGATTCTGTTTTTAACTAAATCTACACCTTCAAGGTGTTTCTAAACATTTTCAACGTGCTCCTAGCGGTGAGACGACCAACTTCGAAAAGTTACAGAGACAACTTTCACGAAAGTACATTTGTAAAAGTTTGATGTTTGCTTTGGAAAGTTTATAAGTATATAGGACTTTTTTCGCATACAAAAGTTTAAGTTTTGCTATCAAATAGGAAATCAACCAATTATAAAACTTACACTAAATAAATTTCAAGGAAGTTTTTACATGAGGTAAGTAAAATATTTTCAATTAACGTATGCAGTTTTTCAAACTGTCATAACTATTTCGTCATTTGCACAGTATTATGTAATGAATTTCATCTATATATATAAAATCGAAAGGTCACTCACTCATCACGAAATCTCAGAAACTACATGTGCTAGGAATCTCAAATTTTGCATAGCAGTTACTTATAGGACGTAGGTGCTCGCTAAGACGGGAATTTGCAATATTCGACTTCTAAGGGGTTGTTTTTGGGGTCGCAAGTTTGTATGAAACTTCGTTACTACAAATGCTAGAAGTCTCAAATTTTGCATAGACGTCACTAGGACGTAGTCATGGAGACAGAAATTAATAATAACATAGTTCACGCGAGTGTAACCGCGAGCGGGCCGCTAGTATTTTATATTAATGAGTTTTATGACAATCGTAAAAAATGGGTCAAACAAAGAAAAGCTTTCTAAAATATTTTAAAATTAGTATATAATCCATTTTTTAAATATAAATAACTAAATACCGACGAAAATAAAAAAAAATACGTAATATATTTTTTACATAAAAAAAAAAATTTGTACGTTTATATACGCTCTCTCGTTTATACGTTCTAAACTAAATTCAATATCCTTGTAATATGTGTGCTGTATAAACTATTCAAATTAAATATTTTTCTTACATGTATGTACATTGTCTACTGTAGAGGTAGAGCATGTTCTAGGCCTCAGGGATTGCCAGCCGTAAATAATTGGACCGACATGATGTCTAAGAATGTCTACAAAACAATCTTTTTAAGCTACTTTTAGTTCATTTTTTCTTATATTTATGATTTAAAAAAAAAAAATATTTAAATACAAATACTTAGTCTACCACTCTTTCAATTATGTGTTCATGGTAGAATGCCATATATATATTTAAGTATTTCCAACAATTTAAATAAAAAAAAGTTAATCCACAACGTACTTTGAATACGTATTAATAAATACTTTTAGTATGTTTTCGAAAGCTATTTAGACCAACTAAATAATATTGTATGATTTTGAAATTAAAAGTACATTTTCTACAACTAAATATACTTACATTTTGTCCGATATCCATGGGCGCTAGCATAGGACTTTCTAGTTTCTTTGGTCTCTTGAACAAAAACAGGAAAGCAGCTATGATGAGCACTGCCCCAGCACCTCCCATTGCACCTAAAGCTGCACTCCAGGCGTTGCTACTGCCATCCCACGAAATATCTAATCCAGTTCGAGCTTGCGGCAACATCTCGTTTTGGTTCATTATAGCATTATGTTCATATCCTGAACGTGCTTGCGGAGGCAGTACAGATTTTCGACCAGAAAAAGGCTCATTACTTCCAGCCTTTGTATCTGAATCAGATTTGACGTTCCAATTTTCGCGAAAGTCACCCATTATACCGTACTCACGTCCGTCCCAAGGTGCCCCATCTAGTTGACTCGGTCCTGCCCACAGCTTATCTGTAGATAACGAAATTACTTACATAGAATAATGTAACATCGATCCGATGTTGATGATACCGCATTTTGTTGTTTTTACGTTCATATATTATGTTTCAACACAAATAGATTCATTTTGAAATATTAAAATTTAGTAGACTATGAAATTATGCAGATTTATTAATATAGGAAATACGCGTAAATCCACTGACGCCTTATAAAAGTTCAATGACACTTAAATAGCACATGTAATTACATTAAAAACTTAAAGATGAACGAACAAACTTTTTATATAGAAAAATTGTGAAGTTATTTCCGCTTACTCGTAGCTACGCTGCCATATGGTTCTTGAAAACGTAAACGAAAACAAATATATATTTAATTTACAAAAATAAAAACTTACCCATTAAAATAAATAGTTGAATTTCAGTTTTCGTTATATATTACAGTGTTTAGACACTAGGGCGGGCGGAAGGCACGACCGTGCGGCGCGGCGCTCGTCTTATCATTCCGCCCGCCTAGTGCCTTGTTTACCCAAGTCGCGATCTGTCCTGATGTTGGCTTTATTGCGACGTAATCGCGTGATGTACCATTCATTTAGTAATACTGGAAGATTTGCGACTCTGGGTTAAGTGTCCATAAAAACTAGATATCAACAGCTTAATTTAAGATTTTCTTTGTTTAAATAACGTATTTTCCATACTTTATATCTTTTGAAAATGGAAGATATATAAATTATGGTTTTAATAAAGATATTAGTGAAATACAATTATTTTATGCTTAAATAGATAAAAAATCAACAGATATAAACACATTCAGTATTGTATTAATGAAATAAAAAATAGAAGGAGTAGTGATCTTCTATTTTTTTTTCAAATTTACACAGTGATTCAAAGAAACATATTCATATAGAACAACGTTAGATAAAAATGTTTTTGCCTCATGATAGTGATGTTTCAATTGATTCTAATTAAGCTCTATTCAGAAGCACTGTCTACTTTGCAATTTACTTTAAGGCGCTAAAAATATGCTCGTAATACAAAGTGAAAAAAATAAAACGACTAGTTCTATTTATTTTTTAATTGTACGCATTTTCCTAACAAAGCAGGGTCGGCAGAGAAAACAAAAACACTCCATTCCTCACTTCTTCTTGGTTATTAGAAAAAAAATTCTTATGTACGGATCGTTCTCACAACCATAATATATAAAGACGATAATCAGGTCTCATTTGCACCACGATGATTTGGGATTCGAATTCCAATCGGGCCTACGTTTTTTTTTCAAATTCAGATAGCAGAGTAGTCAGCGGGAACGTAGTGTTAAGACACTCTGCCTAATTCTGGAGGCATTACATGTTGAGTAACCTAATCTGGTTCTTTAATGTTTATATTTTATAAGGGTGTCTCCGACAATCATCGATAAGACGTTTAATATTTGACACAATGGAGGAACGAGGAAAACGAAGAAAACGAGGAAATCAACTTAAATTTTAAATAATTGAATATGATATCTAAATATCATATTATTTAATGTAAGGACTGTATAGAACGGTCTAAGACTTTTTTCGGAACGCTAATATTTGGTTCAGTAAACAATTTGCAAGCACGAGCGCCCCAGCGAGCTCTGTTTACCCGCCCTTACTTTTTATTAGGTAATGCGCGTAACATCAGTAAAACCTATAAGCATATATTTAACATTTCAATAGAAAGGATTTAAATCATAAACATTCTTGTTTTTTCAAATTGCTTCACGCTGTATCACGCATGTAGTAGTAGGGTAGGCCTAGTGAGCCGAGCCTAGTGTTGAGACACTCCGCTCCCCACTATCCGCCAAATTCTAGAGGAATTGCGTGTTGAGTTGCTGAACTCTCCGCGCTTTGCCTAGACATCAACACGAAGAAATTCAAATATTATTTTTATCATTTCTTTGAGTGGGAATCGAACCAACCCTCACATACCGTGCTTATAGTCACATGTTTGCGCACCTGCGTCACGACTGGTCTCATTAAAATGTTATAAAACATAACGTTTATGTGCAAAGATTTTAGGAATAGACTTAAGCACAAATTGGTATACGACTAAAGTGGACTCTTTTCTGTTGAATCTATTTACAATTCAAATATTATTTTGTAATTTAATTTTTTTATTAAATTCTTTAACCGATTTTTGAAATTTAATTTATAATATACCTACATACAGTTTATTAATCGACGATTTATCTAAAGAGTTTTTTTTTAATATAACAGTCTATAGCTATTTTCTGTAATAGAGGGGGAAAAAACTAACTCCTTAAAGAATGGCGCCCGGATCATTAGCCATGCATCAATGCTGTCGTATTTACATACACCTAATGAAGCAACAGCGGGGACGAGATTGTACATTAAATATTTATGAAAAAAATTAGGTTATGGTTAAAGTTTATTTAAATAACAGCTTATTTATTTATAACGATTTAGTGATGTACCCAAAAATATGGAATAGTAATGTGTAGCTTAATGAAAATAAACATTTCGGTATACAAAATTTTTGCTTCACGTATATAGATTACAAAAACATATATAAATTACAGAAACATCAGGTCTTTTTACTATTTTTACTATTATTTATAAAAATAATCTGCTCTAAGAAAAACTGACAAAGAGCACCTGGCATTATTCCTCATTTGATATATTTTATGGCAGATATATTATTATAATTATTTTCAGATTTGAAATAGCCTGCACGTCATCCTCGAGGTGTTCTTATCTAAAAAGTCATTTTCCTTGTAAGCGGCTTTATTTAAAAATTCTTACGTAAAAATATATAGTAGGTATATTAACATTAAAATAAAATATATTACTTTCTAAAAAATACAAATGACAGATAACAAATGTCATAAAAACCACATTAAGATAAAAAAGAATAAAAGGTGCTCGATAATTTCCATTTGACGCTACATTTATTGACGAGAACAAATTCAATGATCGTAGGAAACATGATCACTGATGTAAATAAAAATACACGGATGAAGCGGGTTGCTAATTTAATATATGTGTACCACCACCCAGTACCTACCTACCTGCAACCTGTCTTTCGTTATCCTTCATCTGTCATCCATCACCCCGTCACCCGTGGAATGATCTGTGTAATATAACACTAATAGACTGAGATCCCAGGGCTCCCAGACCTACGTAATTTCAGCGAAGCTGAAATTTTTGATACAGGCGTGTGCCCCGCGACACGACAAAGTGTGTTTGTAAACGTAACTGTTTCTATCCCCACTCGAGTAAATTAAATATTTATTTTAATTTATATTTCCATTTCTTTGCTCTGGTGTTAAGGCAAAGCGCGGAGTTCCGCCACTCAACACGTAATGCGTGCAGGATTTGGCGGAAAGTTGGGAACGGAGTGTCTTAAGTTACCACTAGGTTACCTTTGCCTATCCTTCTGTATGCGTGATATTGCATGAAGTAAATTTAATTTACGTACTGATATTTCAACAAAAGCTTAATATATTAAAACGCAAATTTGTAATGCAGGGTGAGTTGTCGTTTTAGATGGCGGTGTCAGAGAATAATTGGGTGCTCATTTATATTATTTAAAGATGTTAAGACTTTTATTAAGTAAAACGTGTTCAATCAATTTTGCTTACTGCAATTGATGTCCACGGATTTATGTCTTTATGTCTCGTGGGAGAGAAGTTTTGTTACTAATACAAATATTTAACATATTTCGTTTTCATGAAATATTTTTATTTTTCGGCTTTATGTCTGTTTCAAAAACGTGTTTACAATCAAATTTGATGTTATACAAAAATATTTTTGTGCAAGTGCCCTCTCTGAAAAACAGTTTGAACTTTAACCTAATCTTAAGTAGGGATAAATAAGTTGGTTAGTCATTAGATAAGCGCTAGAGGGCGGCTCTAAAGTAGAATTTAGTAAGATGTCTAATGATATATTTTTTTAAAAATTTATCCTTTTTTTAAAAATATATGAGATAATATGCAGAAAAACAAAATAACATTATATATTAACTTCACTGCACAAATTAACTAACACTAACTCCACTTCTTGAACAATCTTAGATTGAAATCTGTCCATCTGTCTGTGAGGCAGTCACTTCACTGGGCACAAGAGTGCGACTGTTAACACTACAACATGAGTTAATTCCCACTCAGGGGAATTAGATTTTAAATATATTTATTGCCCCACGCTGGTAATGAAACAAAGCATGGTATTGTGATCCGCTACTAAATATGCAATACCTTAAGCATTCAACAGAAAGTGTACCATGTTTCTATAGCGATATAGTCATAACTTTTTATATTTTTTAATTAAGGTTTAACATCATTAAATAACTTTTCATTTAAGCACAAAATAATAAGTTTCTGGGGCAATTTTAAATAAATAAAAGTATACAAGGTAATATGGTAATAAGGAATTATTCCTATTTTTCTCTGTGCTGTTCTTGGTATAGGGCATTTCCATCTGCCAGTTGTACACAGATTTGTGAAATTCATTTAGAGAAAAGTGTTTTTAGGTTTTTGTCTACTCTGCTAAATGTGGATTAGTATGAAGATAAAAAAAAAAAAAATATATCTTAAGCAAATACCACTATCTCAACAAATTTGAGTATATATGAAGATCCATATTGTAATGAAAAACTACTTATATGTTTTACATAAATTTTAATATCTAATTTAATAACTTACATAATAAATACAACAATAGTTATGTTCTTAAATATAATAATTACATGTTTGATTTTTGTTTCCGATTAAATGGAAATTCTTTTTTGTACCTTTGGACTCCTAGTGTTACAAATGCTGAAACAAGAAAATATATTTGTTATTAAGATGATTTAGAATATTATATTTAATATTTTCAATATATTTTTATTTATTTAAAATTGTATATTCAGATAGATGAAATGATGAAACATCAGGGAAATATTATGTTATATTTTGATCTAAATTCAGTTTCTGTCTTTCACAGAGTTTCTAGATAATAACTAGGCAATACTCATGCTATTAAATCTATTATATTATATATTCGTTTATTATTCAATGTGAACTTACTGAATGATATAGTCGCTACAAACAATTTTCCAGGCAGTGTTTTGTTTTTAAATGCAGCATTTGCCAAGTAAGCTCCGATACCCACTAAGCCGACCGAGCCGACCATTCTGCAGGCTGTGCAGTCTCGGGGTCGATTTTCAACTTCTGTAGCCATTATTAATATTACTATATTCCTTTATTAAGGTCTTATTTTCATCGGGGAAACGATTTTTTTACTTATACTTTAGAGTTGAGGTTATTTTTACTGTCATTGTCATTTGTCACTGACATACTGTTTTCTGAAAGTTAAACGTCAATGTCTACCATAGAGTAGTACCTGTTATGAATTCACAGAATATAAATATTTTAATATCACGTGAATTGGCGAAGCGTTTTGTGCTCAATTGGCACGCTTGGAGTGCCATCAACTAATATTTTAAAGGAAGGATAGGACAGAATACTGAAATCATTAAAAGATGATCAGAATACGAATTTAAAAAAAAAATACTACAGTATTCATTAAATACTATCTTATAAACAGTATTGTATGATTCTGAATATTCAATACTTTTCAATGATATGATATTTCCTATATAAAAATGCAGTATATTTATTACACACATACACCCATAGTTAAAGAAGCACCAATACTAGTACCCAAAGTGCTTAAGGTTGTACCTGTGCTAGGGTACACGCGTTTCAAGTACTCAAGAATATACACTGCGTTGTTGAGTACTAGTACTGCTACATCCTGGAGTACTCAAGGATGCACCAATACTAATGAACACACACACAGATTATTTAAAAAAATCACCATTACTAGTACACACACATCCAGGACACTTAAGGATGCAGTGGTACTAGTGCAGTGGACATGCACACGGAGTACTCATGCACCAGTACCTACTATTACACGCATACTCAGAGCTGTAATATAATGATGACGCTCAAAGGCTCAATAATGATTATTGTGATGAGATGAGAGAGGGAGACAGAGGGAGAGAAAGATATGGGCTCTGTGTAGACTTTAAGATTGGTGGGTTGAACATGATATAGCCTACCATTAGGTACCTTACGAAAATTTAGACTTATACCAGTACTTCATCCATTCATTATTATTTATTCTGTTTCTAAATAAGGAGATTCATTTATCACAATGAGGTTACGGCAGCTTAGAATGTTTTATACTTTAACAAGCTATGAATATTCTATGTTTACGCTCTATTCATACACTTGACAGGTAGCTAAGTTATTGTTAGACCTTGTATGATTTTAGCCTAGTTTCAAGAAGTTAAGAAAATACTAAATGTTTTATTGCTAAATTTATTAATTTAATTTATTTAATAATTTATTCCAGTATTCATAAAGGAATGACTCCTAATAGAAGGGTGGGGAAATGTTGCTTCAATTATATTTTAATTCATTATTAAATTTTAATTATTCTTCTAAAAAAATAATACATAATATTTCAAATACATATTACATGACATTACATTTCGCAACTTAATTCATAATGTCGCTAAAATGATCAAATCCTTCTCTTTGAATTTGTATCAACTTTGTTTATATACACGCTGTTCTCCGCATATAACAACGTAGGCAGAGAGTATCTAGTTTTAAGTCACTCTGTGTCCCATTTTCTGATGTTGAGTAGCGGAACTCAGTGCTGCGCTTTGTCTTGTTAACAGAGATAGGAAATAATTATAATTCATTACTATAACCGTCGCATTTACATTAGCATTTACGACATTTCTGTATTAGATAACGCTATTTAAATTATTGTCATAGCAATTATAATATGTACAATACATATAGCTAAAAGGAATTCAAACATAAACCGTAACTCTTATACGAAATGAACATAAGTTCATCACCCACCTAGTTCTAATATTTATATTTTGAATTGAAATACATCTTGATAAGCATAAACAAACAAATACAGACAATAGCCCGCTACGTTCGTAATTCACTTTAAATAAATAACAACGTATGACAACATACAATGAATTGTCTTTTATTGTATCCAAAACATATTCCAACGATGCTTACGCATAATTTTACCTAGAATGGGATTTCCCGAGAGAATTCTTGGTCATGGCGTTCATTATCTTGTTTGATTATAAATATACTTACATAATTATTAATATAGGAATATTTTTATAATATTATATAGATAGATATTTAATGAGTGTTTTTTAATATTAATTTTTATGGAAATTCTAATTTTATTTTGCGTATTTTTTTACTAGATTCCAACTTGCCGTACCCTACCTTGCCTTGAAAGGTATTTTGAGATATCATAAATGTATTTTTTTTATATTCACGCTGTATCTCGCATATACCTACATTGACAGAGACAGCCTAGTGTCTAGCTATTATGTTCTCCACTTTTCTCCCTAATATGATTATGAATGATCATCGCCTTTACAGTTCACACTGAAAAAAAACAAAAACATATACACTATATGTCGGCATCGGTTATGAAAAAAAGAAAAATAAAAAAACACCATATTTCTCGCGCTTACTCGTTATATTTGAAATATCTGGGCAATTAGCTCGATGCAATTAACGTTGTTATATAATATTTTTTAAACCATTGTTAAGAACTAGGCAATTGTATTTGACAATATATCAGAGTACGAGTGTGATGAGTGAATCTATTGTTCTAATTAATTGTAGATGTCATATAGAAACCAGTCAAGTGCGAATCGGATTTGCTCACTGAGGGTCCCTTACCAATTTCAGGAATGTAGGTCAACGGGACGTACAACTTATAATAGTTGACCAACTTAAGTTTGCGAGCGTGTGCAAGTGTGTATTTTGTATGAAATGAGTTCATTTCATATAAAATATACACTTGCACACGCTCGCAAACTCAATAATAAATTTGTAATTGTTAAAACTATTTGTCTGTAATATAAATATTAATTTAAATTTTTCAGCTTGTATTCTTTATTTGTACCCACTGCAAGTCATTGCCAAATTTCAAAGTTGTAGGTTTACGGGAAATACCCTATAGATTGTAATTACGCGGCAAATGAAGTTGAAAAACTTAAGTTTACGGGCGTTTGCACTCATTTTATATAAGTATACAATAATAAGGTTGTAATGGTTTTTATATGTAATATAATACAAATTTCCGTTTTTCGATCTTTTTCTTTATTTTGTACTGCAAGTTTTCAATTTTTGTTAAATTTCATAAGTCTACGGGAGATACCCTATAGATTTTGATTACGCAGCGAATAAAATTGACATTTGGCGAATTTGAGTTTGCGTTTGCACTCATTTTGTATGAAGCCTGTAATATATTTTTTCTAAGAAATTCCTATAAATTTGCACTTGTGTGAGTTCAATGCTCCATAGACCTGTACGTAATTATAATATGTATTCATTTCAGCTTGATATCTCCATGCGACCTTGAGATAAATGATCTTAATTGACACACAGACGGCCAACAAATTGATCTTTTCTACTTTTTAAGGATTTTGTCAACCAATTGTATTAATATAATATAATATACATTTAATACTTTTACCATATACTAGTATATTGAAGTAAATTTCGCCAAAACGAAATTATACTGAAAAAGAATATTTATCGACAACGTATCTAACATCGTCCTCTCTAAAGAATGATTCATTAATGAGGGTATAATTGCTTGAGCTGACGTACTGAGCGTGTACTGTACTTGGAGTCAGTAATACCTTATACCACCCAATCCTCCGGCAGTCTCACATCGACTCCGGCACGCAGCGGTATAGCAAATTATGTTTATAAACAAACATACGTCGAGAATGTACACGTGAAATAAAATGTGAATGCAATCTTAAAATAACTATTAGAATACGCTTTATTGGAATTTTGTAAATGCGTGTGACAGTGGTCTTTAATAGGGAAAATTAAATATGAGTGATAAATAAAAAGTTTTATTTTAGTTTTAAGGTAAGTTATTTTTTTTAAATTTTTATTTCTAAAAAATATATATTGTTTTGTGACCCTTAAGTAGGTGTATTATGTTAGATTAACATACAATGTTTCATTTGCATTTCAAGATTAGTTATTTAAATTGTTTTAGTTCATGATAATAACTCGTTTTCTTAAAGTAGGACAGTATTATCTTACATTACTGACCTTTACTAAAATTTGTGGTATTTTGTTGACAATGTATTTAATTAATTTCTTTATCAAATGCTGTAAATAAATGGTTTGCAATCTCTTTTATATTTTTTAACTAAAAGTCTTTAATTGTATTTTTTTTTTTGTTTAATAAATATTATAATATAAATTATTATAATATTTTAACTTTGTACACTTTATATAAATAATATTGTAAGATTGTAACTCAAACCGCTTCACCTAGAATCTTAAAATTTTGCAGATAGGATCTTTGAATAAGTTTTTATTTTTGATAATCCACCTTTAAAAAACTTAAAAAAGTCTTAACAATTTATATATTTAGTTTTGTATGTGTAATGTGTAAGTCTTCGTTCGCAAAAAAATAAAATAAAGTGATTATTGTTCTTGGGAGAGTGTTGAGTTACTTTTTACCAGAAAAAGAAAAGCTGGTAAATATATATTTACTTATATTAGGAAAACCTAAAGTTTATTAAAAAAAACAATGTCCAAAAACAACATATAGATATCTATTAAGTTTATAAATACCAATGCAAATGAGTAATTCCCAACAAAATAAAAGTAAAAACAGCGGTACAAAAGGATTTCCCTATTTCCTATAAACTAGCAATAATAAACGTGGGAAATTGAAAGCGTGTAGTTGACGTAGTACCTATCTAATATTGAATGCTTTAAGCATAAAAGGAATAAATTATAAGCAAAAAATCAATTTTAGAAAAAGCTTTTATTTAAACGCTTTAAAAAGGAGAAAATAAAATTTCTCTTTTAAATTTTAACTATCAACTCATAACCTCATTGTACACAATTTATATGATCATAAAAGTTTGTCGCGCGATTTACTTGTGTAAATTAACTAGTATTAATTTATATTGTAAAATCTGCTAGGTTTCAATTTTTACAGTTTCAATTTAATTAAATATTTAATAACGCGACGACGCGTTTTGAAAAGAATGTGAGGCCGTAGTGGCGCAGGGGTACAAAGTTTGTCTATAAACGTGATAGGTTCTGAGTTAATTTAAATTTAGGTATATTTTCATTTCTTTGCTCTGGTGTTGACGCAAAGCGTGGCGTTTAGGTCCGCCACTCGACGCAATGCCTCCAGATTTCGACAGAAAGTGGGTAACGGAGAGCCTTAACACTAGGTTCCCTCTGCGTGAAGCTGATATATTAAAAAAAAGTTATTAAAACTATTGCGATGCAGCGTCTGAGTCAAAAACGAATGCTTATTTTGAACAAACGTTTACTTGAAGGAAAAAAAATAAAAGTATTTTTATTGACAACATTCACTATAAATTTTATGGGCCAAATAAGAATAAACTGTGTTTTAAGTTTGATTCTTTTTGTACTCCAAAGGACTTTAGATCTGAACATATATTTGATGATGTCTCCATGCAATCTCGAGATAATAAGAAGAAATGGACTTGTCTGACGGACAGACGTCCATCTAAGTTATCCTATAAGGGTACCGTTTTTCCTTTTGAGGTACGGAACCGTAAAAATCATATCAAATATAAAAATAAAATTTTTATATTTTATTTTTATATTCTTGTTAATTATAAATGTGACAAATAATTTTCGATGTTATTGTGTCTCTTTACTTTCTGTGATGTCCATAAATAAATATACGAGTACAATTACATATAAAGTTATCTTAAAACGAAATTATTACATTCAATGGAAATAACATTTATAGAAACGACAAGTATGGGGAAGTCGATTGCATCTAGCTATTACGTAAGTTCCGACGTAAAACGTGTTTCTTACGCTATCAACAACTTTTTTTTATAAAAGAAGTCGATAGGTACTTTCCCTCTGGTATCGACAATTTTTCTGACAACTTTTTATGAGATGGTATCAATTAATGGATTTTTCAAGAAGTTCTAATCAAGTTTCGTAAGTCTTCGAAAATTTTAAATGTAATTATCGTCCAATACTAAAGAATATTATTCGCTTTCGCTCTATATCCTAAATAAATCAGCTTCACGCTGTATCCCTCACAAAGCATCCATCCTAGTGTTAACACACTCCGGTCCCCAGTTTCCGCCGAATTCTGAAAGCATCGCGTGTTGTGTGGCGGAACTTAACGCCGCGCTTTGCCTCTATAAATAATTTATAACGTATACCTTTAATATATCTTAAATTAAAAACCGATCACTTTAAAAAATCGTATTTCGTATACAGTGTATACAGTAGTAAGTGCAAAGTAACACTCGTAGCACGCGAGAGATCAAGGTGAAGATCAAAATGTGGAGCACGAGCCGCTCTTTGTTGCTATTATTGTGAAGCACTCGTAGGTGTCACGTCGAACACGTCACCTTCAACAATACTATAGCTTCTCGTAGCGTGGTAACTTTATAAAAGTTTAGAGAGCTATTGTAAGAGGTGAAATTTTATATTGAGTATGTATGTAGTCGATCTGTACTCGAGGAAATATTTATTTAAATTTATGTTTCCATTTCCTCGCTCTGGTAAGAGCGCGATGTTGAGAAAAAATGCAATCCCTTGAAAAATTTGGGGGAAAGCATGGACCGGACTTGCTTAACACTAGGTTCCCTCTATCTACCCTACTATAATTATGCGGGATACAGCGTGAAAAAAGAGAAAATAATGATCATAACAAAATTTTGAGCTTTCTTTCATCTGCAATGTAAATATTTTAAACACCAGTTTTCGTTTCATAAAGTATCGAATAAAGCAGGTTAATTCGGTTTAAATTGTATAAGTGAAGCTTAAGTTAATTAAAAGAGACTTTTGAAGTGATTAAGCTTCCTTGATGAGATAATTCCGAAACTAGTTTAATTATCCTTTACAACTCTTAGTTACGCGGCACTTTAGCTTAAGTCGCGGTACGATTATTTAGATTTAAATATATTATTATCTTTACATATAAATAAAATTGAAAGGTCTGTCTGTGATTCATGAATAAACTATGTTTTTCCAAGTTCATATAATTATATATACGATATCTAAATAGAAAAATAAAAATAAAATAAAACAATAATTACAAAGTTGTTTCAAACCCATTCAAATTGCCGGGGAAGTACCTAAACTAATTTTTACTAAGTAAAATTTTGCGGTACTGTCCTGTTTACGGGTAATTCCCATTGCAGTAAGCATAATTTGCTTAAATACATTGTATTTATGTATAATTACGAGTTTTTTTAATTTATTAAAAAAAAAGAACAATCAGCTTCAAGTTGTATTCCTCAGACAGCAGGGTAGGCAGAGAGAACATAGTGTTAACACACTCCTTTCCCCCCTTTCCGCCGAATTCTGGAGGCATTGCGTGTTGAGAGGCGGAACTCAACACCGGACTTTTACCTTGGTGCCATGAGATATGAAAACATTAATAAATAATAATTCATTCCCTCAAGTAGGGATCGAACCCACAACCTTCACGTTACAATCAAATTAGTAATTTATGTAAACGTATTGCTTCTAGTGAAGTTCGTTCGAAGATTTAGCAGTTATTATGTCACCACCCAAACCTCACTTAAACCACGCATGCATATTAAATTAATCCGATAAGAGCACTTTCTAAATGTATGCCGCTTCCATAAAATCTGAGATGTTTCCATAGAATCTGAGGACAGTCGTGACGCAGGGGCACAAGCGTGTGAATGTAAACGCGGCAGGTCGTAGGTTCGATTCCCTCTGCAGAAAATGAAATTGGCAGAAAATGTGCTTTACGAAGAAAGTCTCTCTCTCGCCTTTGTAACGATACAAAGCGCGCCAAAGCCGTTACTTAACACACAATGCTTTAAGATTTCGTTGGAAAGTTGGCAACGGAAGTGTCTTAATGGAGGACAGAGTGTCTCAACACTAGGTTTTCAGGCTCCCTCTACCTACTTTGCTGTGCAGGACATAGGAGTACCGCGTTATCGCAGTACACGCAGACACACCCAAAATAGGACAGAATTAAATAAAACATTCTTAGAACAGAAAATTATATATAAAATAATTTTAGGTCCATCGATAACCTCAAGATCATTAGAATTCATATGTGACAAATATTTAATGATAAAAGCTTCTTCTAACGATTGTCGTGCTCATTTACAGTAAACAGATAACAAAAACACTATTAGGATAATCCCATTATAAGGAGGAAGCTACTTCATCCGTAAATCCGATATCTACCAATTGGGAATGACCCCTTTTCATTATGTACAAACAGAGAAATGTTCTAGGAAAGGAAAAGATTATAAGTGATATTCGATAAAAGTAATTGGTGTTTTTTAAAGCTTCTTTCAAATTGCCGATATTGAGAGAACTTACTAGTGGTAGTGGGGAACGGAGTGTTGTAACACTAAGTTTCGTCTGCCTACCCTACTGTGTGCGGGATAGAGCGTGAAGTTACTACGAATATTCAAGTTCCTTTCAAAAGAAAATTAGATCGAAATCAATTGAAACTTTTTTGGGATTACGTTCGTAAATCGACAATCGACATATAAATATATATTTATTACCTATACTGTTTTTGTAGGGATTTAGTTCAATAGTATTTATTAAAATGTTTGTTGTTCTGAAAATCATACATTCTATTTGAATAAGTTGTTATACGAAGATGATAAAAAAATATTTAGAGATAAAAATAATGAAATAAGTCAAAAGTAAATACACGTGTTTATTCATTTTCTACGTTTTTGTTAATATATAACTTAAATATAATATAAAATTTGTGCAATGTAATTTTTCCGTCTGTCTCTATTGTTGTAGATATTCTTTTCGCTAAACTCGTGTACTTTAGTAAGTGCTCAGCTTCCGCTCCGATCTCGAGGGTTTTCGCGGCAACTAATGTATGTGAGTGTAGGATTATATCAGTTGTATATCGTATTTTACTTTCAAAGGAAGATAGTCGTTTAATTCTTTGTATTGTCGTCCTTATTCTCACTGCACTCGAGAGACAGAGTGTAAATGTAAACGCAACGGGTTCGATACTCACTCAGGGGAAATAATTATGTAGATTATTTTCTTATCGTCGTTATGGCAAGACTATAAATTTCGCAAGTAAGAGAAGAACGAAGTATCTCAACATTAGGTTTTAAAAAAATAAGAAAAAGTAAAGTAAAGCTAAAAAATTGGTTAATAATTTCACATATCTTATAGATATAAAAAAAACCGGTTAAGTGCGAGTTGGACTCGCCGACCGAGGCTTTTGATGGCATTGCTTGTTGAGTGGCGGAATATAACGCCGCGCTTTGGCTACTAGGGCAATTAAATAAAAATAACAAATATTTAATTTCCTAGAGTGGGAATCGAACTCACAACCTGAGGCATTTACACGTCTCTGCGCCACCACTGACCAATTGTTTATTATGTAGGTATATATTTCTGAATTTTAGTCTGTTATCTATACAGTCTATTTAAAATCATTAAATCTTTTGTAATTTACAATGCTATAATGAAATTTAGCAACATTGCTAAAGTATCTACTAGCTGTTACATAAATGTTTTCAATTTACGTTTCTTATTGTGTTACAATACATTTAGTGATTACTTATTCAGGTCACTCCCGAAGACTTGTGAGGAAAGTCAGCGTGAGTGAATGACAAATTATAAGAGCGCGCGATATAAAATTGATACAAGTGCAAATTAAAATTAATATTAAATGTATTTATTTTATTTTACATTAGTTAGTTTTTGATTTATGATCCATATATTTAATTAAATTTAATTATTTATTGTTATAAGTCTATTACAAGTTATTAAAAGTTGCCCAAATCGAAAAAAATAAGTATACAAAATTGATATTCATAAAATCAGGTTGACCTGATTAAATAATTTACAAACGAGTTGGAATCCACAAACATAGAAGGCCAGGAAGTAGACAACGACGTTAAAACGGAAGCTCACAGTTCCGCTTTAAAATTGCTGCAATAAAAATTTTTAAGAGAAAAGGAATGAAATATAAACGTTTTTGTCTGGATTTTGACGGAAAAATGACAAGAAATATGTTAATTCTATTATTTCCACTTAAATAGATAAAGATGTAAGATATTTTATTTTCGAAAAGTAGTTAAAAAAATGTTTCTTTTCACTTTACAATATACGCTTATACTTTATGGTCGTTACGAAAAATCCACTAATTTCTTAGTCTAATAAAATTAAGAGTCTTACAATTTATTTTTCTGCAAATTTAAATTAAATATCACAGTTATTTCCTATAGTATTGTATATAGGAATAGCATACAATCATATCTACATAATTTTAGTTTTCCATCATCTTGCCTAATATAAGTTAATTGTACTAAGAATGTAATTTAGCATTTTGTGGTCAGACATATATATGAACGCCTCGTATGAAACCTGTAGTCTGTACAATTTTAGTTTTAAGGTTAATTTCTTTTTATTTAATAGTTTATTTTAAGATTTAAATATAAAACAATATTATAAAGCAATTACTTTTTCTCTTACAAAATGAGTTCGCATCTACGCAATATTCGACACATGGCTTTGGCACCGACATTTAATTTAAGTGACATTTAAGAAATACATTCCTCGGTTCTTTACAAATAATATTTCAAAAGCAGAAATTTCAAAAGTGCTTTCACGATTTGCAGTAGGACTATTGAAATCAGAATTGTTGAAGGCGAAAAAGTTATCGTGATTTTTTACTTATCAACATTTCTAAGTAATATTTGTATTATAATTCAAACTTATATAAAATATCTGTTATTTTTTATAAAATGTTAATGAAACATTTTGGTATGTTTTTTGTAATGAAAACGTTTACGCGTTACATTTATTTCTTCTATTATTTGGTGATTTCAATTTTTATTTCGCTATTTTTAGCAGAAGAACTTAGTATACTGGCTGTATACTAGGTCCTTCCCAGTCTTCTGATTTCGAAGCGTTCGTACGTACTGCGTAATGAGCGGCAGGACTAAATGCCGCAAATTGTCTTAACTCAGTGGGGGATTAATAATATTTTAAATATAGATATAGCGGTAATCGAACTCATAGTCAACGCGTTCTTATTGCATTGCGACAGTTACCTTAAATTTCAACTAAAAATATTGATATATACTTACAATTGGCAAACATAAGCGTCTATTTAAATTACGACCTAATTTACCTTGATTAATTGATATAATATTTGTTATCTGTTAATAACAAACGTATTTCAGAAAAAAATATTGAGATTATTAGACACTATTAGATAGTAATAAGATTATTTTTTCACGCCAATTCATAATTATGAAGTAGATATAAGAAATTAGTAATTAATGTTTTCTATAATAATAAAATATTAAATAAATAATTTAAAATGCCAAAAAAAAAAAAGATATTTTTGTTAAAAAAGTCAATCCACGTGTTGCTGTTTCTATAAACTTCAAATTCATATATGTATAAAATATGTATATAATTCACGATATCGTACATTTTTATAGTATCTGATTAGGTATTATTTAATTACATTATTAACATTACAAAAGATATAGATATCTTAATCTCAATTAGTCCTCTTTTACAAATATTTAGTGTGGCGGAACGTCGCCCACGAGTCGGTGACAAATTAGTTAGTGGTAAGTCGAATTTTATTGTAATTTTTTTTATCTAAAATCAATATTTTGACTTATAATTCTTCAAAAGTTCGATATGATAAATACGAAATAGATATGAAATGTACTGCAGCATACAATTTTAATATGTTTGTAATTATTTTCTTTATATTACTTAAAAGAAGATTGTGTGCGTGATTTTTATGAAAGTCTTGAAAAATGTATCGTTTTAATTTAATATACCAAGATTCTAATTAAAACAGCATCATTTAAATTACTTAAAGCAATTATTGGAAAATCTGTTATACTTGACACCAAAATCAATTGATCTGAATCTTTGAATAATAGATTAAACAATATTATTTTACACTGATTGTAGTACATTAATTAATTATTATTTAATTATATTATAACTAATACCTTAGGTATATAATAGGGTAAGGTTATAAAACGACGTAATTATCTCTTTAAATTAGTTCAATAATCTTTCTGCGTCCCTTGCAATAATAAAAGAAAAATATAAATAAAAATATTCATTAAAATATGAATTACTACAGGAACATATACTCGTACCTATTATTTATATTTATCGAAAGATATATATGAGAATTTTACAACCTACAAGTATGTAATAAAATATTATCATTTAGATATTTGATAAAGCCAAGATATTTTAATTGATGTATCGTTTGTTTTAATTGTTATATTGTATCTGTGACATTATTATTAGCACTGTAGAATAGAATTTTTTCTATTAAATATTTATTTAATATTTTATTTATGAGGAACGGAATGTCCCAATACCAGGTTCCCCTTATTATGTGTACACGGCGAAGGTATATTTCTATGATATGAAATAACGAACAAATGGACAGAGAGTCAAATCAATTGTTTGTCATCTACCATCTCATATCGAATAGCTTTTACTTTATTGCCAAATGGAAACAACTAAAAGTTATATATGACACATTCTTTGCAGGTTACATCGAAACGTTAACCTATATATAGCTATACTACATAGTATAGCCTTTTTTTGATACTTTTCTCGACAAAAATTAATTCCTAAGATAAACCCTTTCAACCAAACTAACTCTTTAGCTCTATAATATGAGAATAGAAGTATAGATTGGTATGGATGCGTTGTTACATAACATTTTGTTGAATTAGACTCGATAATAGTTTTACCTTTAAGAGACGCTATATGAGACCAAAAGACCTCACACGGAAAACTAAAACCAACTTATTCGGTTTAGCTTATTTGAAAGTCATATATTTCATAGCAGCTAAGTTTCATGAGAAATTGTGATCTGGATTTCAGCTGCATTCTTAAATCAAATAGAATTGCAGTTGAAGTCTTTGAACGAGAAATGGAATAGCTTTTCGGGGGTTAGGTCATATTTACACAGCGGTGAATTCGTTCAGCAGTATTATAGCGCAATAAATATTTATTTAATTTTATAATTTAGTTCTAGTCAATATAACAATAACTAGCTTATCCTGCGGCTTCATCCGCTTGGAGGAATAGAAATAGCTAAGAGATGTGTATCTTTAAGTAGGCTTCAGGTTCTCCCGTTTTAAAAACATTTTTCATTGTTACTTATTCCCGACTGCTAAGGAAGATATAATACGGTCTATAGCTTTCAATGAATTGAATCTATAATATAATATTCTTGTAAATAGTTCCTGAGATTAGCGTGTTTAACCAAACAAACTATACTAAATAATAATAAAAAAAAATCTTACTGTAAATATTTAGGTTATACAGAATTCAAATTTCTGATGTTACAGTTTGATACTTTCTAATCTAAGTTAATCTTTTCTACAACTATAAGTGTAATTTTAAAATCAGCTTCACGCTCTATTCCGCACACAGCAGGGTAGGCAGAAGGAACCTAGTGTTAAGATACTCCGTTTCCTACTTTCTGCCGAATTCTGGAGGCACTGCGTGTTGAGTGGCAGAACTTAACACCGCGTTTTGCCTCGACACCAGAGCGACGAAATGGAAATTTTGTAAAATAAACTCATATTGGCTTCAATCTCCACTCGACGAAATAAAATATTTTTTTAAATTTATTTTTTCATTTCTTCGCTCTGGTGTTGACAAAGTGCGGTGTTGAGTTCCGCCATTAAACGCCCAATGTCTCCAGAATTAGAAAAGTGGAAAATGGGGAACCCTGATGGAAAATAACCTGATGTGTGCGGTATACACTGTAAAGCTATTTTTTTATCACCCATATAATGTAATAATAGCTCACTAAACGAATAATTTACGCTATTAACGCAATCGTTATCCCCTTCGGTAATACATTAGAAGATGTGTCCTAAAGCCGCCTGTGACATTATATTTTTACAAATGGCAATAATAAATTACAAAATAAAATATAACGGCTATAATATACGCCATGGATTATAGATTAAAATGATATTCATTGATAAGATTCTGATAACGCTTAGAGATTATGTATTTTTATTTTATGAGCTAAATGGAAATGTATTGGACAAATAGATATATTTTTTTGTAGCGTCACGCTGTATAGCGCATATAGCAGGGTAGAGAACATCTGGGAACCTAGTGTTAAGACAGTCCGTTTCTATTGAGACACTTCCGTTCCGCTGCCGCTTCTAATAGATATTAAAATGTATAAGAATTTCGCTTGTATATGTTTTAATAAATATAAGGAACATGATGGAGTGATGTCGGAAGGAAATGGTGTTCTTGAGATTTAGAAAATAGCAATCTGCTACAATTTTTTTGTCTTAGCGATTTATATGAAGTCGTCGTGGCCTAGCGTAGGGGCAAAGTTGTGACTGTAACGCGACGGTTGGGTTCGATCCTCACTAGAGAGAAAGAATTATTTATTAATATTTTCATTTCTTCGCTTTAGCAAGAAGGCAAAAGCCCGGCGTTGAGTTCCGCCACTCAACACACAATGCTAACATTATGTTCCCTCTATCTTGCTGTGTGCGGGATACAGATGAAGCAGTGAAGCTGATTAATTAATTTTAATTTAAAAATTTTAAATACACAGATTTTACGCTGCGCAGCACAAACATGCTGAATAGAAACTTTAAATTTAGAATGATTCTTTGGGAGAATACCAAAAGAGAATTTCTCGAGATTTTTACGAGAATGGAAAATTTATAGCAGTTGTAGCATTTTGCCAGTAATTTTGATTAAACTATTTAATGTTATTTATATCACAACAGGAAAACTTTTATAATATTGATTTAAGATATAAAGAAGGTATTTTATAGCTATATATTTATTAAGTCATAATTAATAAAAAAAACTGAATTATTTATCGCATAAGCCAGTATTCAAATAAGAGTTATATAAAAGAAAAACCAAATAAAGTAACTAAATCAATGGCCAGTGCTAATTATCTAAATGTTACTGAAAAATAAGCAATATTCAAAAGTGCTCACACGTGCAGCTTGTCGTATATCCGATTTGATGCTAATATTTTACGATACTTCACGAAAAGTCCTTTATCCACGTTCAAGGACATTATCGTAAATATGTTATACTGAAAAAAGCCCGATTTTCAGACACGAAATTCTATCAACACGTTTAGAAAAGTTTTACTATTATTTCCTGCAATATCTATCATTGGGAAATGGAGACATTATGTACAATACTAGTACCTACTACTTTATCTCTGTTTTCGTTCATGCAATCAGATAAAAATAACTAAGCCAGATATGAAATCTAGGGGCTAAATCAAAATAATTATTAATCATAAACATAAATTAATGAAGTATATAAACTTTCTTAATAAATGAACTCCCACAAAATACAAAATGTTTTTTAATTCGAAGCAGTAGTAGAAACTAGTGCTTCCAATCGAGTGAGAGTTTGTTTGGTCGAACTTACAAAAGACAAGCTTAATTATATTAGCAAAGATAATTATTATATATATCTACATTAAAACACAACTACTAATTTATATAAAAAACCTTTACTCCTTAGTTCATATTTTCTAGTCATAGATATCTAATGGTGAAATATATTTTTCGTTTTCAGGTGAATAGAAGAGACACCACAACATGGCGGAAAACGGCAACTCGTCCCTGGAAATGGGTACCAGTGACCAGGTCCTTTCTTCTTTTATTTTTACTTATTTTATAATACACTAATAATTACTTGTAGTAACTCATGGAAATATATGCATTTGTGTTATTTATACTCAATTTTAACATCTTTTACATGTAGACTATCTAAATTGAAAAGTAGATTGATAAATTTTTGCAATCAATCGAAACATGTTTTTCGATCGACATTGATTTCAGTGAAAGCTATCACCTATTTAATTTTAGATAAATATATATATTTACATACGTTACTACAAATTCACTGATTAAATGTTTAGACATTTTTATAATAGAACATAATTTCCATTCAATTTAAAACCTGCAACCTGCATAATTATGTTTAAATTTTCATGGTTGCTTATTAAATGATATTGTATAGTGACGTATGTATTGATTGACAAGTAAGCATCGTCGTACATATTTACATAAACTAACTCTGAAGTGAAGTTGAAGTCGGTAATCTTGCTGATAAGGTGGAATCATTGGTCGCTAGGAAAAATATACGAGGGGATCACTCGGCTATGAGTTTTAACAAATTATCAAGTAAAATGTGTTAAGTGTTACTGAAATAAATCAATTCGTTTCATATAAGAAGTAATCATTCGATTAATTTGTTATTTCTATATTCTAAGCAATTGTGAATTTTGGTATATACAGTAGAAAAGTTATATAGAAGTTTTCTACTAAGGTAAGTTAGGTGTTTATATTTGTATAATTTTCCTACATATAATACATTTGATGATTCAGAAAAGATTATTGTCATAAAGAAAGTTTTTCTTTGATCACGTGAACTTCATTTTCACATTGTTCATGGAGTCAACTTCTAATATTTCCATTTTTTAAACTGGCATTTAAGAAACATTGACAAGACTATTTGTAAACTCATGTTTAAGTAAGTTATTAGGACTGAAAGCCCAAAAACCGTAGTATAAGATTGACAACCAGGATCAACTGCTTAACGTATACTTCAACTTGAAGATGTCATTACATTGCTCGTCCACTTATATCAGCACAATCAATATATGCAAAAATAATAGCATCGCTTAACTCTATATAAATGATAAGTAAAGTTAAACTAATAAAAAGCAATGTTATGTTTACAGGTTTTGGTTGCTGCTAACAAAAAGACAAAACGGGTTACATACGCAATTGGTGCCGTTGCAATGCTCGCAGTAATCGGAGTGGTGGTAGCTCTAGCGGTGGTACTGACTGGAGGTGATGCTGTAGCTGAACCCATTATATCAACGACAGAGGGACCTACGATACCTACACCCATCGTGACAGTGACGACCCCTTCAACGACTTCTAGTACGACACCATCGCCTGTAACACCAGAAGAGCCAACGACGGTGCCTGATACTGGTGAAATAAACTTAGAAGATTTTGTCACAGGAGGATTTGCTTCACAATCCTTTAATGGCACATGGGTTTCAGGTAATATTTTTTTTAAAGAAATAGTTATATTATGTGCTATTCAAAAAATAAGACTTTAGTTAATAATTTTATTAGCCACTAAAAATACAGGTTAAGGTAATTAAATAGAAGTAAGCCGTAGCTCAGCTGCAGGGTGTTGCCGGTGCGGTTCTCACTTGAGAAAATGGATTATTTTCACTTCCACGCTCTGGTAACAAGAGAATTTGGGCAGAGAGTAGAGAACGAAGTGTAACTCTAGGTTCTCTCTGTTTAGAATACAGTGTGAAAGTAAAAAAATAAATAAATAATATATTACTGGAGTGTTTAAATATGATAGTCAATTTGTTATTAGTTATATATATATATATATATATATATATATGTATACTATTTGATTGAAATTTAATATATTTTTTTGTTACAGATCATGAAATTTTATACAGAAATGAAAATGGTGATTTGATCCTATACGACGTAAACACTAACAGTCCTGAGATCCTCGTAGCAAATACTTCACAGGTACGTTGCAATTTAGTTTTATTTACTGAACTCGATTGGATGTCCTTTCTTACGTATAAGAAATCAGAGTACGGATGTAAATTAACTTTGCCTTATATTTGTATAATATACTTATAGTTAATATGAAAACTCTAATATTTGTGAAATAATTACTTATATATTGCCTCTTTGTTTAAATTTTGATAATTATTCATTATTAGTATAGGTTCTTGAATTTGAATAACTTAATTAACCAAACCTCTACTATATACGTGAGTATACTCTTAAACAAAGCAATCTAGTCACACCTTGTAAACTTAGTATATTCAAACACTATACGTGAGTTCTAGTTAACTTAAATTGTTAAAGTTGTTAGTGCGGCACGTACAGTTCAATTTAAAATGAGGTTGACTTCGAAAGATAATATTTTATTGAGGTTATTAATACTAAATCAAATCAGCTTCACGCTGTATCCTGCACATACCAGGGAACCAGAGGGAACCTAGTGTTAAGACGCTTTCTGCCGAATTCTGGAGACATTGCGTGTTGAGTAGCTGATCGCAACGCATTGGTTTGCTTCGACACCAGAGCGAAGAAATGGAAAAATAAACATAAATGAATATTTCACTTCCTCGAGTGGGGATCGAATCCGCAACCGTCGAGCTTTGCTTTTTGTCTAAAAGCAGCAATGGTTAAGTAGATAGTATTTTTCCTTTACTCACTATGTCAAGGACTCAATTGGATTCGTTTATTTTACATATATTAACTTATGTATTTTATAAAAAAATCTTTATAAACTTTTATTGTGAATTGATTGACTAAATTAGATAGAAGTTATTTAAAAATAATATATGAATATAGTGTAGTGCTAAGTTATTTATAATTAGTAAATAATTTATTTCTTAAGTTATTACTATATCGCCTTTTGTTTCAGATTTTACAGCAGAACTTCCAAGAAACATCAATATCTCCAGATCGCAGATACGTTGTTCTTTCTTTCAATGAACTTCAGGTAAGCATTCACACGTACTAATATTTTTATTTATATACTAGCGACCCTATTGCGGCTTCGCCCGCTTTTACTACTGGATTATTCATATAATGTATGTTTGCAAAGCACTAAAGATAATGTGAAAATTAATTAAACCCTAATGCAACCCGCATTTTCGTAGTTTCAATAAGGATTTTCCAATTGTTTTACACAGCAAGGATTTTTTAGTAGGTACCGTAATTTTAAATCTGTGCTACTAATCTTTTCAAGTACTTATTAAAATATATTTAAATTACTATTTTTAGATAGTTAAATGACATTAAATAATAAATTCAACTCGAATTATCCAATACGTGCAAACGCATCTAAATCTTCGTTGCTATAAAGGCGGGCGGGTTTTTTTTTTCGAGCTTGTGGTTAATGCTGAAGAGGGTATTCTGTCCCTGATGAAAAGCAAGCACTACGTGGCTGCCTGTGACGAAAATTAAATAGAATGCATCGGCCGGGAATTGAACCCGGGCTGCCCGCGTGGCAGGCGAGCATTCTACCACTGAACCACCGATGCGTGTAAGGCAAGCGGGCGCGGCGGACTCGCTTGTATAAGCATAACGTCGCGAGGCGCGTTTCGCAGCAAGGATTTTTTGATATTGTAACAATTTCTAAAGTATTTATTAAAATAAAAAACAGAAAAGATAGTTTTGATCTACATTAAATGGCCAACGTAACTAATATACTTATTTATATGCTGAGAGTAAGGGATAAGTAAAACTTGTCTCGATACAGTTGATGTGTGAACGGCGTGATGTGTCAATAATTAAATGCGTTTTTCTCTAAAACTATTCGCAATTTCGAAATAGTTTAAAAAGCAAATTTTATCTTCGTTTAACGTAGAAATTTAATAAAGTATTTTAAAGGATAAGGATTAATACCATTGTGGAAAAATATCCCTCACAATAAAAAATATATTGAAATTACTATTTTTAGACAGAAATATGATCACTACACGTTATTCTTAAAAGATACGAATATGCCATCGCGGACTTTTTTGTAGATCTTATTAAGAGAAACAATACTCCAGTACATTTTTTTCATGTAGTATTTACCATTAAAGCAGCGCATGCGCCAAAGTGTCTCAGCGGGTAGGACTTTATACACATTTATCGTATTTATGTTAATTTACATAAGAATGTACAAATAATAAACTATATATAAACCTTCCCTGAGAAATACTCGACCTAATGGTGAAAACCGCATCCAAATCCGTTGGGTGGTTTAGAAGAAGAAGAGTTAGAAAGTTCAGACAGACACAAAAAGCGACTTTGTTTTATAAGATATAGGATTTATTTGTATATGTTTATATACTTAATATTATGTTTATTTTTTCTCTCTGAAAATATAGTTTTTATTACATTTTTTAAATACAACTATTTTAAATGATATGACGATGTTAGTAGGATTTTATTTAAGACTCATATATATGTTTAAAATATTAAGACATACATACATATGCCATTTTCTTTGTTTTTTTTAAATATTATTCATTGCATATTAATTAATAAATTCATTTGTATTGTTATTTTAATTTTTATGAGCCATTTGTGTCAATAATAAGATTATTGTTTGAACGTGAATATATAGGATGAATATGATGAAAATTCGTATATATATATCTTAAATATGTGTAAAATAAATCTTTACAATTTTATTAATTCCCTTTAATTCAAATATTTTTCCAGTTGCACGTTGCATTCATATTTTCCATCGAATTTTTGAGGTATTTGCGTGTTAGCGTGATGAGTGGCGAAACTCAACGCCGTGCTTTTTGTCTTTGTACCAGAGCGAAGAAATGAAAATATTAATAGATAATAATGAATTCCTCCGAGCGGGAAACGAACCCACAACCATCGCGTTACAGTCACACGCTTGCTATAAAAATAATCTAGATATACTATATAAAATATTCCTTTAACCGCGTTAGAAATAAGTAAATTATTACACGAAAATCATCTTTCTCAATAGCTAGTAATTATGGCTGGAATCTTTTAAGTATGAAATCATTTTGGTCGGCGGCATCTGTCAGCAAATATCATTAAAATGTAAACCAAGTATTCCATTAAATTAAGAGACGATCCTTCTGGGGAGCATTATTTAAGATCACGTCTCGGTTATGAAGCTTTTAGAGGCGCGAATCGGGGCTTCAGTTTGTTTGTATAGAGCATTTGTTTTCTAAATTAATTATTAAGACGCACTAATGATATCTTATGGCTGAATTTTGAGATTGTTATTGCAAGTTGGGACAATGGAAAGGAAATTAATAATTATATTATAAAAATTATTTTATTAAAATACTTAATGGTGATGTTGTTTGTTCGTATAGCTAACATTTACTGTTAAATCAATTTTATTTTTGTTTACTAAATGAGTATGTTGGCTTCATTGTAAATATTATCCTGAATGGAAGTAGAATGGCCAACTATTATGCATATATGTCCATAACGATTTCCCAATAAACTTGTTCTTTTTAATAATATTACATATACATACACCAACCACACTTTTTTATATCTTCTAAAGTAAATTTAATGTGAAAAAAATCGCTAATTATATCGAGAAGGCCGCCTTTTGTGCTGTACAGGTTATTTTTTTTTATAATTTTGTCTGTATTTACATACTAAAATAAAGTTTTTTTATAGATCTACAGATACAGTTTCGAAGGTCGATATTCAGCTATCGACGTATACTCGGGCGAAGTTACAAACATAGGTCCTCCTGGAATAGAATTCACGAATGCATTGTTACAAAACTTCATGTGGGCTCCCTCGGGCAATGCCTTCACTTTTGTGTACGAAAATAATATTTATTATCAATCGAACATGACAAACCCCCCGGAACAGGTTACAAATGATGGACGAAGCAATGTCATTTATAATGGCGTTCCTGATTGGGTGTATGAAGGTACTTGTTTGTTTCTCATTTTTTTCATATTAAGATTTACATTATTGGCGCCTTTTAAGCACATTTTTCACCAATTTATTTATTCTATATAATAATGTAAGGCCGTTTTGGCGCAGGGGCTAAAGGGTGTGATTGATACGCGACGGTTGTAGGTTTGATCCCCACTCGAGGGATTGAATTATTATTTCTAAATATTTTCATTTCTTTGGCGCGCTAGCACGCGTTGAGGTCCGCCATTTAACACGCAATGCCTCGAAAAATTCAGCGGAAAGTGGTGAACGGAGTATCTTAACACTATCCCCCCTTTTTCCTCTAACTATCCTGCTGTACGTGGAATACAGAGTGAAGCTGATTTAATTGATTTTTTTAGTATAATAATATTATTTAAAAAAAAAACATAAATGTAAAGCCAAATTTTTTTCCATTTTCAGAGGAGGTATTTGGAGAGAGAAACGCTATATGGTTTTCTAGTAACGGTGATAAAATAGCTTATGCCACATTCGACGATACTGATGTACGCATAATGAAAATACCGCACTACGGCGTGCCTGGCTCCGTAGACCACCAGTATACCGCCCATAAAGAGATTCACTACCCTAAGGTATGTAATATAACGGAGAAGACGTTCACACAACTCATGTTACTTTCTAAGTCATTGTTCTGTTATTTGTTATTATGCAATTATTTTATTAAATAGTCGATTTTATATGAAATTGAGATCAATATGGCGAAGTGAAATGGTTTTCAATTGTAAGCGCAATGGTTGCGAGTTCATCCCTACTAAGGGGAATGAATTAATTTACTTTTAAATTTTAAAAAAATGTATGTTTAAGTGTTTTTTTTTATTTTCGTTTCGGATAGTAATATTATTTTGTAATTAATTCTTGTGCGAGATCTATATACTCTTTTATTCTTAGTAAAAAAATGTGTTATCCATCTATGTTTATGCATAGCTTAAAATTTGCTATTGAATTTGTTTTAACTTAGCATAAAACTAATATTAATATCCTAAAGAAACAAAAACACATAATAATTAAAATAAAATAATAACTTGCGTGTATCTTAAAAACTTACAATACCTTTCATTCAATTATATATTTTTTTGTAATATCTAATTTCAATAGAAATTTTATTTAAAGTCTAATATTTTGGATAATTGATTTCCATCTCATAACATCCCTTTGTTTTAAATTAATTAATATTTAAGAAGTTTTCTTTACTTTAAGACATTTATGTTATACATAAGATAATATTACACTGTATGTCGATATCCAGAATCCTTTCATAAATCTCATCGAGACGAAATATGCTCAAATTTCATGGTTCGCGGGATTTAATCAAGTGTCGTAGAGCGTATTCTATATTTATTGAAAGACTGAAAATATTATTTTTCGTACATATCTATCTATACAATATAAGTAGTATAATTTTTTTGGTTAATAACCTTGTTATATTTGTCAAATTATACCAATCTAAGATGTCATATTAAAAATCTACAAAAATTACAATTAAATTAACAAAAAAATAAAGTATTTAGCTTTAATTTTTACTTAATAATATTAAAAGTTAGAACTGTTTGGTGTTGGGTTCCACCACTTATCTGCACGCAACGCAGCAGTTATTAAAAAAAAATAACTGTAGATACTAAGTTTTTTACCATATATCAGGGTGAGGAGAGGGAACTTAGTGTTAAGACACTCCGTTCTCCAACTACCGCTCTATTTTCGAGACATTACGTGTTGAGAGACGAAACTTTAAGAAATTAATCATTCATCAATCATCCCGTTAACAGTCAACGACTACCTCTGCAAATACTGGATTATAAAATAATCACAATGTAAAAAATATATTCCTCATTATAATTGTCAGAAATAAAATAACTTTAAGTTTTAGACATTTAGCTAATAACTTTGTCATTTTAATTTTATAAGCACTAATAAATTCTTTTCTTACATTTTTCAGTCCGGTACTAGAAATCCTGTTGTTTCTGTCAGTATTTGGAATAGTACCAACAATAACACTGTTACCTTCTCAGCGCCGACGGATATTAATGAGTAAGTTAATTTACTTTACTAGTATATATCTCTCATTTAAGAGTTGGTTATTATTTAGATAGATATTAATTTAAATTTCATAGTAGTGTGCAATATAAACAAAAACAAATGATTTCTCTGTGATTCTAACTAACCTGAGGCAGTAGTCGCAAGTAATATTGGTAATATTTAAATAATAACAAAAGTTTTAACAATTTTATAAAAGTTTTAGTAACGACTAGCGGTATCAAGAGGAGGCACAATTTGAAATCAATTTTTTCATTAATATTTCAAAACAAATTAATGTTTTTGTCAGAATTATAAACCTACATGGGATAATTACATTTAAAATATGAACTTTAGCACTTTTTTAACATATTAAATTAATAATAAACTTTATAATAAGTTTTATTTTTATATTTATTCACTTTCACCAAATTGATTTCAGGCCAATTTTGAAATATGTAGCATTCATAAGAGCTGACTCTATCGCTATAATGTGGACTAACCGCGTACAAAACTATTTACGAGTCGATCTCTGCGTTGATGCAACTCAGAATTGTACCCCGGTAACGTATTTTATTATTGAATTTGATTCATAATTGTAATTTTATATGTCCATTCAAATAATAATATTAATTATTTCATTTAAAAAAATGGAGTGCCTTAACTCTAGGTTCTTCTCTGTCGATTTTTATATATATGGAAGTAGCGTGATTCTACGAAAATCCACTTCCATCTAAAAATTCGAAAAATACTTTATTTTATTTTTATATACTAATTTGATAATAGTCCAGGATCTGACGTTAAAATATTAATATAATATAATAATTTTTATATTTATAAAGATAATTTGAAAAAGTGACATTTTTTTAATATAACAACTAATGTTAATTTCTATTATAAAGATTCTTTATAACTCGTAAAAGTAACATTTTTTTAATATAACAATTATTTTATAATTTCAGATATTTGAACATCCAGAAATAAACGGATGGATTGACAACATACCGCTAATATTTAACGAAGCGGGTACATCGTTTATCACCATTTTACCCAGTGTAAGATTTTTTGCTTTCATTTAAACTAAACTGAGAAATTAGCAAATACTCTTAATTTAATTTACATATGGGTGAAAATTGTACGATACTATTCCGTAATCTTATTATCTACAAACAAAAGAAAACCGGTCAAGTGGGAGTCGGTCTCGGTCACCAAGAGCTCCGTACCAATTTCACTACTGTAGGTATTTGATAAAGGATCATCTTACCTCAAGGGATCATCTCGTATACCTTTCCCACTATTAATATTTTCATATTAGAACTACACAAGAGTGAGTGAGGCAAGAGTTTATAATAAATTATACATTTGGAGGTATTTTTGCACTTAAATGCAAGAAAAAAACAGGTACATCACAGAAGTTTATAATATTTATTTTATTATTAGCTTCACGCTGTATCCCGCGTGAAGCAATAGGCATCGGAAACTTAGCAAACCTAGTGTTAAGATAATAATTTACAATCATTCCCCCAAATAAATATCGAACAAATGCTTTCTCGCAGCCCAAGAATTTGATTTTAAGCTAGGATTAATAAATATATTCATTATTTTCTTCTAGAGCGTAAATGGAGTACGTTACAAGCAAATCGTACAGGTTTCTCAAGCAACGGGCATGTGGACCTCAGCGCGCCGCACTAACACACCCCATACTGTTGCTGAAATATTGTCGTGGACACCTGATAACACTATGTACGCTTATGTATTTTGATATAGCTAATATATTCTTTCACTTTTAATTGTACAAATTGATATGTTTGTGAATTTTTGTATTACTAGCTAGTAGCTTCACGTTCAAGCTCTAACGAAGTAGGCAGAGAACTCGACATTTTCATCATAATTTTTCAAGTATTACTTTTAGGTATTTAGTAAGGGGTTCCTACTATTTACTCAATTAACACTGTTACGTTAATAATAATTATTAATCTTAATATTTAAGGTTTTACTTTAAAAAAAATTATAATCTCTCTTTCATTTTCAAGATGGTACAAAGCGAACAACGAGAATGACACCGCAGAACAGCATATATATTCACTATCAGCTAACAACGTCCTCTCCTGCTTCACTTGCAACATCGTTCGACCTGATGGTGGTCAGTGCCTGTATAATGATGCCAAGATAAGCCCTGGATCAAAGATTGCAATCAACTGTGCTGGACCTGAAATTCCTCAGATATATATTTATAATACAGTAAGTAATTGAAACGATGAAAAAATCTATTTGCCATTATCAGTCTACGTTTATTTTTAACGTGAAATCGTAATGTGGTAGAGTCCTAAATTTCCTAAACCTGGTTTACGATAAAAAATAGACTTATTTTATCCTTGAAATTATATATTTGTCTTTTATATATTTTTAGAACGGTACATTCGAAAGAGTTTGGGACGACAATGCTAAAGTGTTTGAGCTTGTAGCAAAACACAATTTGCCAACAGTCCTTCGACGCACTGTTCCTCTTGGTATCGGCATGCCTGATGCTGACGTCCTCCTTACAGTGCCACACGACTATTTCTCTAGATCAGATGTACCACTTTTAGTTTATGTGTAAGTATTTTCAATTAGGCTTTTTATTACATTTTCTATTGCGAAATGCCGATTAATCTATACTTCACAAAACCAAAAACTTAATTTAATAAAAATGAAGGATTAGAATATACAAGGACGACTAACCTTTTTAGAAATAAAATAAAAAATACTTAAGGAGCCCAGAGCTCAGAGATGGTTTTTTTAAGTAAAAGATTGACAATGTACTTATCAATATTATGTAAAACAAAAAGATATCGTATAAAACATTGGCGGTGTGTGACCTTTACAACGACAAACATTAAATTAGTAATATATTTAAAAATGTAATAAATAACTTGTGATAATGTGGCATAGTTAATGTTATTTGTGTCAATAAAATATCTCTGAATATTTCAATAACTTTAATTGCTTACACCGCAAAGAATGTAGATAAAAAACAGCTTAACGATTTTTCTTGCAATGTACATAGGTAAAGAGAGCCAAGACACTTCATTCTTCATTTTTGAACCGAATTTGAGATCTTATAGCATATAGCGTATAGACTTAAGAGAATGGTATAAATTGAATGGCATAAATTTTCAGCTACGGAGGCCCAGATACAGCGCTAGTAACTAAACAATGGAAGGTAGATTGGGGCACGTCGCTGGTCAGCCGCTATGGTATTGCCGTCGCAAGTATCGATGGTAGAGGCTCTGGCTTACGAGGAGTCGACCACGCCTTCACGTTGAACAGACAACTTGGCTCTGTTGAGATTGAAGATCAGATTACTGTTACCAGGTACGTCTTAAAACAAAAATGAAGTCTTGAAATAAAAATGCTTGAAACAAACTTCATCATGTTTGATGTGAAATTTTTTATTTTGATCATATCTTTGTACAAGCATATATTATTACAGTATTGGTTATTGGTGGTAGTGTTAAATGAATGTTTATTAAATTAGACATGTTTCCTTATATGCAATTACTTCCTTTTTTATCTTTATCTGTATCTAGTAAATTTGCTAATTAGTTTACTTAATATTTGGTATATAATTACTGTTATTTTTTAAAGGAAGAAGTTTCATTACCTAAACATATTATTTAAATTCTTCATCCAATTACCCAGATATCTCCAACAAAACACTCACTGGGTGGACCGCAACCGCACCTGTATATGGGGCTGGTCGTACGGCGGGTACGCGGCGTCGCTGGCCCTGGCGCGGGGCGGGGACGTCTTCAGATGTGGTATGGCGGTCGCGCCTGTAGTGGATTGGCGGTTCTATGGTATGTACATATATGTACTTGCAATACGGTCGATGAGTCGTGACCACTCTGAAGTTAGCTGTAGATGTCTAAGCAGATTTGATTTAGGAATTTTCCTTCTTTATTTTCTTTCGAGTGAACAATGCGAAAAAGTTCCAAAAGCCTAACTTCAGGGCGACGAAATGACATATGTACTGTATATTATTTTGTTGTTATTATAGAGAAACGAGTGCTGAGATACTCTTTTAACTTAAGTCAATTTATTACTTATACGAGAGACATTGCGTATTAAATTGAAGTGATACACCCTCACTATGTTTAATCTAATAAAAAAATAAAATTTACTCGTTATCTGTGAAGTCGGATTACGAAGTTTCACTTTTTAGTGCCTTAATTTTTTTTTATTATAATAAATATTAAGAGTTCAGTACTCTTCGTTTTAATAACTTAAGTTTTTTCATACTTTATTCATAATTTTTACAGTTATTGTTATTTCGCTATATCTATCTATTTATAATAATTAATATTATATAGTGTATTTGCAATTATTATTATTTTACCTTTAAGACACCATCTACACGGAGAGGTACATGGATGTTCCACAAAACAACACCCAGAGCTACGCAAACTCTTCCCTTCTATCGGAACAAGTGGTAAGTCTAAGTATGGACTACGAAGTCTCCTTATTTGCCGGCAGAGGGCGAATATATTTGGTGAAATAGATGGCGTTATTTTAAATTGGATTTAAATCCATATACTTTTCTGTAGAACAGTCTGCGGCTATCGCCAGTTCTCTACCTGGTTGATGCAAAATAGTAGATGATTTTTTTTTATATCTAACTTAATTTTTCTTATAAAATGTTAAATATTTTTTAAAATATCAAAATTTTATAATAATTAATTAATTTACTTCAACGAAACTATGGATTTATTTATGTTTTTTAAATATTTTTTTAACTTTTGTTAATAAAATTAACATAGGCCTATTTAACTTTATTTTATTTTTTTAAGCAGTAGCTTTTAGCAGACTTTATAAAGAATTAAAACTGTGTAAAAAATATATATATAATTATTTTTTATATTTTTATACAATTATCTAGATTATTTTAAGTACTTATATAAAGTAACTAATTGTCAACAGGTCGATGCGTTTAGAAGTAAGAGATACTTCCTCGTTCACGGTACAGAAGATGACAATGTACATTACCAACATTCTATGTTGCTATCAAGAGTTCTTCAAAGGCAAGACGTATACTTTACGCAAATGGTTAGTATTAAATCTAGTAAGATAAATTGCAGCGTTGAGTTACGCTATTTAACACGCCGTGTCAGAAAGGACGAAAGCGGAGAACAGAATGTCTACAAATACTTTTATAAAAAGTGTGTTGTTCGGATTTTTTTTATTTATACAAAGAAACATGATCCTGGTGGATTTATTTAATATTTTTTTAGGATGGTTCTTGAATTTCTTCGAAGGTCGAGAATAAAATTATTTATTACGCAAGAAGTATATAACTGGCTTTATAGTATTTGAAGATAAAATATTATATTTTTGTAATAAAAAAAATTATCACGACGTGATAAGATAAGGTCAATAACGTAGCATAGATGAAGTATTTTTGTAAATAACATTTACAGCATTTTAGTAGACAATGGTTGATTTTAATTTTAAAAAATCTTTAGCTTCATTGTCTATCTCGCATATAGCAAGATGTGAACTTAGTGTTAAGGCACTCTGTTCTCCTTCTTTATTCATATAATATTTTTTTTCAGAGTTACACTGACGAAGATCACAACTTAAACGGCGTATGGATGCATTTCTATCACGCACTAGAGAAGTTCCTTAAAGATAACATGTTTTAATTAGTTAACAAATAAATAAATACGATAATAATATAATAAAATAAATTTTAATCTACCGTTACACATCCCTATAATATATTGTAAATATATTTTCATAATTTACCCTCCTACTAGTGTTGGTAAAATTTAACATTAATATTTGAGTTTTAATGTATTTGAAATATATTTATTCGTTCAAATTTAGGATTTAGAAGACAAAGTTGTTTTTATAGAGGCTGTTAATTTGTACTTAAATCGTTATATTTTCAATTGGAGCAATTCATCTACTAATATTTATATTATAATTGTGAAATTTTTTTAGGATGGATGTTTGTTTTACTGTCACGTAAAAACTACTGAACCACTTTAGATGAAACTTTACAATAATATAGCTTATACCACCGAATAATACATTAACTACAATTTATATAAAGATTTTGTATAATTTATACTTATATTATAGATAAACCAATAACATTAAGCGGGCGAACCCGCATTTGGATCGCTAGTATTTAATATTTAAATATATTTGCTTCATGGTCTTTTATTTTTATTGAAGTGAAGTGAATTGTATATAAACGTTATCACAACAAAGATGCTATTCATCCAAATTAAAATAAGTTTTTTAACTACCTAACCAGAAATTATAGGAAGAAATAATAAATTGTTATTATTTAATCTTTAAGCACTGAAATCCTAATAAATGTGTTTTATTAATGCTTTTATTTAATACCACACAAACAAATGTCAGAGGTCCTATTTCATACAAACTTAGTTAATAATTTCTCTTATAGTTCAGCGCAATTGCTTTCCTATCACAAGACTGTAAACGTGAACTATTGTATTGGCAAACTATAATTGAAGTTGTATATTGAATAGAATATTTAATTTTACTAAAACAATATTCGTTGGCATACAATGCTTTATTCTTGACCAGTCAATATCTGGTGTCTACCTCAGAATTTATATTAAAAATAAATGAAGCCTGAAAAGTTTAGAACAATCATTTCGAAACTAAAGTCAAGGCTAATTGAGGTCAAGGAAAATATCTCAAGATGACAGTTGTTGACATTGAAACGATTAAACTATTTTTTTCCAATTTCACACTGGAAATACCATGGATCAGGATAGGCAGAGAAAGCCTAGTGTTAAGACACTCTCTTGATATCGCCAAAATATTTTTAAAATATTCTACTGATACACGGTATGTTATTAATTATATTACTCTTATATTTACTCGCCTAGGAACTTAAAGACTCGAATCTAAAAACGGAGTAACTTGAAACTAGCATTTGTCAGCCTGCCTTGCATATGCGACAGCGTGACGGAACCTACTGTCCATCTTTTTCCACCATTCTGTGAAAGTTAATGCCCTTTCATTATTTACTCGTATACTTCTTTTAACAGTTAAGCAATTCCCCATTGTGCCGCTGCACAATTACAAAAAAAAACCTCTATACCTATTTATTGTTATATTCATAATCCAAAAAAGAATATCAATTTCTTTATCTTAAGGTAGATTAACACCCAATAAATTCTAACACAGTATTAAATGAATTCGATAAGACATCCACATTTCCTGACGACCGATACATCGCAAATCTAGGTAAAAGGGCTTGGCCTAAAGGTCAAAGTCGTACGTTGTTTGCGTCTCGCCCTCTTAAGCTAAAAGCCCCCTACAGTCCATTAGCGAGGCTGACTTCTTTTATTTGGGATTCATTACTGTAACTAGATGCTTCCCCTTTACTTTATATCGTTATTGTGGTTTGTTGGTATTGAAGTTGATGAAATTATTTTAGAAATTCAGTTGAATGATGAAAATATTGTCAATTTAGAGGGTGAATCTTAATAAACCATAAATAATGTGTTCAATTAAATATTTTTAAGAGTCTAAATTTAAAATCTTATATAAATCAGTGACGATTTAAATTTTTTTTCCTTTAAACCCCTATTTCATCCCCTTAAGAGAAGAAAATTGCAAATTCTCGTTAGTAAGCACTTGCGTCCTATAGGAAATGCCCATGCCCAAATTTCATACTCCTGGCACTTGAAGTAAAGAAGTTTCATACAAACTATTAATCCCAAAAGCAACCCCTTAGGAGTCGAATACTGCAAATTCCAGTCTTGGCAGGCACCTACGTCCTATAAAGAACTAGTATGCAAAATTTCAGTTTCCTAGCACTTGTAGTTTCTGAGACTTCGTGATGAGTAAGTGAGTGACCTTACGATTTTATATATACAGATTAAAAATAATCATAGAATGGCCTTTTTAGTCCTTCGCTTTCGATTTCTTTCTTTATTACACTAGAAATGTCTTCTGCCTAAAATTGTATGATTTTTTTTAGATAAAAGAAAACAATTAAAAAAAAGAAAATATGAATGAATGCCACATCAAAATCTGTTCGACGTCAACCCTTCCTTCTAATGGGACAGTAATAAGTTGTTTAAAATGCAAATGAATCCCAGCAAAATTACCCATTTTCCTCGACTGGCTCGTAAATTTTCGTCAAGAGTTTTATTGTAAATTGCCTTGTAATTAGAAACGTCCATCTTAAACATTTTCCTTAACATTATTTATATTATGAGGCTATTAAATACTTAATTATGCTTAATTTTAATTAGAATTAAGAATTAATATTTGTTTTTTT
>JAKRZM010001324.1:0-14820 GCA_036379175.1 Heliconius cydno galanthus
AATTTCAATATAGATTAGTTAATTTCGTTTGATATTGCGGACAAAGTCGCAGTTAAAAAGTAGTATTATAGAGTAACAAAAAATATTTTACGTAACGGAAGTTTGTTACGAATTGGTAACCCAGCGGTTAAGTTTATTATCCTTTAAAGTTTTAGATCAAACTACGCCTCTTCAACTAAATTACCCAATAGTTAAGCCAAACAGTAATAGAGCGGTCAAGGTAGACCTGGAGCACGATGCTAGATTCCGTAGATAATTTGGAATAAAATTATTTTGGATAAAAACTTTTTTGTTATTATTAATTTATGTTGAATTATAATGACTAAGGAAATAATTAATTAAATGGAAAAAATATATATTGTTTTTAATTGATTGAATGATATTAAAATAAATTGTAGGTACTTTTCAATTTGAAAGAAGATCAAACGAAAACTTAATGAGAATATACTGAGGTAATTTAATAAGCCTTTTATTCGTTATATTTTGCCTGTCATTGCGCAGGAACATAAGCATGTGACTGTGAACGCGACAGTGAGTTCGATTCCCACTCGAGGAAATAAAATATTTAACATTTTCATTTATTCGCTCTCTCTGGTGTCGAAGCAAAACGCGGCGTTAAGTTCCGCAACTCAACATGCAATATATTCAGAATTCGGCGGAAACTGGGAAACGAGGTCGTACACTAGGTTTTTTCTGTATACAATGCTGCGAGGGGGATATAGCGTGAAGCTTAAAAAATATATGAAATATTTATTTATTATCTAAAAACGACGTAACCCTAACACGGATATAAGATTCATATTCGATAAAGACTATAACCATTTAGTTTCAAACTATATTTCCTTATAATAAGATTTATTTTTGAATGTAAATTTTTTTACGATATGAAAGATATTTTTATTATCACATACTGATAAGGGGTCAAGTGGCAAGCTAAATTGGGGACTTACATAAGACTGACCTTTACTTACGTAAGGCTAAGAGCATGTCAGTACACGCTTCTGTTTTAAAATCGATAGACAATGAAAATATCGATTTAAATATGCATTTGTATTTTTAACAAGTTCATCAAAAAAACGATATATCCAGAACACACAGAAGTGTTATTTTAATGATCTGAGAAAAATTGCAGTTTTATATCATCATCATCATCATCATCAGCCTGTCCTCGCCCACTGCTGGACATAGGCCTTTCCAATAATTATATTTATGTGATATAGGGACTTTATGGAATTCGTTAGTTAACAACAAATCTCCAGCATATAGCATGGTTAGCATAGGGAACCTGGGAACCTATTATCAAGACGTTTCGTTTCCATTAAGACACTTCCGTTTTGCACATTCTTTGCACATATATTTGGACATCTGAAGTTATTTATTTATATTTTTATTTTTCTCTGAAAGCCTTTCTTTTCTCCACTCTCCAAAGAGACAATACAGTAATGTGTGTGTAATTTTATTTGATATACCTTACCATATATAAAATAGAGTGAAAAGCGAAAACTGTAAAACTCAAATTCAATTATTTTAAAACTCAACTGACAACTTTAAATAACTACTTAATAAGGAAATAACAACCATAAATAAATATCTATCATATAAAAGTAAAATCTCAATTATTGAAGAAGTAAAAGTGTTTTACTAATGTTATTGTATGAAAACTAGTTTTGTGAGATTTGTATTTAATTGATAGCAGCATTTCATACATTAGACGCTTTGTACGCCGAACTTAAGTATCGAATGCTACTATAATTGATACCTTCCTGTTTGGTGTGGGTTATAAAAATTTTTTTTTTTCCCTAGCCTTCTTCCATTCTGGTCTATTTCGCGCTATTGAGCACCAGTCAGGCTTATAATGGTCCAGCTCGTCTCGCCATCGCCGTTTTGGTCTGCCTATTCTCCTTTTAGAGCTCGGAATCCACCTGGAATAAAAATATTGATTTTAAATATTTATCGCAGTTTTTTTTTTCTTCACGCTCTATCTCGCACAAAATGTATCTTAATTCTGGAGGCATTTCGTGTTGTGTGGTGGAACTCAACGCCGCGCTTTGCCTCGTTACCAGACCGACGAAATGCAGGATACATGCAGGATAATGCACAATGCATAATGCGATTATGGGTACTACTTACAAGAATATCTTTATTCAATTAAGCCAAGTAAGGTTAGTCCAGAACGGAAAGCCATCATACAGCATTCATCAATAGCTCTCAATAGGGCTGAAAGTAAAAAAAATAATATCTAAAAATTAAATCTTGCCTGTCTGTCTCTTGATGCCAATCGTGGCTCAGGGGCCCAAAAGCGTGATTGTAAACGTGACAGATTTTGGGTTCGATCCTACTCGAGGAAATGAAATATTTAGTATTTTCATTCCCTCGCTCTACTATCGAGGAAAAACCTCCAGAATTCGGCGGAAAGTGGGGAAAAGATATGTCTTAATGAGAACTGAGTGTCTAAATACTAAATTCCCAGGTTCCCTGCCAACCCTGCCATAATATGTCTGGTATAAAAGCATGAAGCTAAAAAAGTCTTGTCTTGTTAACTTGAGTTAAATCCGCGAAGTTAAAGGGAAAATGAATTAACTATCCATCCATAAATATTTTTTCCAGTAAAAAGAAAGTTTATTTAACAATCCAAACAAGTATAGATACAATCTAAATCACGCGACCGTCTCCGTGTGTAATCTATACCGCCGTAAATCCTGTACGAGGGGACGTTGACAGCCGCCATTGAACTTGGATCATAGTTCGAGTGGAAATATGTGTTTATTTTCCTAAAACGTGTTTAAATATGATTTTTATTGGGGTTAAGGTTCTTTTATTTCAGCTTCACGCTGATTCCGCTGATAATAGGTACGGTAGGCAGAGGATAACTAGTGTTAAGACATTACGTTCCCCATTTTCCTTCGAATTCTGATGATTATGCATGTTGGGTGATGGACCTCAAGGCTGGCCTGTTAAATTATTGTTATATTTTTAAAGGTAGTGCCTAAAGAGAATTCTGTGTAAAAACACTCTGTTCCCCACTTTTCACCGAATTGTCGAAGCATTGTGTGTGAATAGGCAACGGAATTTAACACCGCGCTTTGCCTTGTTGCTAGAAAAATGAAAATATCAAATAATTTCTATATAAAAAGATATTCTTTGAATCCAATCCGTTATATTACATCACTATCAGCTTCACGCTCTATCCCGCACACAGCAGGGTAGGCAGAGGGAACCTAGTTCTGGAGGCATTGCGTGTTGAGTGGCGGAACTCAACGCCGCCGCCGCTCGTTAAGTAATAATAAGGTTTAACAAAATAAACTGAGGCTATAAGTATTATTTCAACAAGTGTATGCCACTAGATAAAAGATAAACCAATTTAAGCCAAAATTATATACGTTATTTCGTATAATTTGTCGTAAATTTAACGTATCTTGATTAACCCAGTACATTGGAGGTTTTTGAGGTTAAGCATAAAGTCTACCATACAAAAAAAAATACAGTCGAATTGATAACCTCCTTTTCTTACAGAAGTCGGTTAAAAACTTAATAGGATATTTTTTTTATTAAAAAAGTAGGTACATCTTGAAAGGTACATTGGTGCTATGTTAGTGTCTGACTCGGTATTAGACAGAATTATCAACGCGATGGTCGTAAATTCGATGTCAACTAAAGGGAAAGATTATATTTAAATAATTAGCATCTTGCTGTAGTGAAACGTACGGCGGTGGCGTAGAGTTCTGCCACATCACAGAGAAGGACGCGAAGTGTTATGACACTAATATTTCGACTTGTTTTTATTAACATTGTAAAAGTGTTCAGTCCAAAGTGGCAGAAAATGTGATGTGATTTAGTGTGACGTTTTTTCTTTAACACTGCTGTAAGGTTTCTTCCATACGTCGATAAAGAATCTTTATTTATTACTACAAGATCATAGGTTCAATTACGACAACTAAGTTTTTATGTTGTAAATCGATAAAAATAAGATTAGCGTTATTTAAATAAGTTGAAAATAGATAAACACTAAATGTTACATAAGAAACTGCTAAAATATGAATAAAATTAAAATCAAAGTAGGAAGAGAGGGAACCTAGTATATACTACCCACAAATTTTTCGAGGCAGAGCGAAGATGTGACAATATAAATTAAATAAGTAGATATTTCATTTTCTCGAGTGGGGATCGAACCCACACCTGTCGCGTTACAGCCACACCTTTGAGCCGCTGCGCCACGACTGGCCTCAGAGAGTATTAAATAGGAATCTCCAAAGCAAAGTTATACCTCAAAAAGGAAATAATAGTTTTGTTTATTTACAACGCTCTATTGAATGATTAAGCCATTACCAGGTTTCGATAGTGATGGGAGAGGCTTAGAAACAATACGGACACATAAATTATGTTCGATTACGCTTCATGGAGTTTGTATTTAATTTGGTACATCACTATTTGTTGGTATTTTTTTTTTTAATGATTTTTTTAATGAAATCTATTATACTTTTTATTTTCGTAGAATATTTCTTTTTAAGAAACAAATAATTTTTTATAAACTAAAAAAACCTTATGGTGAAATTGATTCAATTGTTTTATTTCTCTGCCTTGGCAAGGCAAAATGCGGCGTTAGGTTCCGCGAAGCAATCTATGGGATTTAAGTGGAAAGTATGTATTATAAAAAAATCAATAATATTTTGCTTAGCTTCCTTTATGTTTCTTTCAGTATATACATATCTAATCTAACATCGAGTCTGTCGGTTCTATTTGCATTTAATATAACTTTCAGAAAAGCAATCGATTGTTTGCCGTCAAACAAACAACAATGAGAACGGAATGTTATTGTTTTGTTTTTATTTCATTCTGAAAATATCATTAAACTTTTCCATTTTCACATATATATGCTTGTTTGAATTATACTCCTTATATTAGATTTTCTTTTATTGCAGCGAAAAATATCGTTTGATATTTGTTCGATTAATGTTTTTTACTGCATTTTCGAAGATTTACCCTTATTTTTCCTTTTACTTTAGTGAATAAAATTTCATTTTATCACTATTATTGCTCAACTAACGTGTAGAACGAAAGTTATTGGCACTAGTACTGTCGGATCAACCTTTTCTATTGTAGAATATTTAAAAAGGTGGATACAAAAGAATTTATTGTATGTAAATTTTAAAAAATATAAACTCAGAATTTAATTCTAGCGGTAACTCGATAACGAACTGTCATGGGCCGGCGTTGAGTTCCGCCACTCTACACACAATGTCTCGAAAACTAGTCTAAAATTGTGAAACCGAATGTCTCAAAATTAGATTCGCCTGCCTATCCTGTTATATACGGGATACCGGATATGTTTACCCTAATAACCACCTGGCTAATTGAGTTTTAGGTAATCTATATACCTATATGTCACGCTATCTCGTCACGCACAGATCAAAGGCCGTTATTAGCGGTCAGTGTGCGGCGCACTCAAAGCGGTCACTTAATAATGATCCAGTACACCTGTGGGCTGTGGGTAGCGCCTGGGTTNCGTAGTCATGGAGACAGAAATTAATAATAACATAGTTCACGCGGGTGTAACCGCGAGCGGGCCGCTAGTAGGTTATATATGTATATCTAACTAATAATGTTGCGACATTTACTTTTATAATACTTAACCTGACTTAATTTAGGTTCACAGTGGATCCCTAGCGGGGTCAGAGAGAATGGAGCGCCAAACTCTACGGTCTCTATATACCTCTTTCGCCTCGTATACTGTCATCAACCTCTCCATACATGCCCTTCGGGAGGTCTTCATGTATTCACCTCCTTCTACCTTGACCTGGGGATGCTTCTTCAGTATATTTGAAATTGATTGATGAATTGCAAATGAGCAGATAAATGAAAATAAAACAAAAGGAATATTTTTCCCCAAATTAAATCCAAGTCGCGTTGTCGAGTTAGTGCGTGCGGTGTTAAGTTCCGTTAATAATAAAAATTTGTAAATATAAATTACCACAAATTAAACAAAACATAATCCATACAAACATAAAAATTAACCATATTTTTTTTTAATTCCCTTCACAACAAAAACAAATTAATTATAGACTTAACTAATTCTGTGGCTTAAAAACAACAATAGATCACCCCTTCACCTACAAAATAGGCTATTGTATTAAAAATAACACAAAAAAATGCATTATTCTATATATTACTAAGCATTTTTCGTAAATATCAGCTGGCGGGGAAAAATCTATTCTAGGGGCGTATATAGTAGGGGTTGAATGAGATATTATGAATCAACAAACAGACAAAGGTACATCCGTTAAATCGACAACAATACGCTATTAGGATCTACCAGATATCATATTTGACTCCCGTTTTTTACGAGAAGCTATAAAAAGGAGGATATGCAATAAAATATATTTTAATTTGAAATTTTAAAAAAACGTATAATAGAAATCGTAGATAATTAAAGTAAATGAATTTATATTATTCATATTATAACAAATTAAAACATTAAAATTTTCCTAAATAATTTAATAATAATTTTGTCGAACAAAAGTCAATAAAATAAATAAAAAATGCGTTGATTTTCACCATTCAACACTGTAATGTCTCGAATTCGTGTGGGAAGTGGAAGACGAAATGTTTTAACACTAGGTTCCCTCTGAATAACCTTTTTTTTTTTTAAGTGAGTATTTTTTTAGGTTGAGAAGCACAGAAGGTTCAATCGTAAAATTTTATATTATACCCATAAGGTAGAAGGGTTACTAAAATCCCATTTACTGACAATGCCTTTAAAAAATATAAGTATAATACTAGAGTAATTGGATAGGAGGCTTGTTAACCTGAGATGAACGGGAACGGGAACTTTTGTTAAAGATATTATGCAAGTTTTTATAGTTTTTTCTACGGTGATGGATTTACGGCTTTTCATTTGGTTGTTTGGTTCTTTTATACAGAGGTGTTGCTATGACTTTGCTTGCTCTAAATAGAAGAATAATAGAAGTTAAATTTTTATTTATTTATATACAAATGTTTTAGTTTCACACTGTTACCTGCACATAGCTAAATTTTGTATTGTGATTTTGTAATGAAAAAATAAATATTTTTTGATATTTGTAAATGAATATTATATAAATAAATAATTCTACGAAAAAGAAAATTACAAACACAACCATCACCTTTACTAGCTATTACTTATAACATTTTTACAAAATATATAAAAGATATAACGGGATTAGAACCCGCGACTGTTTCCAAAAGGCGAAGTCGCAAAAATACACATATCAAATATAACACTTAAAAATACTTTTAAAATTTTCTATTCTTATCTAACAACATACTAAAAAATATATATATTGGAATCTTCTAATAAAATTTCTGTTAACTTATCCATTGTGGTTTGTTTGTTCCAGGTATGCTACTACAAACGTGCTTAACGATCTCCATGATTTATTATCTACTCTTAGTAAGTGTGGAAGTGAATACAATCTCTTACAATCTGAACCATTAAAAATATTATAAATTATTAAATTGAAAGATTTTCATGTAAAAAATAGTATTTGTAGATTTCTTTCGGTCTCTCTCTCTCTCTCTCTCTCTCTATACATCTCCTGAATTTTAAGAAACAATTTATATTTACGTCTTCGTCGTTCGCTTTATTCTTCATTGTTGAGTTACGTTCGAATCGTTTCGCCTAAACGTGGCGGAACTTAACGCTCGTAACGTAACTCTAAACGTACAACAGTCGCGTTTAAACGCTGTGCACTTGCTATATAAAAATTAAGGAATATTTTCGATGTGTTTTTGATTGATTGATTGATTGATTTCTTAATTGGTGGCGTTTCGAACTTGCCAGTTAAGTACCATTCACGTCGCCAATGTCATGTTGTATGGAAAACATACGAAGGAAATTACCGGTAAAAAAAATTGGATAACTGTAAACAATAGAATACATGTAAAATAGAGGTCAGTCGTTGTCGTCGTCAGACGTTGGTTCGATCCCCACTCGAGGGTATGGTTTATTATTTCTTAATATTTTCATTTATTCGCTCTGGTACCAAGGCAAAAGCCCGGTGTTTAATTCCGCCAGTCAACACGCAATGTCTCTAGAATTCGCTGGAAAATGGCGAAGGAAGTGTCTACTGCCTAACGTGCTGTGTGCGGGATACAGCGTGACGCTAAAAAAAGAGATCCAGTAATAATGATAATAATAATGATATATATACCTACTATAAATGCAATAATAATGATATACTATTTTTAATATTAATATTTTAAGTTATCAGGTAATATGTCGGTTGCCGACAAATAGCTTTTCATATAGTTGCTACCGATTAATCAAAATTTTAAGATCCATAACTGTAAGCTTTGTCAAATTCTATTATGTACAGGGTGTGTTGAAAAATGTATATTTCAAGAATATTATTTTATTTGACTTTGATTTTAAACTCCAGGTCAGGTCAGGTCAGTCTTTGTCCTTTGTCAAATTCTAAGTTAAATTCTAAATTAAGTTTATGTGCCGAAAGAGGAGTAAATTCTTTCTCTCTCTTTCTCTCTATTCTGCTTTGCGGAAAAACTAATTTTTAGATACGTTAGCACCAACTAACCTCTTAAATCTTCTTATAAAAAAACTAAATAAGTAATTCAGTCAAGTAACCTATAATACTTAACCATAGTCAACAACATTTCTTTACTCTACGTACACTTATCCCACTCGCAAGCGCACGAAAATAAATCTTCCATTTCTTTGGAAAAAAAATCACCCTCTATACAATAGGCAGTAAACTATAGACTCCACAAACGTCCCAGTAGATCATAAGAGGATTATCCTAATAAATATAAGTGCACTCAAATCCTTTGCCACACCAACATTTCACTGGCGAAGCTCATTCAGTCGCATTATAAGCTTTATTGTAGTGGGAATAAGGAAAATTATTTTTTTTTTAAATATATTTTAAGTTTGGTATTCCCTATTTATTGAGTATTATAGCACTGAATAGATTAATCTGTGACAACATTAATACTTTAATTTATGTCTTGATTCTTTTGGAGTTTTCACGTTTTTTTTATATGTATTTAGTGTAAAAATAAGTGTAAAAGTTGTAAAATATGTACATATTATTTCCAGTATAAGCTTACGAGTGTATTTTTCTTTTTTCTCTTAGATGAGTGTTATTTTTAGTTTTAATATACTGAAATAGCAATTGTAGCTTTAAAGGTCCTACTTATTTAAAGCCATACATGGTTTATTGTATAGCCATTGTAGTTCAGAGAATTTCGTGGCGTATGACCATAACAATGTGACTGTAATCACGACAGGTTATGGGTTCTATTCCCACTCAGGGGAATTAAATGTTTAACATTTTCTCGCTCTGATAAGGAAGCAAAGCTCAACATCCAGTACCATCACTCAACACGCACTGCGGAAAAAGGAAATGTCTTAATGAGAACGGAGTGACTCAACACCAACTTCCCTCTTCCTATCCTGCTATGTGCGGGTTACAACGTGAAACAAAAAAAAATAATACCAAATATGGTTTCAACATAAGAATTAACCAAATTTAATGTATTTATATTAGGTTTCTTTATCGTATCGTTCAGTGCTGACAGGCCTACTTTCTGTCTGTCAACGATTCATTATTCATTCACTGTGTACATGCTGGGTTGCATCCTATTTTTAACCGACTTCAAAAAGGAAGGAAGTTGGTATATTTTTTGCAATTGTATTTTAAATAACTATTGCCTTTAATATTGATAATAATTTTAGTATTTTACTCGTTCACTGTAAAAACTAGACACCTATGTAAATGTACATTTTTATATTAGTTAGATAAAGCGGGAGGGTAAGTTCCGTCATCTAAGATGTGATGTATCTAAAATAGCAATCAAGATTTTTTAACAAAAGGGTACTTTCTTTTAGTGTCTTGCACACAGCAGGGTAGGCAGAGGGAACCTTGTGCTATAAGTCCATTGCCCATCTTTCCACCGAAATCTTGATCTGGCATTGCGTGTTGAGTGGAGGAACTCAAAGTTACGCAAAAATATATTTCTTCGAGTGGGAATCAAATCCACAACCTGTCGCATTCACAGTCACACACTTTGCCTTGGCGCTACGACTAGCCCCTCATAGTGTTAATCTTAGTATTTTGCTTTAAAATCCACACAAACAAAACTTAATTGATATATTATATGGAGAAACTTAAAAAAAATTACGAAATTTTTCACGACTGTAACTGTAAAATAAAAATACAGTAAGTACTTAATTTTAATTTAACCAATAAATAACAAGACGAGGACAGTTAACTTGAAATGTGTCCCATTGAATTTCCTCCACAAAAGTATATTTTAAATTTTATATCACTACGTCGATGTCTCTCATCTCGTCGTTTTATAAAACCCACAATTGTATGGGATGCTTGTGCGTTTCATTTTTTACTATTGAAAACTTCTCGTGGGAATACCACTCTGTGAAATATTTTTAGTTAGCTCACCTATAAGGAAAGTTGATTTGCAAAAACTTATAGCTATTTTGAAATAAAAAGTGTAACTTATGGTATTGATGTCCATAGTACTGAGAAATATAAAAATATACTCATTCAAGTTTTGTTACTTTTATCTATATATAAATTGACGATTTTTTTGTCAGCATTACCTTATTTAATGATTTTATGCGTTGCTCTATCCTTGTGCTTGTACAACTAGTGGTTTTACCAGCGCACATTAGACAGATATAATTACTTAGAAGAATTTTATCCTTAGTAATTTTGATGCGATTTTACTACATTATAAATCTTAAATATCATCGATCACATTCTAATATAGTGATTCCAAAGGGTTACACGGATTCTTGGTTTCTTCTAAATCTACGTGTCGATTACCGCAAACCTTTTATAGTTCCGTAGTTTGAAACATTAAAACATACATACATCGGCAAAACGAGACTTTATTATATAATATACAAAGAAAATACATAATACGAGTACATATATCATATTGTGGCATCATATTTAATCATCTCTAAAAGAAACGTTAATTACAACAAATATCTTAAATAAATGTATCAATAAAATCAAATTAACTTTCATAAATAACTTTTTGTCGAAAACCTCCAGAGCCATCCGTATATAAAAAACGACATACATACATAACTTTAAAATTTTTCATGCACATTAAAATTACGAAGAGACCCAACGGGACATCCTGTATATTCCTTTTTGGTGATCCATTCAGAAGTCCTGGCTCGCTCTTTGTTTTTCGTTTTCCGAAATCTTGTTTTTGCAGACGACACTTTAATGCAGCTTCTCCTTTGCGCTCATGTCAAAATTGAATTTAAAGTATTTTGGCAAGGCACGGCACGGCGCTGGGGTACCGTTGAAAGATAAATAAAATTAGCTTTATTTTGGATTATTGTTATTTTAAATATATATATATAAGCACATATTTTTATTGGAACTTAATTTTTTCTTGTATGAATTATTGCATTATTATTAGCTTTTATTAAAGCTAACAGTCAGGACACAGAATGAGAATAGAGAATTTTGACTATGTCTACCGACCCTGCTTGCTATGCGAGATAAAGAGAAAATGGTTCACGTCTTTCCCACATGTCAAGGTACCTAATTTTCAATCCCCAAAACGCAGCTTTTTGCCCAATTTTCGAAACATTGCGTATTATGTTGTATTCGCTGCTCGATATCGCATTTTACCAGAGCGAGAAAAATGAAACTAATTCATTCCTCCGCGTGGGAATCGAATCCACAATCGTTGCGCATTTAGTCTAATATTGTAGCTACTACCCCTGCGCCACGACGACCACTAAGATAAAAAAATAAACTTAAAATAAAAGTTTATCTAACATAATTTAAACTTAAAATTAGTTTTCTACTGACGCTACTCAAATGTAACTTTTTCAACGATATCCAAGACATTTGCAAAAGAGAAATAAGCGATTCATCGCGATTACTTTATAAATTTTAAAGTAAACGTTCACTATTTTTGGTAGTGTCTGTATTTAGTGTCACAGTGTACCGTTACCGATCAACATATTGATGTACTTTTGTTGGATTTAATGAATTATTCATTAATATGCATATTTGATGATTTATCGTCATGTGGTTGTCAACTGCAGTTGTGGTTATTGTTTCCTTTTGGTGTACACATGGTTTCGTGAGCCTAGATTTTTTTGTTTTTTTTTATTACGCTTCACGCTATATCCCGCACATGGCAGGGTAGACAGAGGGAACCTGGAAACTTAGTTACGATATGATCTAGTATACGTAGTACTATGTTATCCATTCAGACTCTTCTGTTCCCCAAATCCCGCTGAATTTTTGAGGCATTTCATGTTGAGTGGTTGAACTCTACGCCGCACTTTGCCTCGTTACCTGAGTGAAGAAATGAAAATGTGAATGATGGATGAGAATTCATATTTTTGCCCTCTATTACTTGAAAAACCCAATAACAACATATAAGGATTAAGGGATAATTGTAGTTCTGAATTAATACTGAATTATATAAATAAACAACTATATCTTTCTAATGTATAAGCTAAGAAGGCTTTAGTAGGAACTCGAGCGCAAAGCTGAAAAAGTCCGTTCACTTTTTTAACACAAAATGCTATTATAATTATTTATAATGCTAAGTGTGGGAATAATAGTTCTTTTGAAATATTTGCAGTACTATAAAAATATTAACTTCGTAAGTAGGTCAGCGATTAAATTAATAATGTCACTTATAAAATAGTCGACAATGATTTAAACGCGTGTAGAACAAATATCGATTTTCATTTAGAGGTTTTGTTATTCGATTTTTTGTTTCATTTGTCATATTTATTTTTTTTCTATTTATATGGTAATATATTTATTAACCTATGGTCCTTTTAATAAGAAACAAAACTATTGTTATTTATACAAAATAAGTTCTCAAACTAAAAAAATTTTTGAAAATAAATTTATCAATAAATATTTAACTTAATACCAGTAAATGATGTTTGTTAATCACATACTAGTGATTGGTCACTACTTTTAAGAATATTTCCTACATTTTCTAATGAAAAATTAATAATATTTCCCAATGGAACCTTGAATCTAACTTATTCAACGACACAGCCAACAAACAACTTTTTTATAGTACAATCATATTTAACGATAATAATTAATTTCCCTCAGTGGGGTTCGAACCCATTTCATTTGCCATCAAACACTGTGCCGCTGTACCACTACTGCCTCAATTAGAGCCTCGTATTGGAGATACAAGTTCAAATATAATTACAAGAATATTTATGCTTATAAATGGATATTTCTCCGATCACCCATTCACGAAACAATGTCTTTATGGATTACTGACTGACTTATTACTATTATATTTGCCTTTTCGATATACAATTTCAAAAGTATAAAATATTAAGATATTCAATAAACTCGTTTTAAAATTGTATATTAATATAAAAGCCTTCGAAAATCTATGTGGCCTTGCTCTATCTATTAAAACATGTTTGTTTTACCAAATGTATGAAATATATTAGATAAGATTATTTATTATAAATGCGATTAATTCATTACCACTTCCTGCGTCGGTCGCAGGTTCAATTCTAATGTGAGAACAATATTTTTTTTTATATGTTACTCATATATTGAGTGTTAAGTATTGAGCTGAGTGATTTATCACTGAAGTTCTTACTAAGATATAGGTCTTACTAAGATATAATAAAATATTTTAAAAAATTAAATAGACAACAAAAATACATTTGTGAATTATTTAAATGTTTCAATAACAAAACAGATAGACAACGGAACCCTAGCATTAGGGTGCTTTTGGGTACGGAATCCTAAAAATAGGTATAATAAAAACAGGCACAAATTTGTGAGAGACTGAAAAATATATATTTCTCACTATTTCACTTACTAGTAGTACAATATTTCAACAAAAACATTTATAAGCTTCAGAGTGAAGATTGTAAGCGGAATGGCTGTGGGTTCGAGTACCACTTGGGGGAACGAAATATCTTAATTTTCCCTTAAAATCTATATATATAAAATCGAAAGGTCACTCACTCATCACGAAATCTCAGAAACTACAAGTGCTAGGAATCTCAATTTTTGCTTAGGAGTTACTTATAGGACGTAGGTGCTCGCTAAGACGGGAATTTGCAATATTCGATTTCTAAGGGGTTGTTTTTGGGGTCGAAAGTTTGTATGAAACTTCGTTACTACAAATGCTAGGAGTCTCAAATTTTGCATAGACGTTACTAGGACGTAGTTATGGAGACAGAAATTAATAATAACATAGTTCACGCGGGTGAAACCGCGAGCGGACCGCTAGTTATATATAAAGACGCTTCATCTTTTCCTCTACGACCTGCCCATAAAATCCAAAGCATGACATAGCTGCACAGAACCCAGCAAAAAGGAGCATTGATAAAGCTGGTTTGGAACAGGTTGTTTTAATAATACAAGAAATATGAACGTTTTTCGACATATTTATTTATTGCACAGACACGGTGCCTATTTTGGAATTTTATTGCAACTTATTCTACCTTTCATTCAATGGTAATAAACTCGAGGTGTACGATTTTATAGGTGATAATAAAAATTGCTGGATACCCACTAAAAATGTTTATTTAGTACAAATAAAATTGATTGTTGATAAAAAATTTAGTAATTAGTTGATTGTGCTGATTTTCTCCGTTAATATTTACCATATTTCGTTTAAAAGGCGGAGTATAATTGAGAGGGTGTCGAAACTACATCCATAGTGCTTACATCTCCGACAAACCCTCTTTTATTCTCATACTGTTGAATTAGAAGAAATACGCACTAGATAACTGATTCCATATTAAAATTCATAATATATTTATATATA
>JAKRZM010001324.1:20522-53164 GCA_036379175.1 Heliconius cydno galanthus
CCAAAAGAAAAGAAATAACCAAAAAATAATATTCTCCGCCTCGAAAAAATGGAAATATGAAAATCCAAATTCCATTCCATTGTGTATTTTATAGTTCCTAACACAAAGTAATACAGGCTAAAGGCGTTTGGCAGTAAATGTTTCACGAATTTCTCGACTTAAGAATTTGCATACGCCGCCAAGAACGTCCTTTGTCCACATTTTAAAATAAATAAAGGGGAAAAGGGGAAAAAAAAACTCTTCCAGGAGTCATCACTTGTAGGTAGTCTAAGTTGAATAGTAACTTACTGGTTGGTGTATTTGAGGTATCTTTTAGGTGTTTAAATGTGAGCTCGAACGTCGTTATGTCAACACTAGAGAATTAAAAATGTTTCAAATGTTTTTACTTGTCTGGTCTTGTTACTACGTCTACTTACCTTTGCTTCTTGAATGCGACAGAAAAATGGGAACGGAAGTGTTTTAATGGAAACGGGGTGCCTAGTGTCTAAGTGTGGAATACAGTGTGCGTGGTGTCTAGTGTCTAAGCGTGGAATACAGATGCTAAAAAAAATATATGTTCAAGCACTTAAAAACACCAGATGTACAGTACGTAGATATGAATAGGCGATAGCTATAGATAGATTCCTATGAATACAATTTTAATTAGACAGATTCCTATGTTTGTGTATTTCCAGGTCGGTATGATATGGGTACCTTCAAAATGCGCGTCTATCTCCACCTCAAAGGCCGGCAACGCACAATGCGCGTGAATACAAATTTTTAATAAACCAATATAGCTTTGCGCCACCCAACGTACAAAGAAGATACACGTCTTAAGATATTAAGATAAAAAAAAATGTAAGAATATCTTAAGAAATAATAGAATAAATTTCAAAACAATAGTGATAATATTCTGATAACAGATCCCCTAATGAGGAGGTATGCGAGACGCAAACAAACATACATACATACACACTCGTAGATTCGCCTGACGCCTTGTGTTTCGTAAGTGTGATTGCGTTAACATACAAACAAAAACGCAACTGTTGCTTTGCGTATCTAAATGGGTGTTAAGTTACAACATTTTATGTATTGGTATTGGTATTTTATTTTCTTTAAACAATAAGGGGGGAAGTCGTCGTGGCTCAGGTAGAGGCACAAGCGTGTGTATCACTACGGTAGTAGGTTCGATCCCGACTTGGGGGAATGAATTATTACTCATCAATATTTTCATCTTTTGGCCACTGCTGGACCTATAGAAGGTCTATCTATACCTTCCCTAATTCTTGCCACCACATTCGATCCGCAGCACAGTGGACAAAAGATGGGTGATGATGATGATGATGATGAATATTTACATTTTTTCGCTCTGGTACCAAGGGAACAATGCGGCGTTGAGTTTCGCCACTCAACACGCAATGTCTCAAAAAATTTGAAAGAGTTTTTCCGAGGTTGTAGTTTTGATTCCCATTCTGAATGACAAATCACTGCGTAGAGCTCTTCCACTCAACACACAACGTTTCGAAAGTTGAGGGAAAGCGAGGAACTGAGTGTCTTAACACTAACTTTCCTGTATCTACCCTGTTTGTTTGTTTTTTTTTAGTTTTTAAACTTTTTTTTAATATGTTTTTTTATCCTCGTTTGTACTTGTACCACACACCATATCTACAAAACAAACTTGCCCGCGTGTGATGATGTCAGTCATCTCATGGCTTATTTGTTTTACATTTTAATGATTGCCAAACAGCGTTTAAAACTGAATTGAAAACGTTTAGAACACATGTTAGAGAAGTCACGATTATACACTTATTTTAGAAGTGGCTATAAGTGAAGTAGGAATATTTACATATATTTATATATACGAGGTCAGAACGTATGACTAAAAACGCGGGGTGTGGGTTCGATATCCACTCGAGCTCCAACTTCCAGCTCCAGCTCAAAGAAGGGTAGAATTATTTATCTACATAGTGTTAAGATACTCCGTTCCCATTGAGATACTGCCGTTCCCTATTTCCGCCGAGTTCTGAAGGGTTGGGTGTTAAAATTTAACGTCACGTGTGCTAAAATTTAACAAGCTTGTGTTTTTTCATTCCTCGTATGTCCCCAGAGTATAGCATAAAAATGATGAATATTTCCAATAACACTATATAAATAAGGAATTTCAGTATATTTACATTTAATATTAGTATAAGGTAAGTAGAAAAGCGTACCAATAAATATTTCAAGTATAATCATGTTTACATTCCGGGGGCAGTGGAGAAATGGTAGTCCTTTGTCAATTACTATGTGCGACGGATACAAATATGGGGAGGGAGGAAATGAAAATAAGCTTTAATTTCCTCAATAAATTGCAGCTTGAGTTGAAAAACTGTTTTTTGTTTGTTTTTTACTTTTATTTAGCGCAGTGGCACAAGCGTGACTATAAAAGAGATTGTAATGGGTTTGATTCCCACTCGGCAGAAATAATAAAACTATTTTATTAGTGTTTTAATTTCTTCTTCTTAATATTAGGTTCCCTCTGCCTACCCGCGTTATACGCGGTATACAGCGTAAAGTAAAAAAAAGATATAATTATTATAATAATTTAATTCATACAAAATGATGAAATAACTTTTAGCTTATTTCGCTACAGTAAATCTTAGATTGGCTTGCTATTTCCTACAATTACCAAATATATTTTCGAGTTTCGTGTAGGAGTCGGTTTATTATATTGTTTATCATTAACGTTTGTTTAAATATACGATGGGTTAAAGTACATATAATTATTACAATTTGTATGACGTTAGTTGTGAGTTCAATCTCAGTTTGGGTTCCATTATCCAATAGTTCTTTAAAATAGGCTGAAAATAAAAAAACGTGGTAACCCACCCAGTTAACGCTTACTCTGTCTTATATGGGATATAACCTGAAGCTAAAAAAAAAAAATAAGAAACAAAGATTAACCACTAAATTTCCCCTAACTATTCCGCTAAATCAAAAACATCATTAAATATAATATAAATTAAAAAGGAAATTTCATTAATATATGAGTAGCACAATCATTATTGGAAATATTAAGAAATCATTAATGCAATTATCATTCTACCATATCCTCGTGGGAAGGTGGGAAGGTGTGGGAGGATGCTAATGTATTACAACATGAACGTACCGCGAATCGAATCTTATGTAACTGACTCTATTTGCATAATTTCATACAGTTTTGCTATTAACAATGCTATTGTCTTATATTGGAAACTTTCGGTTTTTTTTTAATTATGCATGCAGTTAAGACAATTGTTGGGGGATTGGGTCTGGAAGTGGTGGTTATTTCTTTACTTTGGCAACAAAAAACGCGGCATTCAGTTCTGGCACTCAACAGGCAATGAGTTCAGAATTTGGCGGAATGGGGAATGGAAGTGTCGTAATGGGAACGAAATATTTTAACTTTTGGTTGCTAGGTTCACTATGTCTACTCGTCTATGTGCGGGTATCCCGCAACGTGAAACACAAAAAACTATATAATAGGCCATCGTTACGCAGCGGCACAAGGATGAAACTGTAAGGCGACGGTTGTGAGTTCGATCCCCACTCGAGGAAATTAAATATTTATTTACATTTATATTTTCATTTCTTCACTCTGGTATCGAGGCAAAGAGCGACGTTGAGTTCTGCCACTCAACACACAAATGTCTCCAGAATTTGGCGGAAAGGTTCCCTATGCCTACCTTGCTGTTTGCGGGATAATGAGCGTGAAGCTGATTTCAATATAATAGGTGAAGTATTTATCGAGTAGCTTGAATATGTTTCAACAAAATAATTTGATTAATGAGAATATTAGAATAGCCGCGATTTACTTCACCACAGGGGAAAAATTTCAAATATTTCAATCCAGGAGTGGAGCTCGAACCCACTACTATCATTTCATACGTTGCTCCAACGTGCCTTAGTCTATCACAAAATTAAACTTAACATTTCTTCTTTTACATTAAATACACTGAATTTTCAAAGCAATTTTAAATGAACATAAAAATAAATTGTAAAACTCGCATCTTTTAGCGTTTCTTAGATAAAACGTAAAGACAACACGAAATGAAATCTTAGACTGTAAAAATTTTATCGTCAACGCCCTCGAGTCCTATCTTTAAATCCTGTTACTTTTACCTACATTTACTATGTAAGTACTATTATTTTATTAATACTATGTGGAATATACCATTGTATCATAGGTTCCTTTTTTGCATATATTAGTATAGAAGTATCTATAGGGTAGGCATAGGGAACCTAGTAAGGTTCCCTATGTGTGGAACTCAACGTAAAGCTATAATTGTTTTTTGCTTTGCGTTAAGTTATTGCGTTCGCCATATTTCGCCTGAATTTACCAAAAATGTGCTTTATTACCAAAAAATTTAAATAGAAATAAAACATCAACCCGATTAAAAACCAAACTCAAAATTCATATAAATAGAAATTCCTTTAAGAAAACGGAGTGTTATAACACTAGGTTCTTTTTTCACTATATACGGAACAGCGTGAAGGTAAACAATGTTAAACATAATCCAACATGATTTATTCATCAACGCGTTAAAACGACTAATAAATAAATAAATAAATAAGAAAAAGGCATTTAAGCTGACACAATGTCTGCGGTATTACACAGTCATATCACCTTGAGGTCGATAAGGCCCAATGCTCTTTAATCCGCTGTTTTTAGCATTACGCGAATGACAGGTGCTGCATAGCTAACCAGTGACCGGGCGTCCCGTTTTGAACGGGACGGTCCCGTTTGTAACTCGTGTGTCCCGGTGTCCCCCAAAGATGGCGCCGGGACGTACAATGAACATAAATCTACAAAACGAAGCTCCCATAAAAGCTAAAGCCAAAAAGAATGAAAAAGTCAAATTATAGTTTATTATATTAGTTAAAAAATAATTAGGCCACTAGTGACGCCGACTTATGTCTATAACGTTGACTATAACGGTACCGGTTCTGGATGTGATTCCCTCTCGAGGAAATTAAATATTTTATATTTTTATTTCTTTGCTTTGGTATCGAAGCAACGCATGGTGATGAATTCCCTCACTCAACACGTAATATTTTAAAAATTCGGTGGAAGGTGGAGAACGGACTGTCCTAACAATAGGTTCCCTCTGCCTACCCTGCTATTGGAAAAATACAGCGTGAAGCTGACAATAATAATAATTATTATTATAAAAATTGCAAATTAACGAAAAAAAAAACGGATGTCTCGTTTTGATCAGAAAAAAGAATGGTGACCTTATGCATACCAATACAAGTTGTATTGCCATGAGAAATATTTTTAGTTGGTGTAAGAATTTTATTGAAAAAATCGTGTTGACATTATGTTGAATAATAATATGTAAATAAGTTATTTATTGAGGCCATCGACAAAAGTAACAAGTTGCGAGTTCGATTCCCACTCGAGGAATATTTTCATTTCTTCGCTCTGGTATCAAAGCAAAGCGCGGCGTTGAGTTCCTACACCTTCAAAATTGTTGGGGAATGGATTGTCTTAACTCTAGGTTCCCTCTGCCTTCCGTGCTATGTACAGGATACAGCGGGAACCTAAAAAAAAGAAAGATATATATAATAACAACTTCATTCAACTCTGACCACCTACTGAGTAAGTCTTATTCCCACTTTAATGAAGAGCCACAGTTTTTACACTGTAATGACCCATTACTAGAATTTATTAAGCGGATGTGCACAACGTAATAAAAAAACCATGAGATCTATGGGAACTTTCTATGACAGGATTGTAAGAAAAATAACGTTATATTGATGTATCTTAGATATTTGTTTTGTTACATTATTAGGGGTTTTTTTAATATTTTTAACATAGCAGGATAAGTATTGCTAAGACACTCCTCCGTTCATTTTGAGACATCTCTGTTCACCTGCGCCGGTTTGTGGAGGTATTGCGTGGAAATTAAAATTATAAATATATCATTTTCTCGAGTGGGAATCGAACCGACAACGGTTGTGTCAAATATCTAAAAAATATCACTACTAAATCCAAAATAAATTTATACCCAATTAAGTATTAGAAATCCTTAAAAAGATCTTTTTATATTTAATTGTATTTCCAAAGTAAAATGTAATAAATCAACAAGTAAACTACAAATAAGTTATTTACAATACTCTATCCTGTTTACTAAAATATCAATAAAGGAAAACAAATAACGTAATTTAGACCGTCGAGAGTGTGTTTCTAATGCGATGGTTATAGGTTCTATCCCCAATTAAGGGAAACAATTATTATTTATTAAAATTTTCATTTCTTTGCTCATTTCTTAGTTCCTAGGCAAAAGCACGACGTGGAGACGCGACAGACAGACAGACGGACAACGAAGTGATCCTATAAGAGTTCCGTTTTTACCTTTTGAGGTAATAAATCCTAAAAACAGAACTTAAACTCAAAAATTTATCTAAAAGCTTGAAATTTTAACGACATATAAAATAAGGATATAATACGTTCGTCATGGACTGTCGTAAAAGCTTCAAGCGTCTTCGTCACGTTTATGGCGCCACTCTACGATGTTCTTCTAACGTAGATAATCTTTTAAGTTTACAACTTTATTGACAGTATCTATAGCTTTGTCTAAGGTCGTGGATTCCTTTCCTTTTCTAAAGTGGTAAATATTTGAGATGATCAGAAAATATTTTAGCCCAAGATTTATAAAGTTAAAATTCGAGGAAAATATGAACTTTCAAACATATAATAATGATATTTGCGAGTGAGTTCATTTGAAAATATTACAGCAATATTACTTATATGAGGAAATAAGTACGTAAGCGGGGAAAACTAACTTATTCTAATTCCCCCGAGTTGGAATCGAACTGACAACCACCGTATTATAATCAGACAGTAAACAACTGCACCACGAGAAAACAATTAAAATAAAACTTTAATTCTTGAAAAAAAAACGTTTAAAAATCTTCAAACCCCTACCAGTCATACTAAAAGCATATTACATACATTACTAAAAGTTAATTCCTCATAAATTCGAACCACTTTCCAATACAACAGTTAAAAGCTTAACCTTTGGATACAAACGCGTACGTCAACATTAGATATACTCGTACTGAAATGACCTGTGGGGGGTCAGCGACTGTTGGAATAGGTTAGGACCACCCAAAGGGAAATACGAAGGTATATAGATACACGCATCTCCTACTGTAGGCAGAGAGAGAGAGAGAGAGCATAGATGCAGTGAACCTAGTGTTACGACACTCTGCTCTACAAAGAATCAAATTATATGTCTTGAAATTATTAAAAATGATCCTTGATATCGTTATAATATTTCTTTTTACTTATTGTTTTTGTGATTGTTTTTAGTTTCTAGAACAGGATAAAAATCTTTCCAAAAGCTTTTCCGCTATGTTAATATTTTAGTTTTCGAAATGTCTTGATGCTAATGGAATATCTCAACACTAACTTCCCAAGATCTCTCTGCTTGCCCTGATATGCATGCAGGATACAGCATAAAGCCAAAAAAAAGCATCCTCTAGCACATTTGTAGATTATGCAACGTTGTTTAAATAAGCAATTTCTTAAATTAATTGAGAAATTCAGTAAACTGAGTGATGAGTCACTACGCATTCTGTCCACAAGGGCGGTACGCGAATAAATTTTAACAAACAATAATGTTTTAATACTACACTAATTGAAATTTCAAGCAGAACCGCCTTTAAGTTATTCACTTGACCTTTTAATTCACTGCGAAAAAAATTACATCGTTAATAGTAGGAGGTCGCATTTTAAACGGAATAAGGAAAATAATGTGTTTATTATAAAAATTATAAGAAGTAGCTTTGGAATAAACACTTAAAGTAAGTGCGGGTTCAATTCCTGCGGGGGTAATTTTAATTAATGCACTTCCTTGCCGCTAAGTGACGAGCAGTCAATTTGGATCCGTTAAGTTTCATTTAAAGTTTTACATCAACTACATTTCAGTATAAATTCGATGGGTGTGGCTTCGTTTCTCGTTTGAGTAAATTAATTATTATTGTCATTTCCCAACTCTGGCAAGACACCGCGCGGTGTTACGTTCTGCCACTCAACCCGTAATATCTTGAAAAAAGAATGTCTTAAAATTAGGTTAACTTAGCTAATCCAGCTATAAGCGGTATATAGCATGAAATTGTTAAAGTAAGTAACAGTTACTACCCAAACCAAAATCCAAATGAGCGACCGATTATCATGAAAGTTTATACATATATTCTCAGAGGGATCCTTAGCAGTCGGAAATAACATAATATACTTTTTTTAAAAAATATATAAAATATATTCACTTTTAGCTATAATATTAAAAAAGTTGTAAAATACGAATATCTCAATTTATATGATAAGAACTATAAAAATTAACGAAAACATTAACACAAATATGAGGAAACAGGTTAAAGGGCCCAATAACATCATTGATATATTTAAATTTGGTATGTATATAACAAATATTTACGATATGATAAATCTAAAGGAAAATTTTAATTATATTAAAAATATAGTATGTATTCCAATTATTTAGTAAAGTTGATTAAAAGGCTAACTATTCAGATATTTATTATTACCTTTACAGGAAACTGTTTCAGTTTGTTGTCTAGTCTGTTTTTTAGTCAATTGTAGTTAAAGTCAAAGCGCATAAAATTTAAAAAATTGTACGAAAAATCAGAATCGTAGTGTTTAAACACTAAGTTATTCCACCCTGCTATATACGGGATACAGCGGGTTAAAAAAATAACATTCCTATATTACTCATAAAGTCCACATTTAGCTACCACCAGCTAGCTGTTCTAATGAGTGGCATAACCCAATTTCTATTTTAAAAGCACTTGCAACATCTGCTCCAAGCTGAATCTAGCTGCGCTTTTAATATCGATATCGGATTTATTATAGCTGACGACCGAGCATCAGCGTAAAGAAGATTTATGGTGTGGAGTGACCATGTTTGGGGGATAGTGAGGAGTTTTTATTTTTTTTAAGACACTACGTTCCCATTAAGACACTTTCTATGCCCACTTTCCGCTGATTTCTAGAGACATTACATGTTGAATGGCAAAACTCTAAATATGAAAATATGAAATATTTCTTCTCGTTAAGTGGGAATCGAACCTACAACCTGTCGCATTTACTGCACCATCACTGGGTTACATTTTAATAACCTTAATAAATAAACTTTTAACGAAGAATGGAAGCTCGCTATTGCAACAATGTAGATAGAAAACCTATCTTGATAACACTGAGGTCACTCCCGATAGCATTTCGATAGTATATTAGATGTTTACTGGTGAATTATGAAATTGTTAAATTTTACAGTTTTATATATGTATGTAACATTATGAAAATGCCGTATCGATTTTCATGTAATTTGTCGGCATTAACAGTAAATATCTGCAGTTAATGATATTTAGGTTTATAAACTTATAAACCTAAATAATGAAATATGATACTGCAGCTATTAAATTCCAAGTGTATTGTTTTAAGTTTGTTTAGTTTTTGTAAAAACGTTCAGATCTTTCGTATTTGTTTAGCATCAACACTAAGACCTAGTGAGAAATCACTGTAATCTTCCCGCTTTATTAAAATTATGTTAAATACTATACAATTATACTTTAATTATTTTACAGTATTATTCCATATTAACTTTAGAAAAGGCTACTCCCTACGTTATTTAAAAATAGCTAAACTAATCTTCAAAAAAGAACGATGTTTCAAAAACTTTGTGGTCACCTTAGATTATAATACATGTTAATAATTCTATTGAAACGTTCTGTTCTTCCAACTAAAAATGTTAATATAAATATTTCTTAATTTTAATTGCATATAGCAGGATAGACAGAAGGAAATTATTCGCGCCGTTCCTGATCCGACGACGGATGAAATTAAATTAATTCATAATCACATGTCAGACACTTCTAATGTGCCTTGATGGCCTCAAATTATTTGAAATTATTAAGTCCCAAATTATATAAATATATTTTTTTAAACACCCCAAACTACGCCTATAGGTCATTCTATGAATATAAATATTTGTAAGGCCAGTCGTGATGCACCTGCACGTGTGACTGTAATCGCGAAAGACCGTGGGTTCGTTTCCTACTCAAAGAAATGAAACATTTTATATTTTCACTCGATTCTCCGCTCGAGGCAAAGTGCGTTGAGTTCCGCCATTCAACACACCAGACCTCCAGAATTCAGAATGTCTTAATATTAGGTTCCCTCTGCCTACCCTGCTACATGCGGGAGACTGCGTGAAACTTAAAAAAACATAATAATAAACATATTTTGTATATATAAATCTCAGTTTACCATAAACGAAGAAAACGAAGTGAAGATTGCAGATAATTGCAAATTAGTATTTCACGGTATTTGAGTCATACCTACTTGTAATGTATCTGCTATAGCTATTTTTAACACAATTTTCCTAGTTACTTAACTTTTGTTAACCTTTATTATAATACTAGATAGTTACAGGTTATGAGTTCGATTCTCACTCGAGATAATGAAATATTTAATATTTTCTTTCGTCGTACTCTGGTAGCGTGGCAAAGCGCGGTGTTGAGTTTCGCTACTCAACATGCAATGGCTCGAGAATTCCATGGAAAATGAAGAACAGAAAGTGTCTTAATGCGTCGGGACTATTTTAACACTAGGTTCCCAGATTCCCTCTGCCTAATATAGCCAAATTTTCATCAAAATACCTTTAAAGTCGAAATCAGTCGAAATCAAACCCAATCGAAAATTCTGAGGTAACCAACATAAAAAATACAGTCGAATTGGTTATCAATCCCTTCTTTTACAGAAGTCGGTTAAAAAAAAGATAAGAATTATCTTTTCTTTCTTAATAAATCTCAAACAGATAAACAATGTCTCTAGATTTACTGAAAACTGAAAATGATTCATTGCATCTTGAAAACAAATGATAACACGTGTCGATATACTCGTATCTGATTTAAAGTTTTTATAAGGAAATGTAGATCATACTTGAGTATTTTACAGAAGAGTAGACAGAGGGAACCTCGTGTGTGTGCACGGAGTGTCTCCATATTCCGCCGAATTTTGGAAACATTACGTGTTGAGTGGCGGAACTTAACGCCGAACTTTGCCTCGACACCAGAACGAAGATATGGAAATATTGATTACAATAAATATTAAATATTTCATTTCCTCGAGTAGGGATCGAACCCACGATCAGTCGATTTTGCAACACTCTTTCTGCCCCTGCGCAACGACTGACCTCAATATTTAAAAATCAACTCTATTTTTAATATCATTAGGTATATTTTACTAAATTATTAAACATTTTCAGAATATAAACAAGCTTATGACAAACAATGGTTACAGCATTGCACTTAGAACTTTATCGCAGTAACATTTTACGTATATTTGTCCAATGTAATAAATAACCGTCTCGGTTCGTAAACACGACAAGGTCTTAACTTGCTGCGGCCATAGAGTATAGGGTGCGTGAGAAGTGGCATCTTCGTATATGTATAATAAATCAGTTTCACGCTGTATCCCGCACACAGCAGGGTAGGCAAAGGGAACCTAGTGATAAGACACTCCGCTCCCCACTTTCTGCCGAATTTTATGAGGCATTGCGTGGCGAGTGGCAAAACTCAACACCGGGCGTCACCGGGTGCCAGAGCAAAGAAATGAAAATATTAAAATATGATAATTCATCTTTTATAATTTCTAACAATTTAATTTATTCTCATTAGTTAGATTAGACCTTCATTGATTTGAAAATATTTGCTTAAAATAAATCAAGGTCTAACTACACTAAAGGCATAATTATTATCTCTAAAAATTAACAAATTTAATTTCTCTAGTATTAATACAAATATTTATTTCTCATATATAGATATAATTGACCTTAACCTGACCTCCTGTCTCGTACATAAGGAATTCTTTAATGATCATATTTTAATACGTATTTAAAACTAAAAAAAAAGGAAATAAATAATTATTACAGAATAGGTAACATTAATTAATCAATATATAAAGCTTTCAATTATATTTCTCCGTCACTCTCTCTCTCTTTACCTCTCTGTCCCCGGTATATGCTGTTAGTAGAGTCTTCCCCTACTTTAATGGAAAAAAAAAACTTTAAAATTAAACTTTTTTTACAACTGCCTTGTTCTTATATTATTTATTAGTCTCGTACAGTACGCACGTTGAATAATTAGATGTAACATGTTGAATGACAGCCGAGATAACGCCACTTTTTAAAATATTTCCCCTTAATTTTTAAACTCATTCGCTGCGGAAGAAGGCTCCTGAAGTTACGAAATATGGATATTCCAAAAAAAAATTTTTTTTTGATAGTAAGTTCTTTGTGAGTCCGCTTTACTGGAAAGACATAGAGCTGACACGTGTCTCTATCTCTCTCTCTCCATCTATCTATGCCCAAAAAGTATGTCTTCTCCATTTCTGGCCATGTGCTGATGTTCTTAATAAGAAGACTAGGGTAATATTAACGTTTAAATTGCGTATGTTTTTCTTGTTTGCTTGTTTAGCTACTATAATGTTATCTAGGCACAAGAAGAAAAAAGAGAAAGAGAAGAGAAAATATACCAATATTAGATTTATTAATAGAAAAATTAAATTCTATTTAACTTTTTTAAATATTCCAATGCAATGCAGACAACATATTCAAAGTTAAGTAAACGCATACATACTAATTAAATAAACCAAATAAGGTTATATATAATTCCCCTATATCGAATGTCCTATTACCATAAATATATATATTTCTTAAAATCGTTAATCTCAACGCATATAAAGTGCTCATTTTTCCACTATCTCGAAAATATTAATCAGCTTTATTTCCTAAGTGATAAGGGCTAAAGTAGCTGTAAACGTCATCCCAGTATATATATTATATTATACTGGTTTTAAATGACCATATATGGACTGTATTTGTAGACAAGACTGATTATACCAATTATTGTAGATTGCGAATGTAATTCGATGTGAGTTTCTTTTTTTTTATTTATATTATTACACTACTATAGGTTGCCCTATATGTATGTTTGGAGTGGTTTCCTCTAATGTTTAAAAGATATAGATATAAGATAGATTTAATATTTAGTATATAAGGTTTTATTTAGCGGAAAGTAGGGAACGGAGTGTTTTAACACTAGGTTCCCTCTGCCTACCGCAGGGCGTGTGAGCGAGGTACAGCTTGAAGCTGGTTTTTTGATTTTTAAAACACTAGGTAGCACAAGTGAAAATGTTTTAATACTAGATTCTCTCCACCAATTCCGCTAAATGCTGGCCTTTTAACATTTTTGTAATTGTTAGTTCACAACAAGAAAAGAAAAAGGCGTTTTTAGAAAAAAAATACGTATTAAACGAAATTCAAACCCGCTCCACTTATAAACCGTTCAAAATTCGCACGTACAAAAGAAATATAAATCAATATAAATACTACTAAAAGTAATAAAAAAAAACATTTATTAAAAATCAGAGGGAACCTAGTGTTAAAACACTCCGCTATACTGATATTTACATACAAAAATATACATTTCCATGTAAATATCAAAGTTTCGTAGCTCAGCGCGGCCGCTATCGGTGACGTGGGCGATTAAAGGACGTGAGTACCTACTAGTTATGATAAACACTGATAATCTCATTCTACACCAACACTTCGAGTGTACGGGCTTGTTTGTACAAAACACTTATTTTTTTTTTATTAAAATATTATAATTTTTTTTAGTCATCCATTACCAGTTTTAGTTTTAATGTGATAGAAAGTGAAATGTAAAAACGTCGATGTATTTTAAATGTGTGATATATTGAAGTGGTTTTTAAAAACAAGTGATTTTTTTAATAACCTTTTGTAAAGTTCAAATAAAAAAAAGGTAGTGTTATTAAAAAAAAATTGTTTTAGTGTTAATTACATAGGAATATTACGAAATGTGGTGTTGGTATGAATCAGTGGAGCGTGCCTCGTTGTTTAGTGTTTAGTGATCGTTAGTGAAGAAATGAGTGTTCCTAATTTGAGCGCTGACCAGATAACAGGTATTTTTTTTGTGTTAAAATTTTAAATTTACTAGTTATTTTCTTGTTTTTAAATATTTTTTTAAAGTGTTATTTTAAAGTATGATTTTTTGACTATAGCGGGATTTGAACCTGGGCCTCTTGTCCCTTCAAGCACTCTAGCCTAATTGTTTACCTTTTAAATATGGCTAATTGGCTATGGTTCCAACTTTTTATATGCTTATTAATATAGTTTATATCATATCTTTAATATATAGCAAGGTACAAAAATCCAGTTGTTAAGACTTTGTTTCACTTTTCAACCTTTGAAATGGTGCTTTTTTATTTTATTTTTGCATTAATTTCTTTACTAAGCAAAATAAATATAACATAAAAGAAGTCACGGAGTGATTTGTCACTTTAATTTTATATCTTCTACACTATTTTTACTATAAAAACAGTCAACCTACTAATGATATTAAGTAACGAGATGACCCATATATAACCGGTTTTGATAATTATAGTACGGAACGTCTTTAGGTATAATTCATTTGTTTATTATATTTATTTCATTATTTATATTGTTAATATATATTTAATAGTTTTAAAATTTTAAAGCCATAATAGCACAGTGGGACAGCATCCGACTTTTAGCGCGATAGCTGTGGGTTTGATCTCTACTCAGAGAATGAGTAATAGCGAAATCAAAATATTTGTTATTCAATTACACATTACAAGCATTTTTGAGTTAAGTTACACAGAAATGTCACTAGCTTTAGTCCTGCTGAAATCTACCACAATCCCGAAAGGCAGTTCTGCTGAGAAGAGCCGGCAAGAAACTCAACAGTTGGAATATTTAAAACTAGCGGACGCGCGCAGCTTCGCTTGCTTATTTAGGGGTGAATTCTAATAAACCAGGAAACATGTGTTCAATGAAATATTTTTAAGAGTCTAAATTTCAAATTTTATAAAAATCGGTGCAGATTTAAATTTTTTTCCATACAAACTTTCAACCCTTATTTAACCCATTTAGGGTTAAAATTTTTCAAGTGGAGTGGACTTAGTGGATGTCCAGATTACGAAAGTAAACATCTGTCCAAATTTTACGTTTCTACGCACAGCGGTTACGGCTGTGCGTGCGTCTTACCTCAGTCAGTGAGGACAAGTCCTTTTATATATATAGATATATTCATTTTCCTGCTCTGGCAGACAAATTGCGGAGTTTAGCTCCACCACTTAATATGTAACATCTCGCAAATGAGACAGAAAGTAGAGAACAGAGTGTTTTAACACTAGGTTCATTCTGCTTTTCCTAAATATTTTGACTCTAAATTTTACTCCCTATTTTCATATAACATCTACAACAGTTTATGATAATTTTAGTTTGTTTACAACAAGAATAGATTCGTCAAATGGACGTTAGTGTAAATTGTTTTGCAAATCAAATCGAATGAAATTGGAATCGAGTAAATATTGATGTCGTAATCGATTTAATAATATTTACTTGAAATATCGATAGACTGATCTACCTGAATACGCAATAGTTTAAAATTAGCTATTTATTATGAATTAATGCTATAATATTAATATATTAGCGTTTTGTTTCTAAATTATTATTAACTAGTGTGCCCGTGCGGGGCTACGCCCGCTTGAAATAGAAATATTAATAAATTATTCAATTAGCAAATTTGTCAACAACAACAGACAAACAGACAAAAATTTAAAAAATCATTGTTTTGGGTTCTATTAGGTTAATAAAGGTTCCCAATAATATATTTTTTTAAATATCTGCCAAGTACAGACACTGATCCTCTTACGATTTTATTATAAGTATAGAGTAGATATAGATTAATGTTTTCACTTTTTCGCTCTAGTAACAAGGTAAAGCGTAGCGTTAAGTTTCGCCATTCAACGTGCATATCCTCAAAAAAATCGTCGGGAAGTGGGTAGCTGACTGTCTTAGCACTAGGTTCCCTCTACCTACCTTGCCATATTAGGAATACATGGTGAAGCTCAGATAATCTAAGAAGATAGGTTTAACTTAGCCGTAGTGGTACGATATCGTCTGGCTATAAACCATGCCCAATCAGAGGAATTAATAATTTTCATAAACCCATACAGAACGGAGTGTTTTAACAACAGATTCCTTTTATCTATTTTGCAATATAAATCTAAAAGGAAAGATGGTAAATATTATAGACATTCTAATCACTACAGCTACTTAATATTATTAAAAAGTTTTATCAATATTGGCACTAGCTAAAATGTAATATGTACTAACTATATTATTTAAACCTATAGTTCCTTTAAGTGCCCGTATCTCCTCCTCACATAACGATGTTGTCACAACCGTCAATTAGTTTTAATGATAATGAGGCAGTCATTCTCTATTTATACTATTTGATGTAAACATTGTTTACTTTGTTTAAATATTGTTTGAAAAGTTTGATTTATTATGGCTTTACCATTTTAGTGGAAGGTCTTTCTAGTTATAATAATTATATTCTTTTTTTTTGTTTATAGTTTTTTTTTTAAAAATCGTTTATAGATTTTTATAGTAAATAACTGGGTTCCGTTAGTCAACGGCTAATGATCACGGATAATGTTGAGACACTCAGCTCTCTGCTTTCTGCTCAAATTCTAAACATTACGTGTTGATTGGTAGAAACCAAAGTCATGCGTTGTCTTGCCAGAGTAGGAAAACAAAAATAATCCATTCCTTCGTAGAAATTGAACCCAAGACCATTGATTGCGCTTACAAACAAACACTACCAAATGAGCCATGATGGCCCCAATTATTTATTTCATTAAAATATTTATTTAATCTTATTCGAATCTAGCAGGCAATAACGACGCAGGATTCGCATTTTTCCTTAAAACTAATTACACATAATTTATTCAAGAGTTTTCCTTATTAATCACATGCTAGTACTACAAGTGTCTGTTTTGTATCAATTAATATAATTTACATAGGCCAGTCGTGGCACAGTGGAACTAGCGTGTGACTGTGAAGGCGATAGGTAGTGGGTTCGATCCCTACTCGGGAAAATAAAATATTTAATATCTTAGTTTAACTTAGACAAATTACGGCGTTGAGATCGGCAGAAAGTTCGATACGCATCCGCGCGCCTGAACTAGGAAAAGAGTGTATTGACACTAGGTCTATTATAAGTCGTAGGTCTATGTGTAGTATAAAAAAAAAAAAAATTGCAATAATTTCAACATACATTATAGCTGAAACATCTTCGTCTTAGTTTTGAAAGAAGATATGACAGACAAACATACATGAAAAGTGATCTAAGAAAACTTCCGTTTGTTTTTCTCTAAAAAGAAAATCATTTCATATAAATATTTGATATAAAAATTTATTTCCCACATTTACCTGTTTACATATGGTTTCTAAATTTACATTTGATTTATTCGCCTTGGGAACTCCGAGAACATCCTGAGAGTTAACATCACCTACTTTATTAGAACATGGTTAGTTGGTTTAATTAGAAAGATGACTGGATTTTTGTGTTTTTCCCGATTGCGCTTATAATATTATAGACGGAGATCCCAGGGCCCCCAGACATACGTCATTTTAGCAAAGCTGAAGTTTATAGGATTCGTAGTCTAATTTGTAGTTAATAGTCCCTGGATGAATCTATTGTTAGTACTTATCTCAAGTGCTACTAATTATTACGAATCGTAACACTCTCCTTTTCCTGCTTCCCTAGCAATTTTTGAAACATTACATCTCCAACACAACGCAACAAATCGTAAAAAAAAAAAAATACGTAAAAAAATATGTCAAGAAATTAAATCCAATATGACTCATACCTCTAATAATATGAACCAATTTTTTATATTTGTTAACTAGTGAAATTAAATGTATAGAAATATATATATTTTATATTATTATTATATTATTTTTTATAAAAAAGGTATTAAAGTAAAAGTAAAGCCCTAGCAAATCATTATAGCTACTCACCTACTAGTAATATAAACATAAACTACCATTATAAAAAAAACTAAATCAACTGCAATATGAATTAATCAAAATTTCAACACACAAATTACACTTCAAACTAAAAGCATTGCTTGTTTTTTTATCTTGCACTTGATGGTGGTCCACGATTCATCTCCCATCATCAAGTCAGTGGCAGATAGGGTCACCATGAATTGTGTCAAATTTGTATTGCTTTTTTCTATATATATTTTTTTTTTCATAATTACATTTATTTATATAGGATGAGAGAGAGAATGTAGAGATGTCTCTCTGTTCTCCTTTGTATATGAAGTAAGTCTGTGGCTATGTTCCAAGTAATACAGATCTTCTAGTCAATAAAATGTAGTATTTCTTAAGATTAACAACGTAAACCCAACAAACTGATTTAAGTATAGATTAATTAGATGTTACGTACTAGAAGGCGGAATTAAACGCTAAACTTTTTTAAGCCCAGATCCGAGAAATATGAATGCAATGTAAATAAGTCAAATACAATTAACACTAGGTTCCCTGTGCCTAACTTGTTGTGTGCGGGATACAGCGTGAAGCTGATTTATTTGTTTTATTTTTTTATGTTTATTTTATATTATATAAAGTTTCAAGAACACCTCATATACTTCAGAAAATAGTAGGAAGGAAGATAAATACATTTGATAATATAGAAATATTGTAATGACACACCTACTCTTTTACGTTATCTATAATGAATCACTGTTACAAAGAAAAAAGCAATAACAATGTTATATCATTTAAATATCGTTTTATATCTTGTTTCAATAAGATAATATATCTATCATAAAGTTAAATATTTATTTACATTTATATTTCCATTTCTTCGCTCTGGTGTCGAGGCAAAGCGCGGCGTTGAGTACTGCTGCTCAACAGGCAATGCCTCCAGAATTCGGCAGAAAGTGTGGAACGGAGTGATTTAAAATTGGGTTCCCTCTTCCTATCCTGCTCTTTGCGGGATACAGCGTGAATTGATTTGATTTTTTTTATCATAAAGTATTAGTATATCATTACAATTTGAACAAGTGTCTGTCTTTTTTCACTTTTTAAAGTTTTATTTTTTATCATGATCATCATCAGCAAAGATGGCTTCTTTGGTCCACTGCTGGACATAGGCCTTCCACAATTCTCGCGATATTTTTTATATCTATTAGGAAATATGGTAGCCTGTATTGTTTTTTTTTAACAATATCTCTATACATATGGATACCCTATTCTCTTTAATAAATAAATTTAAAAAAAAAACATATTTCATTCTTATAGTATAGTATAGTATAGAAAAAAGCACATCACCGCGTAGTTCCGGTGAAAAATTACCACACGCAATACCACTTAAGTAACGTGGACCTCGTGACCTTAACATTGGGTTTTACGTAACGAATTGTACACAAATTGGATATGGCATTGGTTTTTATAAGATATACTTACTTGTTTTTTACTTATTTGAATTGATATAATTTTAATGATTGTGTAAAGTTTTTTTTTTCTTTGTTTAGCTTCACGCTGTTTCCCGTATATAGTAGGGTAGGCAGAGGAAGAGAGTGTTAAGACGCTCCGTTCTCCACTTTTCGTTGAATTTTCGAGGGATTGCCTTTTAAGTGGTAGAACTAACGCCATTTTCATGCACATTTTCAAAGCGCAGAAAACGAAATATTAGTAATAGAAAAGTATTCATTCGTTGACAAAGAAATTCATGTACAAATATGCATACTCTTTACGAAATTTTATTAAATCAGTGACCACCTTTTTTGAAGTTGGTTATTATCAAACGATTACCACCGTTTTGACCTCATGATGCCTCAAGGTGTAAGATGACAAATCAGCACGATCGAATAAAATATTTAACAAATACCTGTTTTCTTTAGTAAATATCTGTTTTCTTGGATTTCCATACATAAATAATATAATATTGACATTTCTAACAGTCAAACGCACAATAGCACTGATTGGCCCTATTGCCCTACACTCTAAGTTGGATCTCTCAACCAGTTATACAAGAACCTCATCGTTTGACCTAAACCGTTATTTAGGGTTGGGTTTCAAGGGCGCTAGGGCTCTACAAATGTGGTCAGGTTATTAATATTTATAAGGAGAAAGGTGTTTTGTTTTTGATATAGTATTTGTTGAGGGATTTTTGTTGTATGGGCTTTAGTGACTTTTCTGATTGCTTGCAAACTATGTTTTTTAAATTACTTGGATCTAATAGTACTACACTACATGTTAAAATATATTCGAGAATTCAACGGAAAGTGGGGAACGGAAGTGTTTTAACACTAGGTTCCCACGTTTTTCCTGCCTACCCTGCTATCTGCAATCTCATCTCTCATCCTGCTATCATCAATTATCTCTATGTATAATTTATCTAATGTTATTGTTTATTTGTTATAGAGATCGAAGCAGCGGAAGCTTGCAAATGGCTGAGAGCTGCCGGCTTCCCACAGTATGCTCAGATGTACGAAGGTAAGCCTGTTCAACTACAATTTTACTCTTTTCTTTATTAAACGTAGACAGAGGCAACCTGGGCACCTAGTGTTAAAACACTCCGTTCACATTAAGAAAGTTCCGCTGAATTCTGGATTGTACTGAGTTTTCTGGATTTTGTTTTGTGTGCTGAACTTAAACCGCGCTTTCGGCATCAGAGCAAGGAAGTGATTCAATCCCTCAAGCGGGAATCGAACCCAAAACCGTCGCGTTTACAGTCGCACTCTTGTGCCCCTGCACTACGACAACCTTACGTTTTTTTTTGGCTCGAGTATCTTACTTTTTATATACATATAGATCAATGATAAATCAAATTAGTAATAGCAAAAAAATAAGGAACCTAGTGACCAAAACACTCATTCTAAAGCTGCCCATAAAAGGGCATCTAAACTATTTTTTTTTTACATTTTACATATATTAACATAGAGATCTATTGACACAATTGCTGGTATCCCAACAAGGAAATCTAATGCGATCCCGACCTGCCTCTACGGTCTATTAATCATACTTATCCATTGAAATGCGTATGTCCCACATATACAGGATGTTGGTTTATGTCCGGATGGTTGTGTAACGTTATTTTTTAGTATAAACAAATTTAAAGAAGCCCTAAAACCGGTTTCCTATTTCGTAAAATTGTATGCACAGAACAAAACTTAAAAATTTAAAATGTATATGTCATGTAATAAGTATGAAATTAACGCCATTATAATTGTACTTAAAATCGTACATAATATACGCTTTATAACATGAATCAATTCAAACTTTTATACTTTTTTAAAATGAAAAATTAGTTACGTTGAAATATATATATTTGTTAAATTTCACGCTGTATTCTGCACGTAGAGGTAGGCAGAAGGAACCTGGGCATCTAATGTTAAAACATTCTGTTCCTCATTTAGACGCTTCTGTTCTCCACCTTTCGCCAAATTCTATAGTCGATGAGTGTCGCCAGAGCGAGGAAATAAAATAATTAATGTTATATCTATTCCTCCGAATCGAAATCGAACCCACAATCGTCGCGTCTTCCGAAAAATTTGTACCTACAAAAAATATAATAAAATTTGAATCAACAAGAACACTCTGTATATGAAGATGATAACTAAGTTCAGCTGCAGAGATGTGGCCCAATCCTTCACAATTGATACACTCATCTGTCTAATATGGACATGACTTGGAAATATTAAAANTAAAACACTCCGTTCACATTAAGAAACTTCCGCTGAATACTGGATATTCTGAATTTTCAGGATTCTGCATTGTGCATTGAGTGGCAGAACTCAAACTACGCTTTCGGCATCAGAGCAAGGATATTATTTACTCCCTCAAGCGGGAATCGAACCCACAACCGTCGCGTTTACCTGGCCTGTGCCTCGTGTATCTACTTTTTTATATACATAATATAGAACAATGATAAATCAAATTAGTAATAGCAAAAAAATAAGGAACCTAGTGACCAAAACACTCATTCTAAAGCTGCCCATAAAAGGGCGTCTAAACAATTTTTTTTTTACATTTTACATATATTAACATAGAGATCTATTGACACAATTGCTGGTATCCCAAACAAGGAAATCTAATGCGATCCCGACCTGCCTCTACGGTCTATTAATCATACTTATCCATTGAAATGTGTTTGTCCCACATATACAGGGTGTTAGTTTATGTCCGGATAGTTGTGTAACATTATTTTTTAGTATAAACAAATTTAAAGAAGCCCTAAAACCGGTTTCCTATTTCGTAAAATTATATGCGCAGAACAAAACTTTAAATTTTAAAATCGTTTTACTTAATATTTTTATCCTTTCAAATAACTATGTAGTAATAAGTATGAAATTAACGCCGTAATAATTGTTCTTAAAATCGTATATAATATACGCTTTATAACGTGGATCAATTTATACATTTATACAATTTTTAGAATGGAAAATTAGTTACGTTAAAATATATATATTTGTTAAACTTCACGCTGTATTGTTCGTCACGTAGAGGTAGGCAGAAGGAACCTGGGCACCTAACGTTAAAACATTCTGTTCTTAATTTAGACATTTCTGTTCTACACCTTCCACTAAATTTATCGATGAGTGGCGGAGATCGTGCTTTCCATCGTCGCCAGAGCGAGGAAATAAAATAATAAATATTATATTCCTCCAAATAGGAATCGAACCGACAATCATCGCGTCTTCCGAAAAATTTGTACCTACAAAAAATATAATAAAATTTGAATCAACAAGAGCACTCTGTATATGAAGATGATAACTAAGTTCAGCTGCAGAGATGTGGCCCAATCCTTCACAATTGATACACTCATCTGTCTAATATGGACATGACTTGGAAATATTAAAACAGTTTAGTTTAGTTATTTTAATTATATTCAAAAATTTAATTTTAATATTAACTCTGAGAAAAGAAAGAAACATCAACTAATGTTTTTTTCGTTACATGTCAAAACGTAAGCTATGACTTGACAGACCAACATCTACATAAGTTAGCGGCAAATTCAAGTTATAATATGCAGTAAAAGAAATGGTAGTAGGTTCGATTTTCATTCGGGGAAGTTAGTTATTTTCAATTTGCACTGCAAAATAAGTATTACAATTTTAGCGGAAGTCTCAAGACTTACTCGAAAGGAACTAGTGTCAACACTAGTTTCTTTTGTGAATTAAGGTAAAAATCTTGCTACATATCCTCGCTCTGGTAATACGTAAGTACATTACACAGTTTGTTTTATGTCAATCGGTTCATAAATAAAAATGTTATATCAATTTAAAGTATTTAAAGTATTTTCAAAAAAAATTCTACATTTTTTTTAGTAAATTGGAAATAATTTTGTAGATATTGTCTTTAAAGTGATAATTATATAAAAACACGACAATAATTCAGATAAGTAAATAAATAATACTATAATTCAAGCAGGCGAAGCCGCGAGCGGGTCGCTAGTATAACAATAATCTATGCGGGCGAAGCCGCGTTGGCTTTGCTAGTTGCTATAATATTTATTTAATCTATATTTTACTAGCAACTAATATACATATTTATAAGTACTATTATAACATCAAATACGGGCGGGTCAACTGATTTATGCGAATGGCATTTCTATATATCTTTTATTCATAGCAAAAGGTTCAAAAGGAAATATTCGTCATTTGAATGATTAACTGGGAAATAAACTGAACTAAGAATTTTTATTAGTCATATATACATTTGTGACGTCATTTTGACGACGTTTTGTCGCAAACTTTTTATAGCAAAATTTAACTTAATATCAAAATAAATAGTTGTTATTATAGTTTTCTCTTATAAATAGTGAAGCAGTGGTACCGCCTCTGACTTTAACTGAGATGGTTATGGCTGCGATGGTCGAACCCACGTTCGATATGCACTTCATCATGATCATTTTTATTCCCCCTCTTTGTCTCGTTACCAGTTGTAGAAAATAAAAATATTTAATGTCCTCAAGCGGGAATCGTACCCATAACCTGACATGTTAATAATCGCATATTTGTGCCCCATCCTTTAATTTATCTATTACATAAAAACTTACTAATAAAAAAAAAGTATTTATTAATAATATTAATTATTATTATTATTAAAATATATACATAGATAGATAGTCCTATCCACAAGACCACATCTACTATCGACGACAATAAGACCCAAATTATCGTCTAAAAGGAGCAAAGGTTGACGCAAACTCTTCCTGGTTATTGACATGCTACATCCAAAACCTATATTGACGTAATGGATTTTGATCGTTCTATATTTATTTATATTCATCGCAGTGGTACAGGAGTCAATTGTAAATATGTGCGTGCAAAGTGGATGTGGGTTCGATTTCTACTCGGTGGATTATTATCTTTTTCTCGCATTCCGGAGGCAAAATTCAATGGAGAGTTCCCACATTCATTATATCTACAACAGTGTTACAAATTTGAGCTAAAAATATTCTGAATGGAGTGTTTTAACACTATGTTTGCTCTGCTAAAACCCTAAAATAGTATCGTGAATTTGAAGTCTCGTTAAGGAAATGGAAAATATTTTATTCCCGCCAGTGGGAATCGAACTCACAACCGTTGTAACTACGACAACTTGTTTGTGAAAACATTTAGTAAAATTTAATACTAGCTGACATAGCTTTGCAAAATGCATGAATAAATCTAAAGGTGTACTTTCAGCTTTGAGGTCCACATTGCCTATAATAATAGAGACAGATGTGGAACAGATATCTAACATACACTTCGGGCTTCCATTGAAATATCTCTTATATTGTTGTAAGTAAATGAAAAAGAAACAAATAGAAATCAACTTTTAACTGTATCCCGCAATTAGCATGCGGTAGGCAGAGAGAATCTAGTGTTAATACACTCCGTTCCCATTCCGACGAACTTTTCGTTCGTTTTTGCTTTGTTACTGGAGCTAAGAAATGAAAATATTAAATATTTAAATTCGAGTCGAGTGGGAATCAAAACCATAACCAGTCGCGTTTACAAACACACTGGCCTCTACAGAGAGTTGTAACTCTCAACGTTATAGGAAAGCACTATTATAAATAATTTCTATTTATATAAAATATTTACTTAGAAGCACGTACATTAGCAGGATGTCGCTAAATTGTTTTGTTTACGACCGGCTCCTAGATAAAATCCAACATTCGTGTTTACAATACATTATTATTATCGTTTTATTATATAATAGGATTATTTATTATGTGTTATTATCGTTATCTAACGCGTTGGACTTAGCCACCCATGTTTATCGTATCCCGCTATGTGCAGGATACGGCGGGAAATTGTTTTTTTTTTTTTGAGTTCCTCTATTCTACATGCAATAACTTGAAAATTGAGCGGAAAATGAAGAATGAATCATCTTTCTACATCTTATGCCTTATTTTTTTGTCATAGTCTTCTGCTATATACGATACTATTACTATACGCTTAAATATTTTTACAATAAACAATTTAATAAGCAAAATAGAACGTAATTTATGCAAATTCCACACAGGTACTCTCAAGTAGATATGTACTTAAAAAGAAATCATAACTTCTATTATATTTTCTTAGAAAGGAAACAGTTATATCATATAGCTTCGAAGAATTCTTTACCTTTTTTTCCACAAAAAATATAAATAAGTAGCCCAAAAAGATAAAAGATAAAGCTAAATTACGTAACTCTATGTCGGCGCCAGACAGATTATTCCTAGATATTAGTAATAATGGTAATTAACTTTGCGACAATAGTAAAATGCGATAGCCATTTCTAGAGTAGCAACTCTAGAAAAATGATATTTCTTATCATAATCTCTGATAAGATAAGGGTTTTGTACGACTTAGGTACGTACTTACGTGGTGTGTGTCTCCTGGAATGTTAAATGACGCAATCGTATCCTGGGAAAAAACGTGAGTTTTAGTAATTTAGGCTAAATGTAAACTGTTAAATGTCGTGGATTTGATTCCCATTCGGGGAAATGAATTGTTTTCATTTTTTCGCTCTAGTAAAAAGATGGATTGGATGGAAAGCGGAGAACAGAGTGTTTTGATACTAGTTTCCTTCTACTTCCCATGCTGTATGTGGGCACAACGTGAAGATAAAAATTCTGCCACCAATATACGATAAATAATTACTTAAGAGATTTGTGTTGTTGCATTTTAAAAAATATAATCTTGAAAAATACTTTTAATTTTCAAATAATAATTAATTGTAGTTACCAACTTAAAATATTTTTTTTCCAAAATGTTATTTACTTAACTAAAATAACTATACAGAAAACGTGTGAAACTGGAAAAAAATACAAAAACAACCCAAAACGAAAACAAAAAAGAATGAAGAATGTTAAGAAAATAATAGGTTGTTAAAATGTTACAAATGACCCGAATGTTTAAATAGGTGTAATATTTTTCTTTTAACAACATAATTTATGGGGTCCGCCACCGTAAAAAAAACCCTATATTAGTTCTAAACGATGCTATTTCTTATGGTTCTGGAGTATCTGTCATATTATATGAATTTAATTAGAATTAAATATAAGAGACCTACTCTTATATTTAACTTACTTCGCACCTTATACGAAAAATTCATATTTTTTCTCCATTTTTAACTTCAATTCGATACATCGCGTGTTGAATTGCGGAACTGAACGCTGCCATTTTTCTTACCAGAGAATCATTGCGGGTGGTGTGGGTCAATTCTGAGTGGGTTTGACCAATGTACCTATTTACAGTCAGATTCTGACCTTTTATGTCAGAACCTTAATTTCACAATGTAGATATTTCTATTATTATGTATTCGTTTATTTAGCTTCAAGCTTTATCCCACATAAGTGAAGAGAACATGAGAACCTAATGTTAACCTACGTTCTCTTCATTTTTCCGCTGAACTCTCGAAGCCTTACGTGTTGAGTGATAGCGTTTACATTCACATGTTTGTACCATTACACCATAACAACCGTAGTAAAATATTTAAATTCCTAAAGAATTCAAAAAAAACGTCCATAATCATAGAATACCATTTATGTCATACCAAAACCAAATACAAATAAAAACATAACCGATTAGTCTTATCGTTCAGGTAAACGATTCTTGTAAATCACATAGAAAAAAATGATACCTCAAATTTGAACCTTATAACCACAAAATAAAGTTCAAAATTAACTTTTTAAACATTTTGCGCCAACGTGACCTAGACAAGGAAAAAATATGCGACGGTCACCCATCCAAATTGAAACCTTAAGGTTATACGCAGACCGCTTATACAAGATTCAAAAGGATTTTAAAAGCATAGGAGAAATATGTCAATTTTTTAGATTAGGGATTCAGGTATCAGTGTTGTTGTGATAGTGGTTGGGTGGACACATAATTTTGTAAATGAGTGTTTAAATGTAATATAATGAGTGATTTGTAGTGTTTGTGCGGGATTTAACACGTCCGGACAAAATTATAGTAAGTTTTTTTTATTTTTCTTAGTGATAAATAGTATGTGTTTGTGTGTTTCTTATTTGAAATTCGTGTGTTTTTATGTTTCTTTAACATCAGTACGTTAAATATTACGTATGTTTGTATTTTATAGCTCTATTCAGTAATGATTTAATAAAAAAATGTAGGTATAACTTTTTTGAAACATGCAGAATTGGTTTCCAAATTAACTATTTCAATTAAAATCAAAATAAGTGCAATTAATATTATTTGTATATTATTTTCATAAGATTTTTATTATCGTAATTTCATAGATAAAATAAATAAATCAATGAGAATAGACTTAAACTTTAGGATATAGTCGTCCCGTCTTAGTGTTATTTTTACACGCTATAAGGAGTATTTGACTTTAGCTCGGAACGCCATAATAGAAAGAACAGAACAGAACAGAGTATTTGACAAAAAAAAACGATTTATATTCGGTTTTACGTCGATATTATCTCCTAAACGGTCTTTCATTAATGATAAAAATAACGAAATAATATAAAATATCAACTTTTCATTACAATTTTAAAATATGTGGTACTGAATTTACATCATACAAAAAAATTCAATAGCTCCACGCGAAATCCTGCATTTAGAAGATTAGGCAGAGGCCACACTTTTCCCCCAAATTTTTGAGACATTACGTGTTGAGTGGTGCAACTCAACGCCACTCATCTAAAACTACTTCACCATTATCACAATATTGTATGATTTTTATACAAATTGTATAAAAATGAGTATGTTACAAGAAATTTATGCAATATTCACTCTGGAAAAAAAAAATAATCCAAATGAAAAAAATCAACAAATCAAATTTACACCCATTCACAGCCAACATGATTGCGACCACAACTCCTCAACCGTACTATAACGCAATGTATGCTAGGAGGGATATCGTTCAGTGGTATCTTTGTTCCATTAGCACATGTTGGATAACCTTGAGTGCCCTATATTGGATGCACGTGGTGGCTTGAGGGCCACTTGTCCAGCTTATGCCACTAGTCTTTACCTACCCAGCCTATATACCTATCTATTCTGAATATATATTGTGTTATATATAATTTATATTTACTGTGAATGCGAAAGGTTCAATCTAGATTTGAGGAAATTTTATGTTTAATATTTTTTTTTTTCGCTCTGGTGTCGAGGCACTACTTCCAGTTTGGCGAGAAATGGGACCGGAGTGTCTTAACACTAGGTTCCTTCTGCCTACCATAGGGTGTGCAGGATATCTTATTCTATATACATACTTTTTATATATTATGCTATTTATGTAAGTTCCACCCAGGGAATTATTCGTCATCAACTGTTGAGCATTATTAAACTCCCCCTAGGGATTGGCTAATAAAAAATAATTCCAGAGATCTCGCGTTAATCCTTTTAAAGTAACCTTGAGGTACAGTACCTGCAGTCAAAGTTACCTCGAGGACTTATAAATTCTTAACTAGGTATTTCCATTTGACCATGTCAGCAAGGCCACAGGTAAAGCTAGAGTACTAATAAATCTAGAATAAAATCATTAAATCTGCATCCACGAACGTATTTATAAACAGTTTATTATATTAACTTTTAAGTGCATCCGGCGATCGGTTCCATTAACGATAAATGAGTGTGAAATATATACTAGATATTTATATTATAAAATAAAGCTGACCAAGGTTTCTATTTAATGAATATATTGAGAGAATTATTAGTATAATAGCTGTATGTATAATGGCCGTGAAGGTTCGATTTCCGCTTGAGGGAATTCATTAATTCCCTCATTTATCTAATATTAATTTTATTGATGAAAATTATAAATTTATTTAATAATTTCATTTCTTCGCTCTGATGTTAAGGCTCGCGTTAAAGCACGCAATGCGCCCAGAATTCGTCAGAAAAATGAGGAATGGAAATGTGTTAATGAGGAGGGATTGTCTTAACAATAGGTTACCAGGTTTCCTCTGCCTAAAAAAATTGTAATGGCTACTTACGATTCGCTTTGGCGTCGTTCGCAATTATGTTTACGACGATTTTAAGACATAAAATAAAAAAATCTTATTTTTTCCCATTCCAGTAGGAATTTCGCATAACTGTCACAGTTAACAATAGGTTCACAGTTTCCCTCTGCCTACCCTACTAGGTACGGGGTACAGAGCGAAACTAAAAAAGGTGCCTAAAAATACATTTATATAGAAAGACGAAAATAATTATAAAATTCTTATTATTTTCATATTTTTTATTAAACTCGATATAAACGTACTGTAGCTACCTAGTTTCCTTTGCTCCGCCAAGCGTTAACTGTACTCACTTTTCACAAAAGGCATGCGAATACGAATTATTTTTATTGAAAAGAAAGATGTTTAAAAATAATGAACGACAANGTTCACACTTTTCCCCCAAATTTTTGAGACATTACGTGTTGAGTGGTGCAACTCAACGCCGCTCATCTAAAACTACTTCACCATTATCACAATATTTTATGATGTCTATACAAATTGTGTTTAGGTTTGAGCTTGTAACAACAAGGAATTAAAATAAAGTACGATCGACGAGTCGTGGTCGCGTGAACCTAGCTTTCTCAACTTTTATGCATTATTCACTAGGAAAAAAAATAATCCAAATTAAAAAAGTCAACCAATCAAATTTACACCCATTCACAGCCATCATGATTGCAACCACAACTCCTCAACCGTACTATAACGCAATGTATGCTAGGAGGGATATCGTTCAGTGGTATCTTTGTTCCATTAGCACATGTTGGATAACCTTGAGTGCCCTATATTGGATGCACGTGGTGGCTTGAGGGCCACTTGTCCAGCTTATGCCACTAGTCTATAGGTACCTACCCAGCCTAGATACCTATCTATTCTGAATATATATTGTATTATATATCATTTATATTTACTGTGAATGCGAAAGGTTGTAGGTTCAATCTAGATTTGAGGAAATTTAAGTTCATTTGTTTGCTCTGGTGTCGCGGCGTTGAGTTTCGCAACTCCACACTCAATACCTCCTGTTTGGCGGGAAATGGGGACCGGAGTGTCTTAACACTAGGTTCCTTCTACCTATCCTACCGTGTGTGGGATATAGCGTGAATGTGAAAAAATGCAGAGCATAGAAAATCTAGGGGTAGCGTTTTGTATTGCATCTTACTGAAATACTATATGATACTTGATGATCTGCCCTAGGGATTGGCTAATAAAAATCTTTCCAGAGATCTCGTCTTAATCCTTTTAAAGTAACCTTGAGGTACAGTACCTGCAGTCAAAGTTACCTCGAGGACTTATAAATTCTTAACTAGGTATTTCCATTTGACCATGCCAGCAAGGCCACAGGTAAAGCTAGAGTACTAATAAATCTAGTATAAAATCATTAAATCTGCATCCATGAACGTTTTATAAACAGTTTATTATATTAACTTTTAAGTGCATCCGGCGATCGGTTCCATTAGCGATAAATGAGTGTGAAATATATACTAGATATTTATATTATAAAATAAAGCTGACCAAGGTTTCTATTTAATGAATATATTGAGAGAATTATTGGTATAATAGCAGTATTTATAATGGCCGTGAAGGTTCGATTTCCGCTTGAGGGAATTTATTAATACCCCCATTTATTTAATATTATTTTTTTTCATATTTTCATGTCTTCGCTCTGATGATGAGGCTTAACACGCAATGCATCCAGAATTCGTCGGAAAAATGAGGAATGGAAATGTGTTAATGGGGAGGGATTGTCTTAACAATAGGTTCCCAGGTTCCCTCTGCCTACTCTTCTATGTGCAGGGTACAGCGTACAGCTAAAAAAATATAAAAGATTCACTTTGGTGATTCGGCGGCAGTCATTCGCAATTTTGTTTATGATTAAGGCATAAAATAGAAAATCCTATTTTTTCCCATTCCAGTAGTAATTTCGTGAAATAGTCCCAAAGTGCTCCCTTAAACCGACTAACCCTCATGCCAAATTCTAAACTTCTAAATGCTCAATAGGCCGAGGCTCGAAAGTGCGACCTTAAAGGAATGATTGTGAGTTTGATTCCTACACGGAAGAATGAAAAAGATATTATTTTCATTTGCTTAAGGCAAGGCGCGAATGTGTCCAGAATTCCGCGTAAGTGTCACAGTTAACAATAGGTTCACAGTTTCCCTCTGCCCACCCTACTAGGTACGGGGTACAGAGCGAAACTAAAAAAGGTGCCTAAAAATACATTTATATAGAAAGACGAAAATAATTATGAAATTCTTATTATTTTCATGTTTTTTATTAAACTCGATATAAACGTACTGTAGCTACCTAGTTTCCTTTGCTCCGCCAAGCGTTAACTGTACTCACTTTTCACAAAAGGCATGCGAATACGAATTATTTTTATTGAAAAGAAAGATGTTTAAAAATAATGAACGACAATATTACTTTCGCTTTATATCAAAAAAGGTTTTTTATAATATAACGTCGCTTTCTATCATTTCAACGTATTATGTCTCACGCATTTTCTATGGTAGCCATAGAAGAAATTGGGTTTTTTTATGTAACTTTACCATCGATTCAAAGAAATTTTGTTACGAATAAATTTGTATTGTATGTTGTACATAATGTGTCATGCTTAAAAAAAAACCTATTATATATTAAAAATCGTAAAGATATATACAAACTGCGGCGAATCGAAGCAGCTTCAAATATTTTAAATATATAAATATACTACGTCTTGGACATAGTGGCACAGTAGTACAATAATACGACTGCAAGCGATAGTAGTGGGTTTGCTTCCCTCTCGGGGAAATAATTAATATAATTATTTCCTCGCAGTGACAACATGGTAGAGCGCGGCGTTGAATTCCACTACTCAACACGCAATGCCCAATGATTGTGAATTATTATTAGTAATATTATAAATGTAAAAAATTGTATAATTTCGCTATAATAATATAACAGAGCTTAAACGGGCGAAGCTGTGCCTGGGTCTCTCGTAGTAGATAAATATACATATTTAGGTACTAGTGACCCACGCGCGGCTTCTCCCGCTTCATTTTATTTTTACATTATAGTCAAATTATACTAAAGCTCATAATTTGTAGTTTTTAATTACTGTAAAGTTTCATCTAAATCCGTTCAGTAGTTTTGGCGTGAGAGTGCAACCAACTTCACAACCTACAAATTTTTATATTTATCTTCTTTTATCTATATATATAAAATCGAAAGGTCACTCACTCATCACGAAATCTCAGAAACTACATGTGCTAGGAATCTCAAATTTTGCATAGGAGTT
>JAKRZM010001324.1:53551-65729 GCA_036379175.1 Heliconius cydno galanthus
TAATGTATGTTTGCAAAGCACTTAAGATAATGTGAAAATTAATTAAACCCTAATGCAACCCGCATTTTCGTAGTTTCAATAAGGATATTCCAATTGTTTTACACAGCAAGGATTTTTAGTAGGTACCGTAATTTTAAATCTGTGCTACTAATCTTTTTAAGTACTTATTAAAATATATTTAAATTAGTAAATTTATTTACACTATAGAAATATACATTTTACTAGTTATAACAAATCTAAGCAATGCGAACTAAGTCGCGCGTTTCCATAATCAACGAGTTTCTAATTAAGTTTTGAATGTACTTGAGATGCGGATACCTTTGATGTGTCTAGAACTTATGTTTCTATGCTATTGAGATTATATATATATGTTTGTTTTGTATATAAATTAATCTGTATAAGTAATAATAATTAACGAATGCGGTAGGTTGTGAGTTCGATTCCCACTCGTAAACTGGCTAATCTATAAAACAAACTGTCAAGATTTTTCTCATAATGTATTTTAGTTTAAAAATCAAGCCATTTTATTTGATATCCATATTAAGTTGATTGTACAAAAATTTATATTCCGTCATTTTGAATTAATTTTGAATTAACTATATTTGATAAGGAGAAAAAATTAGAATCCTTTCTGATAAATGAACTGTTATTAAATACATATTATGTATTATATTAGGTGTACTCCGATTTCAAGACAAACTGCTTTTGTCTAGGCTACGCTGGTTTTTTCTATCAGCTATAGGCTTACCAGAAAGAACTAAATCGATCTAGGCAAAACTAAATTGTCCTTTTATTTGTATAGACAACTAGATTAGTACAAAAAATTCATTCATAGATCTCACTAGCGAAATCAATGAGTGATTTAGTCGTCACTAGTTAAAACAAAAGAGTTCGTGTATTGAAAAAAACTCCATAAACTAGTAATTAAAAAAAACAATAACATTCAAAAAGAATACACCTTTATGTACATTATAGGAGGGTCTTTATTCCTATATACCAGCTATATTGACAATTAACTATACACAAAGTGAAGTCAGTCGTCCGTACATTCGATTACTGGTATAAATGAATCAACCAATGAATTCTCCCTTTGCCCTTCAGTCAAGCGGAAATATAAGCAATAGAATTGTATTTTTTTTCTAATTTTGATAAATTTTAATAAGCTTTTTTGTGGCATGTGCAGAATGAAAGTCTGGAACGGAGTGTATTAACACTAAGTTCCCTCTGCCTACCACGCTGTGTGTGGAATACAGTGTGAACCTTACTATTTCAGCAGAGTAGGCAGAGGGAACCTAATATTGAGATACTCCGTTCCCCTACTTTCCCAACTTTCGAGACATTGCGTGTTGCCTGGTGTGCCCTTTTCTGATAACAGGAAAATGAGCATAAAATTATAATTATTTTCACGAGTGAGGATCGAAACCCCAACCATCACGTTCGAAAATAATTCGAAATCGAATAGGGTCTCTTGCGCTCATTCCTTAATTTTTTTTAAGCTTCACGCTGTATCCCGCACACAGCAGGATAGGCAAAGGGAACCTAGTGTTAAGATACTCCGTTCCCCACTATCCGCCTCCGCCGCTTAATTTGCACGAAACATCTTCAAAGGAAACGAGTATTTCTATAAATAACCATTTCAAATCTATCTGTCACGTTTGTATGTATGTATGTACGTACATTATATGTGTCATACATACATACACTATATGAATTAAGTTGGAGTTGGTTGTTTAGGATGAAAGCGGACTCGCTGAGGTGTACGGCACAGGCCACTGCGCCCGAACTAATTTTACACTGAAGCCTGTTTTTTATATATATATGTAGATAGATACTGTAATGTTTCCTAAAATTACTTTTGAAAAATAAAAATATTTTAGGCATATTTAAGGCCGTCGTCGAACAGGGCGAGAGCGTGTGATTGTATTGCGACGGTTTTGGGTTCAATTTATATATATAGAATAGATTATTATTTATCTAAAGTTTCATTGCTTTGCTCTGGTGTCAAGGCAAAAGCGCGGATTTTTATTTTGGAAGTCTAGCCGCAAAATGGAATTGGGATCTAAGTATTTCTCGAAACAACATATGAATATTATTTTTTCCATCTATTCTGGTAAGACAAATCGCAGGGCTCAACTGCGTAACTGCATATGCAATGTCTCAAAATTGGACAGAAAATAGAGAACGTTATGTTTTCACATTAGGTTCCCTTTATTTTTTGTTCAATTATATACATTTTTTTTGTATTTACTTTGTCATATTTTAAAAACAATATAAAGCACAAAAACTTCTACCCAAAGATGTTGATGTTTCGCATTTCAAACATAAACATTTGTTTAAGTAGAAATTCAAATACACAAAGTAAATAACTAAATTACCTACTTCAAATTCATTAAAATAACTTCTGAAAGAGATTCGAAACGACAAAATTACGCTTAAAATGTTTCTAAATTTTATACACCGGAAGGGTGAATTTTATACAAACAATGGAAACCCTAGCGAAGCTAGGCAAGCGTAGGGAATTTTTCTTACCCTTTTTTATTCATGTCAATCAATTTAATTTTACTTTTTATACATTTTGTATTATGTATATGATCATTTTTCAATTTTCCTTAGTGACGCGACGGTTTTGCGTTCGATTCTCATTTGAGAATATTTGCTACTAAATATTTATTATTAATCTTGAAATTTAGGAGATAAGTGTGGAATGGAGCGTCTATTACCACTTGGTTCCCTCCTAATAGGCAAAACACAGAAATTTTCAAAAAAACATAGAATATAGAAACAAGTAGGTACATAGAAATGTCGTGTGCGATTGCAACGCGATGGTTGCTGACTCCAACTCTACGTGGGAATTAAATATTTAATATTTTCATATCTTCGTCGGATACATTGAGAATTCACGTGAAAGGGGGGCACAGGAAGTGTCTTAATGTGAACGGAGTGCCTTAAAACAACGTTGCCAGGGAACATTCCCTGTTCCTGGAAACATTTTATTTTTACTTACTTTTATGTTGCTATATTTTCATTAGCTAAAAAGAATACGAAATGAGTAATGTAAAAATGAATACAAAGAAATTATGAAAAGTAAAAATAAAAAGAAATTAATTTTATCCTTCTACACTAAATATAACATGTCTATTACAATTTCTAATAAAACCATTACTATCACCAGTCGCGACAGGTTGCGGGTTCGAGTCCCATTGGAGGAAATAAAAATATTTAATATTTCCATTTTCTTTGCTCTGATGTCGAGGCAAAGCGCGATAAGTTCCACCACTCAACGCACAAGCCTCCAGAATTCAGCGGAAAATGGGGAACGGAGTGTTTTAACACTATCCTGAAAATTAAACGTTAAATTCACACTAGCTTTATTAGTATTACAATTGTTCTTCCAATATCAATCATCTACTCGTAGGTTTTCCGACATTTCCACGGAAGCGTTTCCTCTGGTACGCGTTAGCGGCCGGAGACAGTGTGGCGTTTCGACCCACTTCTGTATAAGTTAAATGGAACATCTCATCTCTTTGTTTGACTGTGAAAACGATTGTCGTAAGTTTGATTCCTACTTGGAGGAATGAATTGGTTTTTTTTTCGCTTTGCTACCAAAGACAGACAGGTATTATAGATTTTTTTATCTCCAGATTTTTTTCCACCTGCCTCGCTATATACCTATGATTCAGCCTGAAATGTTTTTTTTTTAGCTTGACCGGGGAGCCTGGGAACCTAGTGTTATGACTCTGTTCCCATTAAAATATTTTCGTTCCCTAAATTGTCTCGTTACCAGAGCAAGGAGATGAAAAACATCTATGCTTCATTTCCTCGACTTTGAATGGAACCCACAATGCACGTTTGTGCCCCTGTGCCATGACTGGCCTTTCATCTCACATTAGTTATAATAACAGATTATTTTTTTAAGAATATAGCCAGCGTAATTGAGTTACGCACTCATTCAATGCTTAAGAAATGGTTGTAGGTTTGGTTGAACTCCAAAATGTAATGATACTATTTAAGTTTTAATCTTTTATTTGCCATACAATCTCTTTGTTCAAATATATTAAAAATGACAGTATAAAAAAGGAATATAATTTTGTTCTCTATATTTCTTGTAATATATATAAAAGTTTTCATCTAAAACATAAATATTAAATGCACATTTGGTCCCAGCTGGTTGCATCTATATCCTTTCAGCAATGTTATTCTATACGGGAAATAAGTTCGTACGTAGCGTAGCGACGAGAAAACGCTTTTAATGTTTGGTAGAGTATAAAATAACTTTATAATAATTTATTGTTTTGTTTTGTTTTGTTTCATGTTACAGTATTGTTTTTGTTTAATATTTTAATTAAAGGCCGTCATAGCACAGTTGTAGAAGCGTGCGACTGTAAAGTTGTGAGTTCGATTCCTCGTACTCGGAGAAATATATTATTTAATATTTTCGTTTCATTGCTCTGGTCTCCAACACTAGGTTCCCTCTGCCTACCCTCCTATGTGCGTGATACAACATGAAGCCAGAATAATAAATAACTTATTTTTTTCTTTTTTTTGTGGTACGCAGAAATAATTTAGTAAATAATTACTCCAAAATCTCTCTCAATTTTCTGCCCAAGCAGATGTGTAGAATGTACAATCTACATACGTATTGAATAGCGGAGCTTAACGCCACACTTTTGCTAACTAATTAAACAACTCAATCAGAATTTCAATCTAAGACTGTGTATGACCCAATTTCACAACAACCTGTTATCGTTTATTAATAATAGTATTTACGGTCCAATTCCTCTAATTAATTTGGGAAATGGTTACCATAGAGTCCTTTTGGGTAACGTATCTTAGTAGAGGGCCACAAATTCTAAATATAAATGCAAAGGGTGTGGAATCTTCACCTACTAGATAATTAATTTACTTGCTTTGATGTCAAAACAAAGCATGGCGTTAAACTCTGCCACACAACTCGCAATGTCTGAAAAATTCAGCACTGCATAGGAAATGACGTACTGATGAATCTGTACACTAGATTCCTTCTTCATGCCTTCTATAAGCGGGATAAAGCGTGTAATTAAAAAAAATACACAATATATCCTACCATACATGTTGATTTCCTCGACTCTTCCTTTGACTACTTCACACGCAATACCTCCAGAAAAAAATTGGTGGAAAATGAAAGATAAAGTTTCTTAACACTAGGTTCTCTCTGCGTAACACTATAAAAATTGTATACCATATATATATGCCAAACATTAATATATTTTATATAACATATATAGGGAACCAAGAGAGGTAATAAGGGAACCAAACAATACCTTTTACGTTATATAATCCCATACGATAACATTGTTGGAGGGTACTGACATTGACTGACAGTTTATATATATGCAATTGAATGAGGGTATTTGGACAATATGAATACGACATTGTTTCAATTTTGATACGAGCAATCAGGAATTGTCTCCTTACCTCATATATTTGACAATTTTCTATCTTTGCTAATATATGCGGGTTCGATTTCCTCTCGGAGAAATGAAATATTTAATATTTTAATTTTCTTCGCTCTACTAATGAGTTGAGTTACGGTTCTCAAAACGCAATGACTCAAGAATTCGCCGAAAAGAGGGGAACGGAAGTATCTTAATGGAAACGGAATGTCTTAACACTAGGTTCTGAGGTTCTAATATATCCTGTATATGTAAGTATAATTACATATACTAGGGATATATTAGTTTCTCGCACGCACATAAACAAAGACAATAATGAATTGCAAATATTTTATTTTTGATATTCTTTAAAATATCCCTTAAATCTCTGTCTCGGACATTGCGGAAAATTTTGAACGGAATGTCTTAAAACGATATCTCGAATATTGTGGAGAATGGAAAACGGAATATCTTAAAATAATTGCAGAAAATAAACGAAATGGCAATTCTGAAATTGCTTTAAAAATCAATGGTTCTCATTAACAATAAATATAGCACCAAAGTAGATAATCTATATAAAAAAAAATATTATGACTGCTGAAGTCACGAACCTGCAAATTGCAGGTCTCACCCCCAAAGCAATCGGTTATTACTGAGGTCGTTATACAATCTTGTATCTCACATGATTTATCGTGTGAGTGTTTAATATCATTTTCTTTATATCGAAATTTTGAATGCACAGACAAGAAGTATAAATTATTATTATTATTCTTCAGCTTCACGCTGTATCCCGCTAACAGCAGGCAGAGGGAACATAGAGTTAAGACACTCCTTCTTTCCGCCGAATTTTTCGAGGCCTTGCGTGTTGATTGGCGGAACTCAAAACCAGGTTTTTGCCTTGGTGCCAGAGCAAGAAAGTAATGTTAAGGCATAATAATTCATTCCCCCGAATGAGGATCGAACCCACAACTGTCGCGTTACAGTCACACTCTTGTACGACGACGACGGCCTCAACTTACTTTACAAATATATAAATAAATATTCATAGAAAAGTTTATATATCTCTTTCTACAATTCATTCTATAGCTGAATAGTTTTTACAAACATAATATATGAAGTTCGGGTTACTGTCCTCAACTAGCAATGTCTCGAAATTAAGTGGAAAATTGGTAATAGAGTTTCTTAACACTAGGTTCCCTATGATTACACTAATATATGCTAATGCATACATATATATCCATGTTATAGACAGATGGTGATTACTAGTTCAACGATATTAGATGACTCCTTTTCCCACTAATTTTGAGACAGTACATGTTGAATGGCAGAACTTAACGCCGAAAATTACGCAACGCTACAATAATTAATAATAATTATCATTACACTGTCACAGCCATTGATAGATTGACAATTTAGCATCTATTATTGATCATCGTCCATCCTACGATGTGTCATATGTCTGGAACACAGTGTCTTCACAGATTAACCCCCCCCAAATTGAAATACTATATACTCGTACCTATACTATACATATTTTGTTATTAATATTGATTTGTGCAGGTTCAAATTTCGTTTAAGGTACGAGGCACAGTGCGGCGTTGAATTTCGCTACTCGGAAATTGAGCGGAGGTACCTTAATGGAGAACTGGTGTTTCCACATTAAGTTCATAGGTTCCCTCTGTCTACTTTGCAATGTGTTGAATGTAATGTAAATAAAAAAAAACTTTGGCAGTAAATTAGGACACTGATAATTACAGCAAACAGAGAGTTCTACAAAATTTATCTGTTTCTCAAATTCACTAACTAGTTCTACTTGATAAAAGAAGTGAGAATCTTATTTTTTTTACCTTATTCCAGACCTCCAGTTCCCAATCGACGTGTCGGGTGTACAAAACGACCACCCGTTCCTGGACGCGGACTCTCTACAGTCCCTCTTCAGGCGGCTCACAGCTTTGAACCGCTGTGCCAGCATGAAGCTGGAACATCATCATCATCAGAAAAGATCTGTAAGTCCTTATTGTAATATTTCTATAAGAGATGGCTTGAAGTGAAGATGCCTTTTTAAATCTANTATATGCGGGTTCGATTTTCTTTCGGAGAAATGAAATATTTAATATTTTTTTTGCTCTGCTAATGAGTTGAGTTACGGTTCTCAAAACGCAATGGTGCAAAGAGGGGAACGGAAGTGTCTTAAAACGATGTCTCGAATTTTGTGGAGAGTGGGGAAGGGAATATCTTAAAATAATTGCAGAAAATAAACGAAATGGCAATTCTGAAACCACTTTAAAAATCAATGCTTCTCATTAACAATAAATATAGCACCAAAGTAGATAATCTATATAAAAAAATATATTATGACTGTTGAAGTCACGAACCTGCAAATTGCAGGTCTCACCCCCAAAGCAATCGGTTATTATTGAGGTCGTTATACAATCTTGTATCTCACATGATTTATCGTGTGAGTGTTTATATCATTTCTTTATGTCGAAATTTTAAATGCACCGACAATAAGTATAAATTAATTATCTTCTTCTTCAGCTTCACGCTGTATCCCGCAAACAGCAGGCAGAGGGAACATAGAGTTAAGACACTCCGTCTTTCCGCTGAATTTTTCGAGGTATTGCGTGTTGATTGGCAGAACTCAAAACCAGTCTTTTGCCTTGGTGCCAGAGCAAAAAAGTAATGTTAAGGCATAATAATTCATTCCATCGAGTGGGGATCGAACCCACAATTGTCGCGTTATAGTCACACTCTTGTACGACGACGACGGCCTCAACTTACTTTACAAATATATAAATAAATATTCATAGAAAAGTTTATATATCTCTTTCTACAATTCATTCTATAGCTGACTAGTTTTTACAAACATAATATATGAAGTTCGGGTTACTGTCCTCAACTAGCAATGTCTCGAAATTAAGTGGAAAATTGGTAACAGAGTTTCTTAACCCTAGGTTCCCTTTTATTACTCTAATATTACATACGCTAATGCATACACATATATCCATGCTTTAGGCAGATGATTACCAGTTCAACGATACCAGATGCCTCCTTTCCCCAATTTCCCACTAATTTTGAGACATTACATGTTAAATGGCAGAACTTAACGCCGCAAATTACGCAACGCTACACTAATTAATAATGATTATGATTACACTGTCACAAACATAGCCATTGATAGATTGACAATTTAGCATCTATTATTAATCATCGTCCATCCTACGATGTGTCATATGTCTGGAACACAGTATCTTCACAGATTAACCCCCCCAAATTGAAATACTATATACTACACTATACATATATTGTTATTAATATTGATTCGCGTGGGTTCAAATCTCATTCAAGATACGAGGCAGAGTGCGGCGTTGAGTTTCGCTATTCGGAAACATATAGCTATAATATAGCGACTGAAGTACCTTAATGGAGAACTGGTGTTCCCACATTAGGTTCATAGGTTCCCTCTGTCTACTTTGCAATGTGTTGAATGTAATGTAAATAAAAAAAAACTTTGGCAGTAAATTAGGACACTGATAATTACAGCAAACAGAGAGTTCTACAAAATTTATCTGTTTCTCAAATTCACTAACTAGTTCTACTTGATAAAAGAAGTGAGAATCTTATTTTTTTTACCTTATTCCAGACCTCCAGTTCCCAATCGACGTGTCGGGTGTACAAAACGACCACCCGTTCCTGGACGCGGACTCTCTACAGTCCCTCTTCAGGCGGCTCACAGCTTTGAACCGCTGTGCCAGCATGAAGCTGGAACATCATCATCATCAGAAAAGATCTGTAAGTCCTTATTGTAATATTTCTATAAGAGATGGCTTGAAGTGAAGATGCCTTTTTAAATCTATTCTAATTTATATTCTATAATATTTTGTATAGCAAGGTAGGCGAAAATCGTAGTGTCAAGGCACTCCATTCTCCCATTAAGGTTAAAGATTGCGTTATATTAATAATTGTTAAGTCACAAACAATAAAAAAGAGCTTCACACTTTTACCCGCGTCGCAGAATAGGCAGAGAAAACCTAGTGTTAAAACACTACGTCTCCTGGGTTCCACTAATTTTCTTTCAGAAATGGAAATAAAAAACTTTATTCATGCTCCCTAGTGGCAATAGAACCCATAACCGTTGCGTTTACATTCCAACACTGTCCTACTACGCCACGAGGGAGAATAATAAGTACTCGTATAAATTGAAGTTAAATATATCTTTAAAACTGGTGAAATTTAACAAAGTTAAAGCACTTAATTTTAGATAAATTTGAGTTTTATTACACTTTGATGATTTAAATCTCTTATAATAGTTTGTAGAACAGAATAAACTTTAATTTTAATGTTTTATTACGAAGAAATTTTAAGTAGTTTATTTTATTTGTATTCAATTCATATTTATTTAAAAGAAGCCGTAGTCGCGTAGGGCCACAAGCAGGCGAGAGTTTGTGGGTTCGATTCCCAAATTAAATATTTAATATTTACATTTCTTTACTCTGGTAACAAGGCAGAGCGCGGCGTTGAGTTCCGTCACTCACCTTACAATTCTTCCAGATTTTTTACTTATCTTCGCTGTATTTCAGGCCAAAGCTATTAAGTAAGAGAGACGGAAGATATCTAGAATAATTACAATATTTACCCCAAATACACGTTTTTGTACTTTTACTCTTAACTGCATTATAATACCTTCATAATCAGCTTCAAGCTTTTTTTTTAATATAACGAAGTAGGAGAAGAGAACCTAGTTTTAGAATAGAATAGAATAGAATAGAATAGAATATACTTTATTGCACATATAAAAGAAATATATAGAAAGAAGAACATAAATAAAACAATTTTAATACTCTGTTCATTCCATTTCTCCGTTCTCCAGTTTCATTTTCTCAGAGCTCAGCACCGCGCTTCGTTTACTGGAGCGAGAAAAATGAAAATTTATGAAATACACTCGTAATCATTACCCCGAGTGTTAATCGAACCTACAACCATCGTTAACAACCCGAGGGCTTCAATATCCTCATATATAATAGACAATCAAAACGTCCGTTCCTACGCTAATTGCCAATAAACAAACATACAAATGGTGTATTAACTAAAGAAAGTTGACCACTTCGTTGACCATTTGAAGCGTGGCCACGATCGTAAAATGGCAGAGTAAATAAAAGTATGTGCGCATTATGCTAATATTAGAGTTGAAACGGAAAGTTATTACATTTTATATATTAAAGTATATATTATATATGTTTTTAGTTTCACTTTTGTTTATTGAGGTTCTTCACGCTGTTTCCCGCACACAGCAGGATAGGCAGAGGGAACCTAAACAGTCCGTTCCCCACTTCCTGCTACAATAGCTTCAATAAAGATAGAAAACCAATTTCAAATAAGACCACACTGGCTCAGTGCGAGGCAAATCGAATTATGTCCCATCACTTCGACGGCTAGAGGAGTAATTATTCTGAGGGTCTTTAACTTTATAAGCTTCTATCAGCGCTTTAATGAAGATTTAAGAATTTAAACAAACTATATACAATAGATTGGAATTTTTCGAACTTTTTTTAGTATTAACTAGCGACCCGCCCGTGGCTTCGCCCGCTTAAATTGTTAAAGTTCTAATATACAGTACTGGACAAAAATAAGTACGCACTGTTTGATATTTGGTATTAGTACCAATTTATTTACGAAAACAATTAATGATCTACTTCTATAGCCATTTCAACGATAGTTTGTGGGCTCAGTCACACATCCTCACTAAATCACTATAAAAATATTATGAATACGGCACAAAAAAAATTATCACGGGCAGGAAACCATTTTTGGACCGGACAAAAAAAAGTACGCACTTAGAAAATAAATAAATAAATAATCAATTCGCGTTTCTAATATTTTGTATGACCACCTTTTGTTGCGATAACAGCTTCTAAGCGTCGGGGCATACTTTTAACCAGATTGATTATTTTATTAATATGTTCTTGTTCAATTTTTTCCCAGGCCTCGATCAAAGCTTCGAACAACTTTTCTTTGTTCGTCACGACGCTTTTGTTGACGTTCTGGTATAAAATTGACCATAAATTTTTAATCAGATTTAACCTGCGCTGACTGCGCGGACCAGTCCAACAATTTTATTTTGGAAGATCGGAAAAAGACCGATGATTACCGAGACGTATGTTTTGGATCGTTGTCTTGTTGGAGGATAAATTGATCTTCCAATCCGATCTTCCTCAATGATTCTTCCAAATTTTCGTTGATTATATCCATATTGACATCGGCGGTCATAATGCCTTTTATTTGAACCAAATTGCCGACTCCAGACCACGCAAAACACCCTACACTAATAGACTTCCTCCTCCGTGTTTAACTGTCTTATCAATATTTTTTCGAGGAGCTGTGCTGTAGGCTTGTACCAAATGTGCGATCGTAGTTTATGTCCAAATAAATAAAATTTACTATCCTCAGTATTTTCTATATTACTATTTTCCAAAAGGAAAACGGTTTTCCAACATATTTTTTTGAGAATTAGAGGCTCTTGATTTTATTTGCTTTACGAATCAGAGGGCGACGCCGTGCGAAACTATTTTTTAAACCCACTCCTCGAAGTCTCTTGCGATTCTTTCGGTCGGAAACATTGAGGCCGGTATTCTGGAGTATTACACGGCTGGATATTGTGGGTTTTTTTTTACCACCTCCCTAATTATTATCCGATCGTCCACTGCAGTGGTTTCTGTTATCCTCCCTCTGCCGTTCTTATCATTGATTATATCTATTTTTTCAAACTT
>JAKRZM010001324.1:67603-79828 GCA_036379175.1 Heliconius cydno galanthus
CCTACCCGGCTGTGTGCGAGATACAGCGGGAAACTGATTTTATTTATATGTAGATATTCACACATGTGTCTCAAATAAGTCGTTTAATTTTAACACAGTTGGCTGCCATATTGTTTGTAGTGATTGTAGATTAAAATTATCTTTTTTTTTCTGGGTAGGCAAAGGGCATCTAGTGTTAAGACACTCTGTTCCTCACGGAACTAAACGCCGCGCTTCACCTCGCTACCAAACCGCGGAGATGAAAATATTAAATATTTAATTTCCTAAAGTAGCAATCGAACCCACAAGCTTATTATTATCATATACTTTTTTTATTGTATTTATTTATATCGTTCCTCCGCTCTACTTTTTTTACTATCATTATTTTAATAAAAAAAGCATAAAATATCACTTTATTCAATAAAATAGCCAATATCCATTGCATAAAGTCATTGAACTGCTCCACCAGGCATTACTCCTAAACAAAAATACTTACTAATTCCTCAATTACTGCCATCTTCGAATTGTTTCTAGTCATTTGCAGAAGGTACACTCGCACCGAAAGTCCTACGACGCTATTAAAATATTTTACTTTACTTTTAACATAAGAAATAGCTTACAATGTTAGTTTGTAATTCTATAGGAATGTCGTTTTTTGTTGACTGTTTGTACATTGTTTGTGTTTTATAAGTAATAGTTGTTGTTACATTTAATTTTTAATTTATTTTGATTTTTTCCTTGCAATTTGTATTTGAAAAACTTAGTGTTTTGTCACTTATATTTTGAGATCAGTTCGTGACGTAGAAGCACACGCCTTCGAATGTAAATGCGACAGATTGTAGATTCGACTACTACTCCAATAATCAGCTTCACGGGATACATCCCACACAGAGCAGTTTTCGCCCATTTTCCGCCTAATGCTGGAGGCATTGCGTGTTAAATGAAAGTTTTAATTTAAATAAATATTTAAAATTGGAATGGAAGTAGAAAAAGAAGCAGAAAATGGGAATGGAAGTGTCTTATCACTATGTTCCCAAGTCCTCTCTGCCTATCCTGTCATGTGCAGGATACAGGATAGGTAAAAAAAACTATAAATATAGTACATATTTATAGTTATAATATATGTATTTTAATCTAACCTTCCCCTAGTGCGATGACGTCATAGCCCCACAGTTACGTCAAAAACAACCTTTAAAATGATGGGTTTAAAAATTCAATCCACTCTAGTTTTTCTCTAGTTTTTCATTTAAAATTTCCAATTTCCGGCCACGAGCTAGGTAAAACAAAGAAAACACCAGCTACCGCATACGCGTAGCGAAGGACTTTAAAAATCATTTATCCTCAAACGTAAGGCTTTATGGTAGAAGCTGGTACGTGGAGCCCAATTTTGAACTTGTAAAATATTTTTTGTATTATTTGTTGTTAGGATTTTATAACGTAAATTTTATATAGTTTTTTTGTGTATGAACAAATAACTTTATTTTGTATTGAAATCCTTGTCTTTATATTTTTTTTACTAGGTTCCCTCTCTCAGACGGTTTACAAGCAGAGCAGGTTCAAATCCCATTATATTTATTGTTTTATACGTTTTCTAAATAAATATTTAAACAATTTACTAACCAATTGTCCACGGATCATTCACCGATGGTTCTACCATGTCATTCTAACAAATTGGCGTAGAACGCTAACTAAAGTAAACTTAATACACTCATTTTCACTGCCACAGACAAGGCAATGACAGCCAGTTAAATATATACCAGAGATGACAATATAAACTAAGACAATATGCCATAAATTACATGGTAATAAGGGTTTAAATTTAATTTATTGGTTGTTTTTACTCGAATTTTATCTATTTTTGCTTAGTCAAGTATTGTATTAATATTTTCATTTTCGTTCTCTGCTGACAGGCTGGGTTGGGTTCTGTCACTCAAGCAAACTCTTGAATTCACGGCAAAGTTCAGTTAGTTTTAATAGAGAGCAGAGGTTCCCAGGTTCCCTATACCTACCCCCTATATCTGTATAATATAGCGAAATATTACTTACAGCGGTATTATTCTTATGATAAATTAAATTTAATTAAAGAAAAATATAATATATTGGTGTTTACAACAATTAATAAATATTATTAGTTATACTTTTGTAATTAATGATTATTATGATTATTATTCAAAGTTAGAAATTAAATTAGAACAGAATTACATAATTTATTTCTAAAAAAGTAACTAAGAGATGTCGATATATTAACTTTATAGTTACTTTTCAGATTTCAACCTTTCAGTGAAAATTAAACTAAACATAGAATGGTTGATATTTAATTAAAACAATGTTTTTATTACTTTCGTAAAATCCTTCTTCTTAATTTCCCAATGGTATTGTTAGATGGTAAGAATTTTCTTCAATTATATCGGATATATAAAATTATCACTGTATTAGATTAGTAAAGTCGACTCATTGGTCAGTGAGAAAGTATTTTATAATATATACGACGGTAGTGGGTTCGATTTTCACTTGAATAATTCTTTATATTTAAATATGTGCGTTTCCTTTTAAAATTAGACTAAGTTTGGCTTGAATGGTCTTTATTTTAAAATGATAATAAATTACTATTTGAGTATTCTGTAAATTCACGCTGTATCCCGCACATACCCGCACAAAACACTCCGATTTCTACTTTCCGTCAAATTTTCGAGGCATTGCGTGTTGAGTGGCGGGACTTAACGCCGCGCTTTGCCTTGTTACTAGGGCGAAGAAATGAAAACTTACTTTTACTTCTATATTAGAGCGGCCTATATAATATTACAAATTATAGCACTTTTTTCAATTCTTATATTTTTTTTCGCGAATATCATCAACATAGGAATGTAACACAATAAGGCTTTTAAAATCCCACATCTCAATCTCACAAAAGAGGATATTGGAATTCTTAATCTGTTATTCTGTTTTCTTTTGCATTGCAAATGAAAGACAGATGAGACTGTTACTTTGAAAATGTGAAATGGAAAATCTCAATATTGATTTCTTTTCATCTTTGTTTATCCTGGAGGACACAAGTATGGCTGTAATCGCAACTAATAGTGGGTTTGATCCCCATTGTACCCCAGGAACCCGGCACTCAGGACTTCGACTGGCCCCAAATTCATATTTATTTAAATTTATATTTATATTTTTTAAAAATTACTAAAATTTTAATCAATTTTACGACAAAGATACAATTTTTATGGATATTTGAAGGGACAAAAGATTACAATTTTATAAATTGTAATAAGTTATTTAATAAGAATCAGCATTTCTGAACTATTAATTATATTAATTTTAATGACCTTGGACTTTGTCAAAATTGGTTTCTTATTGTTACTGTAATAATCAATGTCTGACATGGAGGTGTGGGTTCGATGTCCACTCAGGGGAATTCGAGACGACAGCGGGGAACTTACCATTATTTTTTTTTTACTTGAAGTATGGGGATACCATACATTATTTAAATGGTATGGCTAAAGCGTAAATCTATAAAAACCTCTTTGCTCTCTTTTAATAAAAATTGTATTAAACTTTATTTATAGATACATTCCGTAATTAAAATTATAATTATAAACTGGATGTTATAATTATAAGCTGAGGATAGACCTTATCGATAAAATAAAATAAGCTAATTTTAAATGTCATCTATTAAAATATAGAACAGAAAATTAATTATATAGTTCCAAGAAAAAATCTTGTATATAGTAGGGGAGGCAGAGTAAACCTGGAAACCTAGGATTCGGAAAGTCTTTTACCATTAGAACACTTCTATCCCCTACTTTCAGCCGAATTCTGGAAGCTTTGCGTGTCAAATGGCGGAATTCAATTTTGCGCTTTGAAGATATGGAAATATTAAATATTTTAATTCCTCGACTGGGAATCGAACCAACAACCGCCACGTTAACAGTCGCACGCTTGTGTCCCACTAGTGACCTCACATAATCAAAATATAGAAATTAATCTGTCTACAAATTCTAACCTGTCTCTTATTGTTACAGAACGATTCTGATGATGAGCAATGTGCTCTAAGCGACAAGTGGCAATACGAGAGGAAATCGAGGAGATGGTCGAGAGTAGTGGAGATAACGCCGCAAGCTCAGAGGAGGTTACAGGTTCGTACTCACTTGAAAAGACATTAAGACATTTTTTTTAAGCTTCCCTCACATAGCAGGGTGTCTCAGGGTAGGCTATCGAATTTAGCATTAGATTAGACATTTCGTTCCCATTAAAACATTCCTACTCGAGGAAATGAAATAAGTATATAATATTTTCATTTCCTCGCTCTGGTAACGAGGTAAAGCGCGGTGTTAAGTTCCGCCAGTCAACACGCAATCAGACGATCACGCCTTGCAAAGTGAAGAAGAGTGGGGAAGTGGGGAACGAAGTTGTCTTACTGGGAATATAAATTCCTTGGTTTCCGATACCTATAGCGTGAAGCTGCAAAAAAACAATAATTATCCTATATCTTATAAAACAAAGTCGCTTTTCGTGTCTGTCTGTTGTTTCTAACTCTTCTTCTTCTAAACCACCCAACGGATTTTATTGCGGTTTTCACCATTAGGTCGAGTATTTTTCGTAGAAGGTTTATATATAGTTTATTATTTGTACATTCTTATGTAANAAAATGTTTCTTCTTAATTTCCCAATGCTATTGTTAGATGCTCAGAATTTTCTTCAATTATATTGGGTATATAAAATTATCACTGTATTATATTAGTAAAGTCGACTCATTGGTCTGTGAGTAAGTATTTAATAATACGCACGACGGAAGTAGGTTCGATTTTCACTTGAAGAATTTAAAAAAATCAACTTCACGCTGTATCCCGCACATAGCAAGGTAGGCAGAGTGAAATTGTTACCAGGGCAAAGAAATGAAAATAATATATTAAAACTTCTATATTAGAGCGGCCTATATAATATTACAAATTATAGCACTTTTTTCAATTCTTATATTTTTTTTCGCGAATATCATCAACATAGGAATGTAACACAATAAGGCTTTTAAAATCCCACATCTCAATCTCACAAAAGAGGATATTGGAATTCTTAATTGTTATTCTGTTTTTTTTGCATTGCAAATGAAAGACAGATGAGACTTTTACTTTGAAAACGTGAAATGGAAAATCTCAATATTGATTTCTTTTCATCTTTGTTTATCCTGGAGGTCACAAGTATGGCTGTAATCGCAACTGATAGTGGGTTTGATCCCCACTTGAGGAACCCGGCACGCAGGGCTCCGACTGGCCCCAAATTCATATTTATTTAAATTTTTATTTTCATAACTATATAAAATATCTTTTGCATTTAAATTGCGTATAATTTATTAAAATTTTAATCAATTTTACTACAAAGATACAATATTTATTGATAAAATTTGAAGAGACAAATGATTACAATTTTATGAATTGTAATAAGTTATTTAATAAGAATCAGCATTTCTGAACTTTATTAATTTTAATGAGCTTGGACTTTAGTTTTAGTAGGCTGTGGGTTCGATGTCCACTCAGGGGAATTCGAGAGGACAGCGGGGAATTTACCATTAATTTTTTTTTATTTGAAGTATGGGGTATACCATATATTATTTATATGGTATGGCTAAAGCGTAAATCTATAAAAACCTCTGCTCTCTTTTAATAAAAATTGTATTACACTTTATTTATAGAGACATTCCGTAATTAAAATTATAATTATAAACTGAATGTTATAATTATAAGCTAAGGATAGACCTTATCGATAAAATAAAATAAGCTAATTTTAAATGTCGTCTATTAAAATATAGAACAGAAAATTAATTATATAGTTCCAAGAAAAAAATCTTGTATATAATAGGGTATGCAGAGGAAACTTGGAAACCTAGGGTTTGTCCTTTGTAATTAGAACATTTCAGTCCCCTAATTTCAGCCGAATTCTGGAAGCTTTGCGTGTTAAATGGCGGAATTCAACTTTGCGCTTTGAGGAAATGGAAATATTAAACATTTCAATTCCTCGAGTGGGAATCGAACCGACAACCGTGACTTCACATAATCAAAATTTAGAAATGAATCTATCTATAAATTCTAATCTATATCTTATTGTTACAGAACGACTCTGATGATGAGCAATGTGCTCTAAGCGACAAGTGGCAATACGAGAGGAAATCGAGAAGATGGTCGAGAGTAGTGGAGATAACGCCGCAAGCTCAGAGGAGGTTACAGGTTGGTACTCACTTGAAAAGACATTAAAGACATTTTTTTTTAGCTTCATTCACATAGCAGGGTGTCTCAGGGTAGGCTGTCGAATCTAGCGTTAATACACTACGTTCCCATTAAGACATTCCTACACGCTCTGGTAACGAGGTAAAGCGCGGTGTTGAGTTTCGCTACTCAACACGTAACCAGACAATCACGCCATCAGAGTGAAGAAGAGTGGGTAAGTGGGGAACGAAGTTGTCTTGCTGGGAATATAAGTTCCTTGGTTTTTGTTACCTATAGCGTGAAGCTACAAAAATACAATTATTATACAGCATGAATAAAAATATTGCCTTCTAATAATATATTATTGAATATATTGAAATAAAAAGCTGAGAATTTAGTATGTATGTCTTTGTTTATTTTTTAAATGAGGCTTCAAAGGAAAACCCCTCACCATATCCTTTTTATGAGGAAAACATTTTACTCACGTCCCGTAAACCATAATAAACATATTCTTTTGTGAAAATATCAAATATTAGATGGTCAAATATATTAAATATTTATTTATTCTTTGTCTTTCTTTTCTTCTGCTTCTGCTTTTAGAAATGTTGTGTTGTAATTGACGCAACCTAACGCCGCGCTCTAACTAAATCTAATAGCTGTAACTGTATCTAATAACTGTATAATAGATCTATGTAAAGGCAATAAATATTTTTATGATTATGAAGTGACTTTATTTATATAAGACAAGCTCACGCGGCTTCGCCCGCCTAAATTTATTGTTATATTATAGCCAATTTATATAAAATGTTTACACGCAATGCCTTCAAAATTCGGCAGAAAGTAGGGAAACGGGGTGTCTTACAACACCAGGTTAACACTAGGTTCCCTCTGCCTACCCTACTGTGTGCGGGATACTGCGTGAAGCTGATTTATTTTTTATTTTAACATATTAAATACTATCCCCCCTATGTGAGAAGAAGATAAACAATTTATAAGAATATTTCCTCCTCCTTCCTTTAAGTAGCCATTAGAATTTGATAAATACGTACAATTTTTCAATCGTTTCGAAGTAAAGTAATTCTAACGAATGATGAATTTCACGCGTCAAATTTGACGTGACGTATTGCTCTGTGCCTAGTTGGTTTCTTTCTCTGTGTATTTAATTAACTTTTGTTTTTAAATAATATTTTTTTATATTAGAGGTCGTAGTAGCGCAGTGCCATAAGGGTGTGACTGTAACGCGACGGTTGTGAGTTCGAACCCCACTCGAGAGAATGAATTATTATTTAAGAATAATTTCATTTTTTCGCTTTAAAACCAAGGCAATAGCTCGAAACCTCGAAAACTTCGGCGGAAAGTGAAGAACGGAGTGCCTTAACACTAGGTTCCATTTGCCTACTCCGCAATAGAAGAGATATAGCATTAAGTAAAAAATAAAAATATTTTCTACTGCGTTATAAGGCACTTCTTCGTGTTATTCTTAACTAAATTGTCGCATCAGCTTAACAATCAAAATGATTAAAGAATTTTTATGACAATGACATTTATATTTAGAGTTTAGCCCAAAAGTATAACTTACATAACTTATGTTGATGACCTTAAGAAGCTTAACCCAAAACTTTAAAATTATAATTTCAGATTAGGCTTAAATTTTAAATTATCTATCTACATTCATTTGAAAATTACTTTAAAAAATAGTGATATATTTGTATTTACTAGGGTTATGTTTTTTAATATTACTCTATAAAAGCCTAATATAATTCGGAAAAAAAATAATTCCCAAAAATGAAAAAGTTATTTTTTCAAACAAAATAAATAATAAAATTATCGTTTTAAAATAAAACGCCATTTGTAAAGTATAACATAGGCACGCACACACTTACCTGTCAAATCGGAAACGTCGCACACGTATGTGTGCGTCACACGAAATACAGGTATGGATAAAAATCGTGAAATGAAAAAAAAATCCTACGTCCAAACTATTGAGGTACCTTGATTAATTTCTTAGGTGTGGGTTTGAAATATATACCCTATGATACCCTATATGCAGTTTCAATAAAAGAAGCGCTGCCTCTTCCACCCTGTATAGTCAGTCAGTCACTTATTAAATACTACTTACTTAAAGTCAATAAAAGTTTGATATAGTTAAGTATATATTAATCTTTACTTAAATTCATAAATTTTACAGGTAATAGCAGCTCGAGCATTAGCGGAAAGAGAAGCAAGAGAAGCAAGGGGAGAAGTGGAAGATGATGAGGACGAAACTCTTCCCACAATCAGAGTGGGATTGGTGGACGCGGATGGACATTATACTGATGTTGAACCTGATTTGTAAGTAGCTTTTAGTTTAATTTATTATTTTCTCTCAATGAATATATGTTACTTCAATAAGCCTAATACATAGAAAAAATAGAAAGTAAGCGGGAAATACGATATAAGCTTATGATAAGAACTCCCATTAAAGGCGAACGTTATAGAACGTTTACTCAGTTCGATATGCCCACATCCCGTGAAAAAGTAGCTCACTCCAGTCATGAAGTTCCCTCAAATCTAACTGTTACTCCAGCTGAAAGAAAGTTTTTTTTAAGGATATTGGTGAAATCAAAAGTGGACTTAAATAATCCACAAGCCAAGCCAATATTCGTCAATACTGTCAGGAAACCTTATACATTATATATAGGCTTTTTTTTTTCGAACATGAGGTTAATGCTGCTAGCCGTATTGGCTTTTACAGCGACACCGGTTGGGTGGGGAAGAGGGTACTCTGTACCTGAAGAAATGCAAGCACTAAGTGGATGCCTGTGAGGAAGTCGACGACTGAAAGGGCGCCCCCTGCGGGACTCGAATAGGCTAAATGTCTTATTAAGTTGGAATTTTACAATTTTTTTTAGTTCAAGAATACTATTAGATTCATTATTTTTTACTGAATTCTTGAGCTCTTCTAAACAGAAATATATTTTTCTTTAAGAGCTTTTAAACATATTCATGTGAAGAGCAATTACTGGTGTGTTATAAGCATTCATAACCAATTGAATTGAATTGATATTTTCGTTTCCAAATGTTTACCCATCAAAAGTATATACCAAAAACCGGATAAGTTCCACTCAGACTCGCCCATTGAGGGTTCCGTACCAATTTTTTTGTGAACCTCATACAAAATTCAACAAAAACGATGCTCATATCTTTTGATTGCGTTAGATTAGAAGATTTTATCAGTGTATTTGATATTAATTTCAGCCTGATACCACCACGCGATCTCGACATTAATGATCTTGACAGAGAGATAGATGGAACACAAAGTATTTCTATAAGAATTCCGTGTTTTCCATTTGAAATAGGGAACCCTAAAAAAAATTACCAAGGCGAAACAACTTCTACTTAGCAAATCAAACACTTCCATTCAAATCGACATAAAAACTTCGTGTCGTTCATACATTATAAATATCATAGAATATGAACAGAATACTATAGAAGCATCAATCAAAGAAATTAATAAAACACACAATACCACCAATCATCGCTACAATCTTGTTAATAATGTTGAGGATAATTGGACTTCAACTCTTCGGAGTTGTGTTACGTAACTAATTGAAACGTTATATCGACTTCTTTCAAACGCCAATTTTATTGACCCTTCACACGTTTAAAGAACCGTTTCCATTCACTCAATCAGGTTTAATTTGAAATGTTTTATTAAGTATAGTTAAAGCTGTTATGATCTAGTGGTTTAGTTTAACGATGGTTGTGAGTTCGATTTCCACTCATTTTATTTCATTTTCTAGTTCTGGTAACAATATGTTACTTGAAATCTGCCACTCAACCCAGAATATCTGGAAAATTGGCCGATGCTTGAAGAGTCAGTAAACTAATTGTCAAAATTATGAAGATCATCCTCTAAAAGACAGAGAGATACACATTTTTAATATGAGTATCTATAAATAATTATAGAAATATTTACAATATCTATATTATCAATTATCTAGGGACTTATCCCTAGATAACTAACACGTATTAGAAAAAAAACAGTTTCACGCTGTATCCCGCACGTAGCCAAACCCTGGCAGAGGGCACCTAGTGTAAAGATATTCTGTCCCCTCTTTCCGCCGAATTCCGGAGGCATTGCGTGTTGAGTGGCGAAACTAAACGCCACGCTTGGCCTCGAGACCAAAACAAAAATGGACAAAATCCATTATAATCTAGCCCAATGTACAGGGCTCCCTAAAATCATTCGGTCATTGTCCATTATCGTTTCAAGTCCGACGCGCTCACGTCGCTACCGGCACTTTTGTTATCTTCTTTGCCCTTAATTGTATACAAATTTCGAAACGATGTATAGTGTGTGTAATAATATGTCAAATCATGTTTATTAATTTATAATCAATAAGTTTTCTGTTTGTTATACTTATATATTGATAATTGAACTTAAAATTAATGCGTTGCGGCGTTTAACTCCGCCAATACGCAATGCCTTCAGATATCGGCGGAAAATAAGGAACGTAAACTGTCTTAATGAATGAACGGAGTGTCGTAACACTAGGTTCCCTCTGCCTATCCAGTGTGCATTTTTTAAATATTGATCGAAGTTAGATATGAACCTTTTTCTTCATCGTTTTTAGACTTCCCTTACTTAGTTTTACATGATTGGCAAATTGTACGTATTTTCTTATCTTTTTCTAATATAACCAACAATAAAAGAATATTAATAATTCTTCAAATGGAAATAGAACCCATAGTCGTCGGGTTTAAATATACTCTAAACACTTAAAAAACATAAACAACCTGCAGGTGTCACTTAACACACAGATGCTCCTCACATTTGGAGGAAAATGAAGAACGGAAGTGTCTTAATGGGAACAGAGTAACTGTCTATGTGCCAGAATTTTCGAGATATTGTTTGCTGAACAGCAAAACTCAAAGCCACATTTTTTTTGGCACCAGAGCAAAGAAATGAAAATATTAATAAGTAATAACTCTTGCCCCGATAGAGAATCGAACCCAAAACCGTCGCGTTTCAAAGTTTCTGGCTATATAATTTTATCTGATAAAGTACAGTAGTCGTGGATAATGGGTCTCGTGGCGTCCATCGTAATACAATAACTATAATGGGGCCCTCTGGCTATTTGTTCTACTTACAATTTGGGCACCCAGCCCTTCACCTTTCACGTTTCATATGTAATAACATGCTATTATTTATGTTTCGAAATTTTGTAATCTTCACGCATATCCCGCTGTTAGAGGGATTGGCTGCGAGAATTTAGTTTTAAGGCACTCCATTCTCTAGTCTCTTTTCACTTTTGGGGGATTGAAGGCATTGGTAACGAATTAAATTCGAACTAAAAAAATGAGGTCGTGGTGGTCGTAGTGGTAGCAAAGCGTCCATGGCCTCCGGAGAGTCCCTATGCCCCTATTTTTACGTGACCTTCTCCCAGCCTTCCTGCAGCTAAGCTGTCGTTGCAGCTACGACACCGTTAACTCTGTTACCGGTGGCAATACACCTTTCCACATCCATTTTTCTTACTTGCATTCAGGTTTAAACCTAAATAATAAACTTAAACTAATAAAATACAAATATTTTGAATACTTTAAGCACATTATGCAAAACAAAAAACCATAAAATTTTGATTTATCACAATTTTAATTTTATTACCATCCAAGTAGGTGTTAAAATGGAAACATTTCTTCTCAATACATAAAATTATATATTTTTCCGTTGAATTTAAGTTTATGTGTTGCGTCAGTCGTATCTAATATAAATAAAGGGCGTGCGCTCTGGAGTGGACCAAGTTGAAGTAGATTAAAAGTTAAAAAGTGAAATGATGCCTTCAATTTTATTAGAAAACTTTTAAAGTATCTATGAGATAAGAATAATTAACCTAGTTGGGAAATTTAAATATATATATTACTAGCGGCCCGCCCGCGGTTTCGCCTGCGTGAACTACGTTATTATTAATTTCTGTCTCCATGAGTACCTACGTCCTATAAGTGACGTCCATGCAAAATTTGAGACTACTAGCATTCGTCGTAACGAAGTTTCATACAAACTTTCAACCCC